>VXAD01006250.1:1337345-1418289 GCA_013399195.1 Dicrurus megarhynchus
CCGCGGCGCGGCGGCACCGGCGGGGAGGCGGCCGGCACATGGGACGGCAAGCTTTGGCAGCGGGGTAGAGCCTGGACAGCTGCGGACGGAGCTCATGGATAGAGGACGCTTGGCAGGATAACCCCGCGATGGCTGCCCAGTCGAGGGACGGCATTAAGTAACTTCGGTCGCGCCCGGTGCATCTCGCTGCGGGCTACTCGCAGCCCGGCGCTGTGTGTGATGCCCTGGCTCCTGCTCAGGCTCGCTTGGCTGTCGGGTTTCAACCCGAGCCCCGAGTAGGTTTTGTCCGTGTGTTTTGCTCACCGAAGTGCCCGCTCCCTCTTCCCACCGTAAACTTTCTTCCAGCAGGAAAAACAAAGTCTTAATTGCTCCCCGTCAAATCTCTCGCAGTCCAACAAGTTAAAAGCTCCTTGAAACTGATTACCTTCTCCCCCGTGGACCTGTCTGTTTAAAAGCTCTTTGAAACTGATTCTCTTCTCCCCTCCAGACTTGCCTCGCATTTGTTTGTTTCTGTTCGCCTGTAACCAGCCCGGCGTGAGCAGGTTTCTGTCAGTGCTTACAGCAGTGTTTTAAAAGGTGGGGAATGGTTTCTGTTCGGCCGGGTGGCAGAGCTGGCTGTGCGCAGTGGAAGCAGGTTGTGTCTGCTGGATAGCTGGGAGGATAGAAAATTACAGAGTTACAACAGAGAAGAGTACGGAAAAGAGTTAGTTGCTGTCAAGGAGCAAAATTCAAGTGAAAACACTGATCTTGGTTAAATACTTTCCAGCTGCGGTTTTAAAGAAGCTGCATTTTGCCTGCTCTCGGGGGAGTGTCCTGTCTAAAGTAAATTTCACACTCAGCATGGGGGAGGCAGCTTTTCTTAAGCAGTAGTACTTGATGGAGCAGTGCTATTTAAGGTACCTGTTAAATGGCTTTTAGCGTTTACGATGCCTTAATGGGCATTTCAAAAATGCCAAAGAGAGAAATTCCTTTTTGCTCTTTAGTCCCACACCAAAAAGCCACCCTGCTCCCCTTTCCTGCAGGCAGGGGAAAAAAAAAAAAAAAAAAGAATTAAAAATGGTGGTATATCCTACACATAAGTTTGGCACTCACGGTGCATTTTCACAGTGGTGCTTTTCTGCAGGTTTGAAGCCAAGAGCTGGCTTTAAATTACAACTGGAGAAGGATAGAGCCCTGAGGTTTGGGGAAGAAGGAGGGGAAGATTGATTGCTTGGTTAACAGCTGAGCTCCAGCTTCCACGGCCTACTCTCCCGAAGGTGGGGAGACTGGGAGTGTTTGACATAGAGAGTACTTAACGAAAAGGTAAAGATTGAGACTTTAGCATCTTTATTTCCTTTGTATGATCCTTTTGCATGATTTACTGGCCTGCATTATCAGCGTTGCTGTAACAGGACCGCATGCTGGATGCAGCATAAATCCTAGGGATGCTGGTTGGCCCTGGAGCTTGGCTTGGCTTCAAGGCCAGGGACATGCCTGATGTCTCAGAGGTCGCACAGCCGTTCTGCTGAGTGGCAGGAGGGCACGTGGGAGCCAGGTCCCAGCAGTATCCCCCAACTCCAGCCAGCTGGCCGAGAAAGGGCAGAGCTGGCACTGGGGCCAGTGAGCCACATCCCTGACCCCTAAGGTGAATGGTGCAGAGAATCAAGTGTTACACGCTGAGTGGCTCAGACTGAAGGGAGGAAAATGGTCCAAGGCCTCGGTCTGGGGAGCTGAATTTTGCAGGGCAGGTGCAAGGACCATGCCCCACACCTGCCATTTGAGACAGACATGGGGACAAGACGTGCACCTGCCATTCTGTACTCTCCCTCCTTCTCCATCCTGTGCGTTGGCTTTTGCTTTTGTCAGGATGCTGTGAGGTGCTCAAGCTGTAAAACTGCGTCAGAGCATTTCAGCGCAGCAAGTACAGAGGTTACTCTGTATGCCTGAAGATCAGTATTAAGATCTCTGATTATTTCTTGTTTTAAGACATTTAAAGAGTGTGGGAGTGCGTATGAGTAGCAGAATTGAGTCTGTAGGAGAGAGGTTGCATTTGCCAGAAAGCCTGATGCTTGTGGTATTTCTGTTTCAGTGGCATAGATCTGCAGGGGTATCCATCTCATTAAAAAAAAATTGTGCTTTGTGGGTGTGTAGAAGCTTTTATTCAACAGTAAAAGATGAAGTAATATTCACAATAAAGAATTAGAACTGCATGGGTCTGAGAAGCCATATGTCTCCAGAATTCATTTGCTGAAACATGTCAGAGGGTTTACTCTGCAAGGTAGCTGACAAAAGAAACGGGTGAGCTTTCTGTGTTCATTTGTGCTTTGCAGAAAATACAGGCAATTTTTGCAAGCTCAGTAAATTACTGATGAGGTGGTGTGATACCGAGCGCGGTAGTGGTTTGTGTATCACTCTGTGCAAGGCCTTCAGGCGCTCCTCCATCTGCTCACGTTTTCTATTTCTCACGTGCTGTTTGCTACAGCTAGTGACAGTGATGTGGCATACGGGAGGATGCTTGTTTGGAAACAAGAAAATCCAGCATCCTTTCTTCAGCTTCAGTGCTGTGATTCTCGGTGCTCACCTAGCATTTGGGTTTCGCTGTTTTGAGGGGTGGAAGGGTAAGGAAAACAAGGTGATAAAACATGCCTGTTGCTGCTCCTTAGCATTTTAAAGACTGTGATAGCTGAAGAACTGATGTGCTAATGGAGGCCACAGCATTCTTTAAAACCGTGATCTTAAGAAATGGTTACAGGGTGAGTTGGGCATGGTTTGAATGTCAGCTGTTTGAGAACGATAAGCTGCTCCCATTAGCTGCTGTAAGTAGCTTACATCTGGAGCTATTAGGTGGAGGAACTATCCTCCAGTTAGCGTTGTTTTGTGTATAATGTAAGGCTGTGCGGGTTTTTTAAGTTGGTCGCTGAGCCGTAGGTTTGCAGCTGTAGCTTTCTGTGTGCTCGCTTCTGGAATGCACGGATGATCTGATGCCCGTGGTGTCCCCAGGCAACAGGGCTTGTGTCAGGTTTTTATGGTATATTCAGGAACGTGTGAGCAGAAGCAGAACTGATCTGAATGAGGACGAGTTTACTTTCTTGTCGAGTGTGGTGTGACGTTCATCATGTGCCGTTCAGCTGCTCTGGGAATACGGCAGGACCCTTGGGAGGAGTGTGGGACAGACTGGCAGAGCTCATCTCTTTTCTGCTTCTTTCTTCATTAAAATATCTGCTATACTGCAGCAATTGCAAGCTGAGGATCTTTAGATGAGTATCTGCCGGTTTTTTTAAGATGCAGGCTGCTTTTCTCAGGCTGCTTGAGGTCATTTAAAATTGTCTGTAGACCCTGTCAGTTACACTTATTTACAGTAGGAGGATAAACAAAATACTTTGTTTTGGGTGGTAAGAATTTCCAGTTTTCATATAAATGACTTGCCTTTCAATGTAGTCATGGTTAGCATCATTTCTGGTGTGCAGAACGAATGCAATTTCCTAATCTTTGCACACAGGTGAATGCAGTACACAGTCAGAGCAACATGAAACCTGAGTGTTGTGCTGTCATCACTGCTGGGCTCACCTTGCTCTTTCTCCTGAGTCAGCCCTGCAGGGAAGGGTAATGATGGACAGCAGCCTGGGAAACCCTCTGTTTTCACCCCCTAAAGCCAAGTTGGACCAGCTAAACCCAGAAGAGTCTTGGGAGGAGGCTGTACTGCTCATTTTGGTAGCAAAAGGTCAAGCTATGAAGAAATAAAATGTGGCCTTACCTGTTTTAAAAACACAGTAAATTCTGAAGGGAGTAACACTGAGGCTTTTCCCTGAGAAGCTATGTTGAATGAGCTTTAGTTCATTCCATGTCATTTCGCAGCTTTCCAGGCCAGATGTAAAGACACTTCTCATAACTTTTTTGTTTCATGGCTCCTGTTGATACAGGCAAATGCCAGTATTGGTGCTGCTGGGTTCCAGGAAGTTGATGGAGGTCAAGAAGGGCTGAAACAATATCTTGTTGGAGTTTACTTGTCTATTGAAAGCTAAAACATCCCATGAAACCCCGTTGGTTTTGCTTTCTAGCCCTGCCTAGAAGTACCACTCTGTTTTCTCCAGAACCAAACGTCTGGATGATCTATGGCATGTTTTGTGGGCTGCTGGGGGTTTTCAGTTTGCAGTTCCTTATTGCCTGGACTTTCTGAGGCTGGAGTTGCTCTGAGACAGACCTGCAGCTGAAACACTCCCACACAGAAGAAAGAGATGCTCACAGGGAAGTGGATTTTTCAGGTTGGTTTAGGTTTTTTTAGCAGTGGATATTCCAATTTGTAGTAGGCCATTGAAAACTTTGAAGTACAATTGTCATGGCATACTTGAGCTGGTATACAAGGGAATGTTTCCTTAGGTCGTATAATTTTCCTGTGTCTGAATCTGTGTTATAAAGAGAGGCCCCTTCTCACAGCTTTTTACGAGAAAATAATTTGCTAGTACAACTGCAAGATGCAGCATGAATAGCAGGAAAAAAGATTTTAATGAGCTGCATAAATTCTCCTCAGCACTTTTCTTCTGAGAGTAGCCATAATGAACGATGCATGATGCCTTTAAATGCCTTTAAAATATAATAGAAAAGGTGTCTTCTTAAAGTATGTGGGAATGCTACAATGACATTGTTTTCTGTGAGGTGGAGGGCAGTGAAGTGAGGAAGAGTTCTCCACAGAGTGCAGGGTATCATCCTAGGGCCTGGGTTTGGTGCTGGGTGGTTGGGAGTGCAGACACTGGTTTGCTTACCTGGCATGACAAAGGAGTTACTCTAGAGATGCATGAGCCTCAAAAGAGAAAATACTTTTCCTGTTCAGTCTTGAACACAGCCTGGAGATTTTTTTTTTTTCTCCCTGTGGTATGTCATAGTGGAAAATGTACTGGCTATTTTATGTTTTGCAATTTTGGCTGCTGCAGTTGATCTGTGTTCATGATAAAAAAGAGAAGACTCGTGTAGGACTAGCTGGGGCAGTTATCACTCCCAAACGAGGTGTTGCCATACGTGGATTAAGATAGCTGCCTCTCCAGAAGAATGCTTTTGTGGGGAACAGACAAGAGCTGCTGCTTGTGCTATGAGAAGATTCTCCACAGTTGTCTATTCATAGACAACTCAGGGAAGAGAAGTTGAATTCTAGGTCAGAATCAGGCAGCTGTGGAAAGTGTTGAGAGGTGGATTCTTGCAGCCCAGAGGGAAGATGGCTCTGCACAGCCAGCCCCCGGCTCTCTTTTGCTGCTGAGGTGCAGAAGGTGTTGATCACCTCATTGAACTGCATGGCTTTTTAAAAGTGCATTTCTTTTACTGCCTTATTCCTGTATGGGAAGGGAGAGGTGGCAAACAGGGAGAAAGAGGAGGTGTGTGGGCACAAAACTGCATTTGAGAAGTTGCTCTGCTCCTGTTAATGATTCAGAATTATCAGGCTGAGGTATCTAGGCACACTTGATTAGGCAACCTTCGTCACAAATGCCATGTGCTTCATGAAGATGTTTGTCTTTTGGATTAGTTTAGGCTTAGATGTTGTTTGTAGAATTGTCATTTTCAGTTGTTCTGAGTGTTTATTGTACTAGCAACCTAAAGTTTTCCTTTACTGTTGTTTTTGTACTGTTACCATCAGGTTAAGAGAAAATAATGTCCCTGCTGTAATTTTTAGAGAAAGTTCAACAAGCAAATTGTTAATGTTCAACCTCAGAGGCAACAGTAAAACTCATTTTCAGAACTGCAAGAACTGTGGGTTTCATTTTTGTACTTGTAAATAAAAAAAAAGAGCAACAAAAACCAACCACAAAAACTCATCAGAGAATAACAAATAACAAAAACACCTCTATCACCAGTTCAAGCAAAACATAAGTAAGAAGTAGCCCAACCAAAACATAAGTAAGAAGAAACAAAAGAGGAAACTCTCGAGCATATGGTAGTATTTTTATTTCTATACATCTTTGCTTCTTGGAATGCCATATAGTGTGTAAGCTGCAAGCAGCAAGTGATGTACTCAGCGGTGTAGGATCAGCTCCTTCTCAGCACGGTGGTGTTTAGCAGGTGGCATGTGCATGTGAGGTATGTGAGAGAGCTCGAGTGCACGTGCCTCCTCCCTGAGCTGAGCTGTGGGCACTGCAGTTGGAAATACGGGTATCGCTGGCATCTGAAACTGAAAGGAATTATTAAAATGTGAAGCAGTAAAAGGATATTTACATCTTTGGAGAATTGGAGGTGTGATAAGAAATTGCTTTCGTTTTTTTTGTTCTTATGCAGTTTGTAAGTTTTTGCTTAAAAAATATTACTGAGATAATTCATCTTTGCAAGCACAGCTCGGAAGCTGTCCCTCATAACTGGTATGCAGCTATTTCTCAATAATCCTCTCCCCTGCTGTAGGCTATTTTGGAAAAGTCATCCTAATCTGAAGGCAGGGAATATACTGGCAGTTTAGAAGTGCTTTGGTGACATGCTTCTCTTTTCCCTGTCCCCACAGCCCTCGGCAGAACAAGCTGTTCTAGGAAAAGTTGTTTTCCTGATGTCAGTAAGCCTGTGGCTCTGCTGAGAACAGGCTGTCAGTCTAGAGACCTATTTCTTCATAGCTTTGCTAAAATAACATGTGCTAACAGAAAGAGAGCCTGGTCTATCCCTCTGTGCAGCAGAGCAGGGAGCTTTGCTTGGATTTTTGAAAGACTCCCTTAGAGCTGCCACTACCTGGAAGCTGTCATGTCTGTCTGTCTGTCACTGCAGGTCTTTTTTACTGTGAAAAGTGCTGGCATAGCTAAAAGGCAACAAATACACTGCAGAGGTGAGATAACTGTGTTGGCCCAAGTGTGAGCTCCATGATACTGGTGAAGAATGCTTTTTCTGGCATATGGCTTTGGGGAGGATGGCTATGGGATGGTGGATATAAGCTGTGTTGGCCAAAGAGCTCTTCTGGACCTTCTTTGCTGAGACCCTTCAGCCCCCTTGTAGCAGAGTGGTCGCCTTTATCCAGCAGTTAACTTTTAATTGGTCATTGCTTTGACTTTGGGTTTCTGATTTAATGCATGATATTCTGTAGCTTGCATTCTGGAAGCAAGATGAATGAGTTGCCTTAATATTTAAAGGGAATGCGATCACTTTGCCGAGGTTTTGGAATGCTGTAGGTGATCTTTATCTGTTTGCAAACCCATATCCATTTTACATGGACTGGCTTCAGCGAACTAGTAATAGGCTCTCTTTGCTTAGCTGGCTTTGTGGTCCTCCGTAGAGGGAGTGCCTGGTTCTGTGTAATGTGCTAGTGGGGTAAAAAAACTACTGGTCTAGAGTTTAAGAAAATTCTGTGTAACCACCCAGACTGGGGAGAGACAGAAGAATAGGTAAAATCATGTGCTGTTTTTTGAGCAGGTCTAATCTGCCTACAGAAACACTGTAATAATGAGATGTATTATTCGGAGACATGGGGTACTTTTACCATTTCATCCTGCAGGAAAAGCAGTTGATTTGTACAATGAGGAATTAAGAACAATAGACCAAAATAACTTCCTAAATTGGCTGACTTGGAAAAATTCAGTAACTCACCGTTTCACATATGAAAAAAGACTTGGTCATTTAGTGAATTAAGTGGCACAAACCTTTCCCTTGCAGCTCTCTTTATTTATAATAAAAATGAAGAGTTTAGCCTAGGATGGGAGAAGAAAAAACATGAACAGCTTCTGTCTAGAATTTCCCTCTGAAGATGCCTTTAACTTTTTGCTGTTGTTCCCTTCTCCTTCCAAACCAGTTCCAAACTCTTAGTGGGTAAATGAGATGACTTCAGCCTTGGTTTTGGTTCCAAGCGAGCCAGCCCCAAAGTGGCGTTTCTATACCTACCTTAGCATGTCACTGATGAGTAGTGCTGTTGCTTGGTGCTGTGGTGCACAGACAGTGCAACTCTGCACGAGGAGGACCACAGTGGATTAAAACAGATGGATGAAATTGTCAGTCTGCAGAAATTGATAACATTAAAGAAGAGAGGAGGAACTGGTTCTTCCATTACTTAAACATGTGGATCAGCCTGGTTCCTAATGATTTGGAAAGGGTGTTTTCTTTCCAAGTCAGTTAAGTAAACTGGATGAACTGATCGACATTGAATAGGTTTCTCTCATTACGCATCCCTTTCTCCTGCATGTTTGGAGGGACAGTCTGAATTTATGTGCAGGGAACCTATTGCTCTTTTTTCCTCTTGCAATATAGACAGCTGATGTAGTGTTGTAGCACTGTGTTTCACAGCCAGAACCTCCTTTCTGTAATTCTTGAATAAATGAAAGCAGTTTGTAATTATTGCATAATCTGGTAATTGCAACCAAAACCTTCTTGGGATCTGGTTTGGCAACTGTATTGGTGTGTGTTGATATTGTTTTGCTATTTGAACAACTTCTGCGAGAGTTTATTGTGAAAACTGAGAATCTGTGCGTACTAAAAAAAACCCATCAAAACACCCCAAATCAAAGAGAAAGAAAACCATATACACAGACACACACAACCCCCTATCCTGTAATGCTTATAAAGCCAGATGCAGTCTGGGTTAATTTTTAAATCTAATGAACATTTAGTCGACATTCTGTCCCTTAGGCTGAACATTGCCCAAATACGGTGGTTTCAGTTCTTAGCTAGACCTGTGCTGTACTTAGTTATAAAGAGACATGTATGGAGCTCACGGTGTTTCAGTCAAAGGTCCTGTGTTCAGTACTCTTTCCACTCAGCTCCCTTAAGAGTGCTTATTCCTGTAACTTTCTGATTTGGCAGTCATTTGTGCCAATCAAACAGTAGAAAGTAGGAGAAAAGGTCCTATTTTCAACTATAGCAGGAGAAAACATCAAACTCACGTTTGAAGATATTCCCCCCACCCCCTTGAAAAAGTCTGATAGAAATGCTGTATAAAAGAAGGTATTGTGAAGAAAACTCTCTTCTTTCTGTGTCCCAACCCCATCTTCTGGGCAATTTCTTCTTTGCTTCCCTGTTCCTTTGTGCATCGATTAAATATCAAGTTAATGGTTTCCTTTTATAAAAATTGCTTCCTTGAAAATGAGCCATCCTCCTCCCTCTCAGCCTAATGACGGAAAAGTACAGATGATATTGATATAAGCTGTGTTTACTTGAATATAACAGCTTGAAAGACTGTGTACAGTAATCTGCCAAGTGAATAATGATTTGGTTTTGCTTGTTCAGTATTTCTTCCCTTCCCCTAGAGAGGGGGAGGTCTGAACAACCAGTAGCAGTTGCTGAGGTTAATAAGATGCATTTAAAAGGTCTTTAATTATGCCATGCAGTTTTCTTAGAAGGCCCTTGAACTATTCTTTCACCCCTTCCTCTTCTGTTTCACCTGGGTGAGTGCAAATAAGATGGGAGTGCAAGGGAGGTGCAGGCACTGACTAGATACTGATCTAGGATCCTGCTTACACACAGCAAAGTCTCAATGGAAAGTAGGAAACCAGAGGAGGGTTGAAATAGTTTGTGTGAGTTCAGCTGGCCAAGGGTGTGCTGAAAGCTGAGGCAGTGGTGAGAACTGATGTGCCGGGGCTCAGCAGGGTGAACACACAAGGTGTTGTTACAGCTGCTGCTCCAAAGTTTATTGGTTCCTCTGGGTGTTTCTATGCTGTCCTCATTTGGGGCCAAATCGTAGCCTTCAGCTTGTACATTGGGTTCCAGCTGATCTACTCCTTCCATATCTTTTGAGAGACTTAAACTGTGTGTTATAAGGCAATGTTGTACTTTAGTGAAAAGAGGAATTTACACCAGTATCTGGTTTTCTAGTTTCCTTTGGCTTTAAGTTTTCAAGGCCACTTCAAAAAGTTGTTCCTGGTAAAGAGCTTCACTTAAGCTTGTGCTCAAAAAGAATTCTTGACCTGGAGCTTTTACACAGAGAATGGGTTTTGCATATGTATAAGCAAGTGCTCAAAATGGATTCCTGGTTCACAGCTTGAAACTGAGGAGTGACAGAAAAAGAGATGTAGAAGAGGGAGGGATATTAACCTTACAATTTCCTGTGTTCTTTCTCTGTGGTGTGCATTACTACAAGCACCACATTTCTAAGCAGGGCTGTTAAGTGAAAAAATGGGGAGTTAAGGCACAATTTGCTAGTTGGGAAAGATTCTAAGAGCTGTTCTGAGGATTAATGAAAGGGAGGTTTCAAGAGGGATAGAAAAATGCATAAATAGTGAGACTCTTTTCTTACTCCCTTTTTTCACCTAGCTTCCAGAAATACTTATGGCAAGCTTGCTTTTCAGAATTTTACTCTTTTGCAGCCCGTGCTTAGTAACTGCAGTAACCAAGCAATTGGGCAAGATGGAAAAGTTACAGAATGTGTTAGGAAGTGTGTACTGAGGATGTAATCCTGCGGTTCCAAATTACAATGATCAGCTTGCCTTTTCTTGAAAATACCTAGCTTTCTACAGTTGACTTGGCTGGATGTTACCTGGGTTATGTGAGGTGTGGGCTTCTGCTGGAGGTGTTGTTCATTCTGTTTGTGGATGTTTCACTAATGAATCTCGGGGCCAGCGACACAGTACAGAGAGATGAAGCAATCCTGAGTCAGCGCATCCCTGTGATGATGCAGGAAGCTGTCTGCTTGGATGCAGGTTGTTCAAGCGGCTTTCTGTGCTTGGCACTGGATGTAGCTCTAGGCAGACAGTCAGGGGGTGAGGAGTCCAGCAGCCTGCACGTAAGAATGTAAAATCTTCTCCAGGAGCTTGGTGCAGTGGTTACTGTAGGGCATCTGCTCTGTCCCTTGGTGAGCAAAGCGCAGGCCTTCTGCCTCATCCTGAGGGCAGGGAGTGAGTATTGTTGGGAACATGCATGGGAGGGCAGGGATGAGGAACCCCGGGGAGAGGCAGTGCTGATTCATTCTCCTTCCAAGTCTGTAGCCACCATGGCACTGAGGACAGGAACTCGTTGGCTGTTGCGCTGAAAATACTCATAAGGGCAGAGGCTTGGAAGGGCATTATCAGAGAAGGTGATGTATTCCCTGGAAGGTGCCCTGAGTCACCACTGAGTGGCCAGAATGCTGGATATGCCTGGTGAAACCCCTCACGTGTATTTCTGCAGCACTTTGGCATGATTTCCAGCCTTGGCCACCATCTTGGTGTGAAATCACCACTGTCTTTTTCTGGATAGATGTGACTTCCTTTGGCTGCCAGGTTTTGCTCCTTGAAGAGGTGATCAGTTTTTATGGAAGTAGAACTTCCTTGACATTTTTTGCTCTGCTCTTAGAGGCACAAGAAATGATGCTGTGTTTACAGAGGAATGCACCCACTCACGAGTGTCTGGCCAGCGACTCCTCCCCAGCTTCACCCAACCTCTTGGCAGGCAGCCACTCCCCCTCTTGCTTACTCCACGCTGGCCCATCTGCAGTCCTGTTGCCCATCCTCTCCCTGGTTTTGGGAGCCTGCCTAAAAGGAGGGTCTCCCTGTGGACTCATGAGCACTGCCTGCCCATCCTGGGCTGCTTTTAGGGGGCTCTGCCTGACAGGCGTCAGCTCATGAGGCTCCTGCTGTTGCATTATGTTGTTTGCTCGATTGTTTAACAAAGTGCTTTTAATAGAAACATAAAACTGGATAGAAATACAAAGCCTAATGGAATAATCTCTTTAATTGCAGTGCTGTAAATGACTATTCAGCACATGATTACTGTACTTCCAGGGGGAACAGGGAGGAGGAAACAATATTGAATGAAAGACACTAAACACTTCAGCTGCTAAGAATGATGATTTATTGCCAATCTGAGCATCGGGCTAAGCAGGGCAAATAAACTGACAATAGTAAGTGCTTTTGGAGGTAGAAATTGCCTCATTCAGGGTATTCACTGTGTGCAACATGTAAATTCTACCAGGATAAAAGCACAAAGAGTGATTAATTAATAGTGGCGAGATACTCATGCATGCAGTGTCCTTAGGCAACCCAGAAAAAAGTATTAATCAGCACATTGCCCAATTATTGGCAGATAACTCCTGGTGTGTAGTAGTTTGCCATTTCAGCTAGAAAATGCTTTGTTCCTCTGCTTCCCTGTAAAAATCATGGGGATTGCTGTGTTATGTGGTTCACAAAAAATACCCCATGTTTTTAAGCAGCCAAGGAGATGTGCTCAGAGGCACATTGACGTTATCACTTTTCAGTATTGCTGCAAGCCTTTCACGGTACATTAGTCTTTAGAGAAACTATGTCCATCCTTCAGATATCTTACCTAGGTTAGGCAGCAGCAGATGAAACACCTATTATCTTGGTATTGAGCTGGCTGTTGATTTGGTGAACAGCTGTGTGCTCTCCAGAACAGGGCATGGTTAGCAGGGAACATGTTCCCCAGGAGCACATGCTGCTCAGGGAGGAGAGGTAAGCAGCCTTGCTGGTTCCCACCAGCACTTCCCTTTCCCATGTTTTAGTGCCTGGATTCCCGGTGCTGCCTTAGGCAAGGACGCCTGACTTCACCTGCCTGCAGAATCCCCTGTGTCGCTCAAGCCTTTCTTTGCACTTCTGGGCCGTGCCCGGTGCCTGCTGGACTCTCCCTGGGGCACACAGATGCAGACCCAGCACCAGGCTTGCACCAGGCAGGTCAGAGATTTCCAGTGTTTGCAGTGGCCTCGGCACTGCCAAAGCCGTGCTGCTGTCCCGTGGGAACTGGAGCTGGCTGTTGCTTTTGGTCCGAGCCAGAGGGTGATGTTCCCACTGCCTGCACGCAAGTGTGGCTAATGATGGTGGAGCTGAGCACTGGGCTGTTTCTCAGCCTGCTTCCAATACCAAGGGAAAATAGGTGCTTTTCAAATAGAGGTGCAGATGATGTGGTGAAAATGTGTTTTATTTTGGTGTGGTTTGTTTTTTAATTTGAAAATCAGAAATATTGATAATAAATATTGATAAGTTGAAATGTTGAATAAGTGTGTACAGAATTGAAGGGGAAAGTATTTGTATCCATTTTATTATTATTCTTTAAAGGGATTCCTTTTTGTAGTTGGCTGCTAAAAGTAACACCTTATGTAAATATTCTTAAAAAGCAGGAATAAGGAAAGATAAGATACTTCAGAGTGTATTTTAGAGGGATATATGCTTTGCAGTGTGCATTAGGCATGCATCAGTACCTGCCTAATGCACCCTGTCATGGATTATTGCTGTTGCTTAGATTGAACACTTGCCAAGTTCTTTCGAATGACAATGAGATGCTTTGTTCAGGCTGATGATTCGATTGCAGTTTGAAACTCCAGCACAGAGAGGTACTCGGCTGCAGAGCATGTGCACCTCTTAATAAAATTGAAAAACAGATACAAACCATGGGAGAGTTAGCAGGTCCTTCTGTGTATAGATGAAAAAAAATTAGAAAATACTTTTGGAATAATTATAGTCTGGCAGAGACTGCAGGAAAGATTTTCAAATAGGCTTTTCAGAATATAAATAGATCTTTTCAACAAACATTGCTAATCTTGTTATGCTTCTACGTAGTCCTTGCTATGCAGATAAGACTTGTCCAACCTGTTACTTGGTACATGCTGTTATGTAAGTGAAAAACTCAAAAGGATAGGAAACCTTTCTTTCATGCGTGATGTGTTTGCTGCTAATTCCTATGAAAGAACTTATCTCTTTAGTATTTTTAAATTTTTCGTAATCTCAATTTAGTTACAGTGCTATCCTGTTCATAGCATGTCATGATTTATTCAATTGTTTGGGAAGGATTTACACTGAGAATGTTTCACAAGAAATGCTATAAAGTTGCTCTTGCGTTTAGTAGGTTGCAGGGGATTAAAAATTCAGGAGGCAGAGTTGCATATATCCATATTTCTGAGACAGTTTCAAATGCTCATATTTGCAGGTTTTGCTTTTGATATGCCTCACAGCAAATTAAACCGCTGATAGCATTTGATGTGGAGTTAATTCTTTGAACAGCTTCAGGTTTGCAGTCGGGAAAGGAGCAAATTCTCAGGCTGATGTTACATTCTTTTACACGCTGGGCTTTGAGCTGCATTGAGCTGTCAGCTCCAGGAGTCTGCGCTGGCCCTCAGCTGGGATGGTCACAGAGGGAAGAAAGGAGCGCCCTTCGGACTGTGCAGGAAATCTGAGGTGAAAGGCTCTGGGGCTCCGCAGCAGTCTCACTGCCAGCCCTTGCAAGCTGTCTGACAGCATTTACAACAAGCTGGATGAAGTCAGGTCTTTAGAAAACGGGGGTTTGGGGGTGGCTGAAGGGAGCTAAGCTAAGCTGAGCCGCGTGTGAAGTGAGAGTGTGGCAATGCGTGTATGTTGTGGCACCTGTGGACCGCATGGCAGAGTGACTGATGGAACAGGAGCTGCTTGGCACAGCATGGACAAGGTCACCTGATAGCAGGCTCCTGGGGAAAGCCAGTGACATATTCACTTGGCCAGATGTGCAGGGATGGTAGCTATGTGAGGAGAGTTGAGTGAGAAGGGGCTTAAAATGCACACCCATGAAGCAGCTGCTCACTAAACATTTCAGGTTTTCTTCTACTAACTGTATATCTTGTTAAAATTCTTTTTTGTTGTAGTGGAGAACAATAATGTTGGGTTTTTTTTAGTGGCATTTAGGAAATTTTGTAAAATCAATGAACAAAAGACATGTCCACTTGAATAATTTTAATGTAGTCCTAAAATAGAAAATTTACTGCATTTGACTTCCTGCACATGCAGTAAGCATTTCAGTATCCTCTCAAAGAACTAAGGTAGTAAAATAGATTGTAAGACTTGAACTTTTGATTTAACTTGCAAAATTATTTCACATGGAAAATTAAACATTAGTTTTCTGAAGTTTAACAGCTGATATCACCTGGATTATTATTTTTCTCATTTTATGTTGCTGCAACTTGCTTTTTAGCTTAAGGCCTTTTAACCGAGAGTTCTTTCAAAGGCTTATGACTTTTATGAGGATCCTGGGGAAACTGTAACTGGGTTGGAGGGGGACCATTGGGCTTTGCTTGACTGAGTACTTCTGTGTTACATCAGGAATAAAATGTTTGGATATTGGGTGGGAAGACACAGTAGGTCTAAGAAGCATGGTTTAATTTCCTATAATCAGTAAACTGAAAATATGTGTGTGAATCAAAACGTTGTAATTGTGTGAAAAAATGAATTAAAATAGGTCTGGGAAATTAATATTAAAGATAAAAATGTGTTTGTCTTGATCCCTTAATTATTTGGCTCTCTTTCAAATAGTACTAGTTTGCAATAGCCTTTTTGCCTAATCTCTCATGGTTTGCCAGTAAAGGAGCATATTTTAAAGAAATAGAAAACTGATTTCATTTTTACATTGTGTTTTTTGTACATTTCTGCTGCAAACACACAGTTCTCTTGCTGCCTTTAAACCTATTGATTTTCCTGAACAACAAGAACATCAAAAAAGAAATTTCAAGGCAAAAGCAAATTAACAGGTAGGATAGGTTTTATATAAGGTAGAATGTAGGTTGTACCCCATGCATTTTCCCAGGCAAGGCTTCAACAGTTCATCCCAGGTGCTGAATTTCTGCCATTGAGATGAGGAATTCAGAGGCGCATGGGTAGAGTGGGAGATTTCATGCACCATTTCACTGAAGAAAGCCTTCAGACTGCTCAGGCAGCAGCTGATAACCACTTCTGACTATTCAAGTATGCCTTGTCAGCGTTAGAGACACTGATATTTTGCTAGTGGTGGGTGAGTTAATAAAATATCACAGTCCTGCCTCTGTGTTTCTGCTGGGGAACACCTTCTCCCCGTGCCGGGCAGTTGTGCACACATGTACGTGCTCTGAAAGGCTTGCTGCTCACCCCGTGGTAGTTACCCTGCTCCTGTGTTCATGCAGCTGATTTAAAGAAAGATTAGGCTTAGAGATAACAGCTGAAGCCCGGCAGTGAAGTGCAGAGTGCTGGAGGATCTGGGGTTTAACAAAACTTGAGGTTTGGCACTCTTCCATTGATTTTTACTTCAGTCACATAATTTTCCTGAGCTGGGGTTTGTAACCTAATGAGTTAAATTTGTTTACGTGTCTCAGGCTGACTTAAACAATCGAGAGAAATGCACGATGTTTTTTATTGTAAGTGACACGTAGATAATCAAGAGGAAGAAACACTGTGGGAGGGGGTAATGCTGCAGGGCAGTCCATTCCCCAGTAGTGAGAGTTGTTCCAGGTGCTGTTAATCCTGGTGGAGAGCAGAACGTATCAAGCTGAGTTTCTAATGGGTCTGCTCACTTTTAATTTTTCTTGCTGCCCACCTCCTGCCTGAACACTGACTTAATCCAAATCGCCACTGTGCTGCTCTGACGTGGCCGTGTGTGAGTTCATGTCTACATGCTCAGTTCACGGCAGTTGCTAAGTGCTTTACCTCCATTTTCATCAAGGGGGAAAATTCAGCTCGCAGCAAGCTCCAGGTGCTGCAGAGGCAGGGAAGGTGCCGCTGGAACAGTTGCTGCAACAGCGGCTGGGGCACGGGGCTGGTGACCCTGCTGTGCCAGCATCCCCGTGCTTGCCCTGTGGCAAGTCGAGAATAATGCCAGGTTGCATTTTGTGGATGAGACTTCGTGACTGCAGCTGACTTTTAAATCCATACAAATGGGAAAAGGTCACTTCTGAGATAATCGTGGGTGACTCAGAGTCCCCTCTCTGTTGGAGCAGGATCTGCTCAGCAGGGAATGCCGCTTCTGCATAGAAGCGGATTCTCAGACAAAGCCAGGATGTAGCACGCTGTCAGAGGGATCTGGGTGTACCAGCTGAGCCTGACCAGATTGGCCCTGGGTCTGAGAGCTCTCTGTGGGAGGAGGCACTTGGGCCTATGTGAAAATGTTTGCTCAGCTGTGCAGCAGAGCAGTGTAGATGAGTTAGTGGCAAACTGAAGCCTCCCATTTTGACACAGAGAGTGAAGTTTAGAATAACTTATTTTTCACTGTCACCTCTGCAAAGTAAACCCATTTGGGCAACTGTCTTATCTGTATCCTGACAAAGCTAACTTTTTGATCCTTGCTGATGAAGTGAGAAGAGACATAGATGGGCTCCTCTTGCCTGCAAAAGCTGCTCACGTGGAAGCTCAGTCTTGTCTCGATTGGATCACCACAATCAAGGTGTGCAGCTAGGAGAGGGCTCTCAAAACCTGGGGAGCTCCTGGACTCGGGTCCCATCCTAGGCTGCACTTCCAGAGCTTCTCCATCAGCTGCAGCCAAGGCGCCAGCAGCCTTTCTGTGCATACGCGGTCACTGTAATAGCGCTTGAGCTGCAGATCTTTACTCACCTACGCAAAAAGACACGCGTGCCTTCAGGGCTGAAGGGCAGTCAGAACACTCACGTGGCTTGGGGAAATCCTGGGATGTGTGCCTGTGGCTGCCGTGTACAGAAGGCCTTGCAGAGGCTAAGTGGTCAGGGTTTTTCATTGCACAAACCCGGTGATTTAAATTTTTCACATTTCCTGCTTTGCCTGCCACATCCAGAACAAACAAAGCCTTAAATTCATCAACTCCTTGTCTGCTTTCCTTGTAATTACACTTCACACAATCACACCTTCTTAAAAGCCCTTCTAGTATATTTGCATTTAGATGGAGAATGACAGCTTTCGTGTTACCCGTCTAACTTATAATTAACACCTTTCCTGACTGTTCTGTTAACGTCACCTACATGGGGAGAGGCTGAAAGCCTGGGTTACTTTAGAGACTTCATTTCTACAGCATCTCAAGTGGAGAGGCTGCCTCTTGGTTTGTTCAGGTCTTCAGCTATGGCACCATAGTTACATGCTCTATAATTGTCACGTTTTTCCAGATTTCCTAAGTTACTGTTGTACGTGGCAGTTTATGACTAAATAATAGTTAGATTTTAAACATTTCAGGGTGTGAGGGAAAGTCCGAGTCATAAACTTTTCACTTGTTTGCCTTTTTTCAGTAGGCACAAGAGGTTGTTACTGTCAGTTATTTGCATCTTTTGACAAGTCTTTTCCTCTTTTGAGACTTCATGGACCACAGGCTGAGAAATCTTGGGGTGTGTTTTTAAGTTCACAACCATTTGCACTGGGGTTTAGGCTCAGTTCTATGAAGGATCTGTCATGTTTGAAGAACATCTGAGAGTTCCCAGTTCCTGCTAATGTTGCTGGGCACTGCAGGGGCTCAGTTCTTCTCAGGAAAAGATCAGGCTTACTCCTGGGAACTGCTTGATGATCAAAGGGCTATTGATGCTGAAAGGAAGCAAAAACCTTTTAATGGCTGAGTAATGAATATAATTTTAAACTTGGCAACAGTGGGAGGAAACAAATAAGTAAGAATTTGAACCCCGAGATTACCATAGGAGAGGCTGAGTGAGAAGATGATTAATGTTACAAAAGTAGAACTGCTTTCTTTTCTTGGCAAAAGCTAACTTAGCTTCTACTTAAGCAAAGTGACAGTTCCCTTCTGCCTGTTACAACATCCAGGTCTTCTCTGCTTCAGTTTTGTTGTGTAACCTAGAGGGCTCTGTATTTAAAATATAAAAAGAGGTGTATTCAGCATCATTTTTCCGTATGCTTTGAAGAAAAGGTTGCAGCAGTGCTGCATTTTCTTGGAACATTGTTTTTGGTCAAAAATATTTGACAGGAGGTTTCTTACAGTCATTGGAGATAAACAGGTGGGCTGTGAGGCCTTGATCTCTTGCTCCGTGGGTCTGATGCCCGTCATACAGTCAGTAAACAGGGCTGGATAGACTTGATGAGTTGAAGGAGCTAGAGGAAGCAAAATATGGAAAAGCAAATTCCAATTCATATTACTTCAGTGTGAAGATATGTGGTTTTGGGAAGCATGTACCAAAGCTGATTGATGGCGCTGATGCAGAAAATTATTGACTTACTGTACCATCTGTTGTACTTCTGCCCTATGTTTTTCTCTTATTATTTGTGTATGTTCAAACTGTGTGTTTTCTGAGAAATAGTGTTTGATGTGAAGCAGAACTTTAAAAAATTCAGGAAGTCACAACTTGTCGATGTTTCCATAAAGGAAAGGAAGCAAAGGTTGGGCCAAGGAGTTTTTGGTGCTGTTTGGTATTAACTGTAGTGTTGTCCTTTCATCTGCTTATGTTGCAGTCACTGTCAGGCTGCATAGATGATAACCAGTGTGAGAGCTGAGCACAGATGTGATGCTCAGGAACTTTCTGTGCCATGCCTTTATCCATGTTTCTTTTCAAGCTGATGGGCTGATGAATGAACTTGCATTTTTAATCTTTGCAGATGAGATCTTGGCTCTATAAATTGGTGGCAATTCTTCTGTGGAGACTTTAATAGGAACAGAGCCGGAGTGCTGCAGCAAGGCTGTTGTGATGCACCCTTGTGATCTCTGTTTAATTGTTTTTGGGGATGATGTGTCTTGCCTTAAACAAAAATGTGTCTCAGTCACGGTCAGCAGTTTCTCATGTTAAAAAAACAATCCATTTTAATGACAAAACAACTTCAATCAATTTGTGTTTTCCTGCAGTTGTACTAAAATGAGATGTTGTGTCTCAGTGTTTCAGAGGAAGAGGTTCTGCATGTTGAGAGGGAAGTGAGTGGTTTTTGTGTGTTTGCTTTTTAGCCTTTCTCTACCCCCTTTCCCTGCTCCTGGATAATTCCTTGTGGGAGCCAGCATTAGATCTTATTACAAATAAAGCAGATTTTTATTTTCATTTCATTTTCATTTGAAGAATGCACGGGACAGAAGAGGCACAATTTCTTCCTGCAGCAGTCTATTTTTTGACAATGTTGTCACGGTCTGGATTGTCACATATCAGCATTTGAAACTCTGTAGTAAGGGCCGGCATGTCACTGAGAGCAGCTTCAGAGCACGTCGGTATTTGATGGCTTCTGTTACAGACCCGAGTCTGGATGATGTTGTGGATCAGGATGCGTGCTTTGCTGAACTTCCTGAACCAAATCCCTTATTATGGGAGCCAGTGCAGTGCCTTTACCTTGGGCTGCTTTGAGCCTAGCAGAATTCTACTGTTTCAGTCTGTAGCAAAGCACAATTTTGGGGTTTTTTGGGGGGTGGGGGTGATTTGTGCGTGTGTCCCCCAACTCCCAGGCTCCCATGTGCTTGGTGTGTTGGTGCCAAGCCTCAAGGTCCAGTTTCCCCAAGCATTTCCGCAAACCAGTAAGGAAGAGCTTGGGGGTGGTTTTGAGGTTTTTCTTGAGTTCTCATTCTAGGAAAATCTGAATATCAAAGCTGTGAGTCTGAAGAGGTTCCCGAAGAGCAGGAGTTCTCCCTGCAGCTTTGGCAGTAGCAGGGTTGGGGCTACGCGTGCGCGAGGGACGCCTTGCTGGAGCCTGGCAGACGGCGTCTCCGCATGGGTTTCCTTGCTGGCGCCTGGCAGGCCATGGAGACCTCCTCTCCTCTTGGCACGGGGCCATGCAGGGCCTGAGCTGACCGTGCTTCTCAGAGGCTTTTTGCCTGGCTTCCTGGCACTTGACCTTACGGTAACTGCTGTGTGAGTTACAGCGTAGCCCAGGTTTTCAAAAGGTTTTCATGACACCTGTATGATAAAATAGAACTGGAAGGAGTTTGAGCTCTTGCCTTCAGGTTGTTTAAGGTCTTGCCTGTAACTTGGAGAAGGAAGGGCTGCTGCTCTCAACTGCATGATTAAATAAGTAGCTACTCAGTGGTTTTTCCCCTTATCCTTCTGATTTTGAAACTGTAACTTCTTCTGTTCAATGAAGTTGGAGGAAAACTCGGAATGAAAATTACATTGACCCAATTCAGACGGGGAGGCAAAGGGCGGATGGCGATCCTGAGCAGCAAAGAGGAGGGGAATGACCCCTGGTCTGGCTGCAGGGGCAGTCAGCTGTGCATGGCCAGCAGCCTGGGCCACTGTACCCCGTGAGGGTATGAAGACTGACCTCCCTGAGCACTGCCCGGTACTCCCGTACGTGTGCGAGCACCCGTGTCCGCCGGGATGTTCCCGAGCAGGCACCTTTGTCTCCTCTTAAACCTTCAGCAACTGGCACTATGGCAAATAGGCGGCGTCCCTGCCCATCCCCTCTGCCCCCCCTCCAACCTCTTTAGAAAGAATTTATTGCTGGGAAGAGAGCTTGGGGTCAAGGAAGGTTCAGGGAAAGAAAAGGCCTTTAGGGGTGTTACAGCTGCGGTCTTTGCAGCAAGCAGCACATAAGTTGTTTTGCATTCAGTGTCAGGGTACATATAGGAAACATAGCTACTTCTCATCATAAATATTATTGTTGTGAAAGACTCAAGCGGTTTAGGGTTTTCCTTTTGTTTGAACGTGATTAGAACCTCTGAGCAAAACAACTTGATTACACTGAATTTGGGTGCTTGCCAGCCTAGAAATAGAAGGACATCCGTAATCCACATAGATATAGCACAATGTTTTAGTAAAAAGCAATTTTCAGGGTCATAATATGTGGCCTGCCTTTTTGTGAAACACATTCACTTAAAAAAATCATTTTGCAAACACACAATTTCAGATAGTAGATATAGCTAAGATTGCTTGTAGCTTGCCTTATAATTTTTCCTAAGTTTTTGCATTTTGCAGTTGGTGTCTCCCACACCTGACTGCACAAAGCTTTCCTGGCACACACAGGGCAACTGCCCAACTAACTGCTTATAGATAGGAAATTGCTGGCGTGCAAAATGACATCAGATGCACAGGGGAAATGGTTCTATTATACAGTTTATTACAGAAGGATTGTATGTATTTACTGAAGCAGTGGTCTGTGGTTCCTGTTTCCTTCTTTTTTCTTTTATGAACATTTAAAATTGTTTGCAGAAGTAGGGTACATAGATATTACTTTTGTTTTGCTATATTTGGAAACAGTTACGCACTAGCAAAGTTGGAAACTATGCTAAATGTGCACAGTCTAACCCCTTAATATGTTTTTTTGTCTTAGTGGTGCAAGTACATCCTTACTGCAGTTCCATATATAGAAATTTGCCATCCGGCAGCATCGTTTTCCAGAGCTCCCATTGAGTCAGGAAGCCCCCTCTGCAGTAATCAGACCTCTTGGGTAACTGCTACAGCAAAGCCAGTCCTCTGCCTCTCCTCTAGGGATGATTAAACTTTCAGCAGCAGATTATTGGCGTAGCATTTGGGAAGATGTC
The DNA here is from genome assembly GCA_013399195.1 of Dicrurus megarhynchus. Taxonomy (NCBI): domain Eukaryota; kingdom Metazoa; phylum Chordata; class Aves; order Passeriformes; family Dicruridae; genus Dicrurus; species Dicrurus megarhynchus. Next base: position 1,359,321 of record VXAD01006250.1, read on the forward strand.
ACTGGTGGGGAAGACAAAGCTCTTCCCTTGCAAAGTGGGACAGTTGAGAATTTGCGTGTTTGAAGGAGAATGTAGGAATTGTATATATACGGTAGACGGTGCAGTAGAGTAGAAATAGGACAAGAGAAATGCCTGCATGCTTTTTCTTCCCCAATGTCTATAAACATTAGAGGAAGAGATTCCCTTGTTTTGCAGTAGTATTTCAAAGGCAAGGTGTAGTTTAAAGAATCTGGTTTTCCATGAAGTCTTTCTGCTGTGCATGTGACACAGGTGCTTTGGTGTGCGGCTGGTGGAATTGAGTGCATGCAGATGTGGCTGAGGAGGAACAGGGGGATTTGACCTGGTGTTTTCTGGGTTTCTGAGACCTTCTTTCTAAATACGTTTGCATGATTGCCTTAAATGCAACTACATGGGTTTCCTTGTGAGCAGCTTTCAAGCCGGTTTATTGCCAAGTAGTGTTGCCTTGTTTTTTGCCAAGTAGGCAAAGTTCATTGTTTGAAAGTGGCAACGCCTTCAAAATGATGGATTCTCTTTTACTCCTGGGTGAAGAGTTGGGGTGGAGGTCTGAAGGAGAATAAGAATGGTAGTTTTTCGCACTTTATTGTTGCAAATGGATTTGCCAGCTGCTGTGCTTATCACCCCCACTGACTGCTTCTCAATTTGTTTCACAATGAAATGGATGGGTAGTTTTTTCTTTCCCACTCTTCTTGAAGGATGGTATCAGGAGTAGAAATCACTGAGAAGGATGTGTGTACCTACCTTGTGTGTTACTGTGTTGTGCAGCAAATTCTTGATGTAACTGAGTTGTCAACTGTAACCATCCCATGGATTTCAAAATTACTTTTGTTCTGGATGTATGCCATTGTCTGAAAACCAGGATTTCTGTACAAAGTAGATGCTTGCTGATAACACTGGTGTACAACGTTAATCGTCCTTCATTTCTCTCTTTCCTAAAGCTTGTGCAATGAGGACAGAAACTTGCTGCGGATTCGAGAGAAAGAGAGACGGAGTCAGGAGGCACTGGAAGACAAAAAACAGTTCTCCGAGAAGACTCCCCTCTTTGCAGAACCCTACAAGGTAATGGTATGGGCTGCGGGGGGGGGGGAAGAGAGGAGGAAAGAGGGTTGGGGTGGAAGAGGAGAGCCGTGGCTCTGCATAGGGTGTAGCAGACTTGAGCATGATAAATACAAACACAACATCTTCCCATCTGCTTAATTTTATTTCCTCAGAGTATGTGCTTGAATCTCTGTTGGTTGTGCAAGAGCAGTATGGACTTTGGACTGTCCTTCTGTAGTTAGAGGGAGAGTGCTCCGGAGCAGCTTGGCTGCCTGGCTGCCTGTAGCTATATAACAAATGGATCTGGTGTTCGTGCTCCTGGAGGCTGCAGGTGCACCAAGCTCAGCTTGGAATAACTGGTAGTGGCCCAAGCAGTCCTGTCTGCTTTGGAGAGAATTGCAGGATCAAATTTAGCTTGCCTAACTTCACTCATGGTGATGTGTGGTGATTAAGTTAAAGTCCTGGAGAATGTCTCTTCCCGAGCTGGATCTCTTGGGGAGCTTTTGAAATGTCCACCTCTTTGTTCTTCCATTGCAGACTAATAAAGAAGATGAGTTGTCAAGCCGAATTCAGAACATGCTGGGCAATTATGAGGAGGTCAAGGAGTTCATGAGCAACAAATCCTGTCAGAACCTTATAGGGATTCCAAAGAGTGTTGCCCCTCTGTTTCCCTCCGGACAGCCTGATCGCCCTTACTTCCCTGAGAAGGCCATTCGTACATTGCCTTCTTCATTCCAGCACCCGACCCGCCGTCCACCCGTGGGACCTATGGTTGTAGCCCCTCGTCCTCCAAGCCACTCCAGCCACTACCAAAAGGCACAGTCAGAACCAGCTTCAGCTTTGCACACCAAGAGCCGCAGCTTACCCAGCGCTCGGAGCCACGGTCAGGAGCGTGGCCGTGGTGGCCGGGACAGTCAGGAAGGTTTTCCCCACAGCCACAATGACAAACCTGGGAGTGGGGAAGGTCGTGCTCATGGCCTGCAGGCCTCTCCTCTGGCGCTTTCCCCGTTCTTGCCATGTTTGTTGTCTTCTCCAGTGGCGCCCCTGTCACCTCTACATTCCAGCCAGCATATCAATTCCAGGTCACAGAACAGCAGCAAAAGTTATGGGTCAACCTACAGTCAAACCAAATCATTACAGGACTTAGTGACAGGATCACAGGAGAAGGGAGGTCGGGACAGCCCAGTCATTACCTTGACCAGCACCACTCAGCCTTCTTCTCAGACTTTTCCTCCTTCTTTGGCATCAAAAGCCAGTGCAATGCAGCAGAAACCAACTGCCTATGTCAGACCCATGGATGGCCAAGATCAGGCACCATTTGAATCCCTGGAGCTCAAACCTCTCCTGGAGGAATACCATGAAGGACCCAAAGAAGATGTCTCAGATTTGAAGGCAAAAGTTAAAGCTGAACTATCCAAGTTGGAAACCTCTTCTAAGCCCAAGGAAGAGGCTGATGAAGATCTCTCAGATTTGAAGGCAAAAGCCAAAGCTGAACTATCCAAACTGGAAACCCCTTCCGAGCCCACAGAGGTGAGTGCAATTTTTGGGGGTCTCTGTTGGAGCAGGGTAAGTTTGGCTGGGGGAACAGGTCAGCAAACAGCAGAGTCTGCCAGAAGCAATGATGACTGTGTGTGTGTTACCCTGTTTGGAAGGTGCATTTTGAGGTTGACCTGGGTGTGAGATATCTGTTTGAATGGTGAAAATGTGACACTTCCTGTGATTTTTCTATTGTTTTCTCAGTGAGGCTGTGGCAGGTTTTATGGTTTGAGCCTGCCTCTGTGCCCATAATTTTTGTTTTCCTCTAAGGCTTGTTGAAAAGAAGGGGGAAATAATATGATGAAAAGATAAAGTGTTGGTGCAGAGTGTCAGTGGTACTTTGAGTGGTGGTGGGTGGAGGCCCCAGATCCTCACTGAATATTGGGACAGCCAGCAGTGCAGTGAATTCTGTGGTCACCTGGGCTTTGTGGTAAGGGACTGTGAACACCACAGGATTCTCCTCTGTAAGTTTGTAAAATCTCACTGTAGACCCACAGGAGAGTATGACTTGATACTGCAAGTTTCCTTGTTGTACTCCATCAGTTTTTGCTGACCCAAGGCCAGCTCTCTGATTTGTCATGTGGGATGGAGGCAGAAGCCCTGACTGGTAAAGCAGTGGGAGAGGGGGAGCAGCATTGTAGATGTGTTGTTCAGCAAATGCAGCTCCTTTTCCTGTGCCCTTTGAAGCCCAGTTTCAGCTGTGCCAAGGGAGCAGCACACTGACTCTAGCTGCCTCATGGCTTGGCCTCCTGTGGGCTCAAAGGCATTTGGTCCCCTGCTACATTTTGGACATTTACTGTGCTCATCCTTCAGCACTGAGGTTATTGCTGTGCCCTAGGGGTGTTAGCATCTCATGGTGCTGACCTAAGGCAGCTGGGCGAGGAGAGCTACAGGGATTGTTTTAAATTGTATTTTGCCACCTTTGTAATGAAGAGTGTGGTTGCAGTCTGCTTTTCATGGAAAAGGGTGTGGATTAGCTGCAAATGGTTGTAGGCAGTATCTTGTGGGAAATGAGAGGAAACTGTCAAAATGACATTGTTGAGAAGTTGCGAAAATACTTTCATGCTGAGAGACTTTATTTGCTACCAAGTAGCTTTGGCATTGCACTCCCACCTCAAAACAGGAAGTTCACTGAGGTCCACGTTACCTTATTTGCTTAGCTGGATATTTTACTCCTGGGAGACAACTAAAGCAGTGCAGGGCATCACCTTCTACATTATCTTATTGTCTCATCTGCATTATTGTCTTATCTCTTTTCCCATCCCCATACTTATTCTGTCATCTCATGTATCTCTGATTTAATATGAATTTTGATAGGGCAGCATTAGCTATGATGCTGTGTGCTGGGTGAAACCTTTTTCTCACTTTCTGTTAAGCATGTGAGTCTGAGTCCAAATGCCCATGAAAATCCTACAGTTGCCAGTGCAGGAGTAGCATTGCTCATGCTCCTTCTGTTAGATCTGTGGCAAAGTAAGAACACAATAAAAAGGGCATTGAAAATAATAAGAGAAATGTTTTTGCGCAAACCAGGATTTTAATTACATGCTTAGTCCATTTTGAAGCTGATAGAGGAACCTTTTTTGTGAATATGCTGAATGATCCTCCTTTGCAGAAGGGGTCTTTAGGCTGTGGCCCCTGACTGTTTTCTGTGCGTAGGCAGGGAGGAACACAGGCATTTTGGATAATGGCTCGGTAAGCTCTAATGAGAAACACATTACTTCAATTTCTGGTTTTTTCAGTCTTGTCATTGTCACGTTTGCTAATTTGTTTGGTCTCAGTGATGAACATCTATTTGATAATAGAGCCCTCCAGTACTGAAGCCTGGATGGAGAAGAGGAAGAAACAGTGAGGTTGCACCTGTGGATATATGGCCTGTGTGCTGTATGTACAGTACAAGAGAGCCTGGCTGGGGGTCTGTTGGCTGATGAAGGGTCGTCTTTAGTTTTTGGTGAAACAGAAGCTCCGGGGAGGCTCCTGCCCTGCAATGACCCTGACAGTGAATAGGTCTAGACCAGAAGAAACTCTGCTGTTCTTCCCTCTTCTTCCCTGAACTGTTTGGCCACAGTTTACTGAACGACCACATGCCGAATACAGTTTTTCCTGTGATCTCCCTTGACATGACTTAGGAAAGCCATTTCCTGAACTACAATTAACCTGTTCTGGTTAATTGAATTTCTAAGGTGTGTTTCACCTGCAGCTGTGAATTCATTATTGACAGCTTCTGCTCATGGGAACACTGAAAAGTTCAGCCTTCCAGCCTGAGTAGACACACAGTTTCACTGTAGAGTGAATGAATCCACAGTGGATAACAGTGCAGTGACTCACTTTGCATTCAGAGACACTGAACAGCTCCTTCCACTCTTCCCCAAATCAAAGCCTTCGCTTTCAAATGTCATCACTGTCCCTTTAAGGCATCTTTCCAAATTTGTTGTGAGAAGGCTTGAAAATATAGCACACATGAAGAAGCTTAGATGTATCCCTTCTCTTCATGTGCCAGGTTTTACCTCTTCCCCAGGACCTAAACAAAGATGCTTTTAAAGCCATTCTCTCTCTCCATGTCTTTAGGAGAGCTGCAGCACCCACAGAGACCCTTGTATTGCTTCCATTGACACAGACTGTGATGTGTGAAAGGGAATCAGCTTGACAGCAGGGCAAGAGGCAGCGAGGCTGTTTCAAGGGAGAGTGTTTATAAATCCTCAAGCATTATTAAGGGCATAGTGTATGGAGGAATGTACGGCCCTTGATGCTCACTGAAGATTTGGCTTTTTTTTCCCCAAAATTTTGTGCATGTTAGGGCATATCTCTTTTTACCTCATGTAATGAGGCCTCATTGGACTCTCCTGCCTGTGAACTGGGAAGCAAATAGGGAAACAGCCAATTTAAAACACTGAAACAACAACAAGCAACAATGAAGCAGCCCAGATATGTTAAGTCTTTTTGGTAACACTGTATTGTCCTTGAAGCACAGGGTGCACACAAGGACCTCTGTGTTCAAATTGCTGTCACTGAGCTGTGTTTTCCTCAGTAAACATTTATCAATGGTCACCAATTAAAACATGGTTGATGTATAGTAAATAGTAATTACTAAATACCTATGAAAAAGTTTGGATGGCAGATATAAAAAGTCCATTCTAGATAGATAATTTTTCACTGGACCTCTCTTCATGGCACCTGAGTTTTTCTACTGGCAGGAGTTGTCAGACAGGTGAATCCCATAAAGTAGAAATAAACGTATTTTAATCCTGCATCCTTTCAAAATAAAAATCTTTAAAGACATATGTAGCACTGTTGGCCTTATGTAAGGAATACGCAATATTCATTCATGTAAGTTAGCATTAAGTTGTTGTTGTCACCTTTCCACCAATCCTTTATGTATTTCTCATTTACTGAATAGAAGGGAGATTGTGTTTTGTTTGGAGTTTTTTCCCCTCACCCCTAGTATTCCTTTTTTTGACTTTTTTTTCCTTGCTTTGCTCCAAGGCAGGTAACAAGGTGTTACTTCTGTGTCTCCTCTGCTGCCCTTTTTATAATCAGAAGTGCCTTAGATGATTGGAGAAGGGTTTCCATGCTTCACCACAGGCATTGTGTCAATTTGCCTTGTTGCTGATGTGTGACTGCTGAAGAAGCAGATCAAACATGAATGAGAATTGTTACTTTTTCTGACTGTTTTGTGTAAGAAAAGTTTTAAAGGCAAAAAAAGTAAACCTCAACTTCACCATAAGAGCTGAAACTGTGCTATCTTGTTTTTGGTAAGCATCCCTAACAACTTGCATGTAAATATCCAAAGCTGTGGCATCCAAGGCCCTTCTCACAACCCTTGGGCATTGTGGTGTGAGTTAAACTGAATTGCAGCCAGAAGAAGGTTTACTGTGGGATTCTCTGCTGCTTGTTGTCATACCAAGTGTCCAAAGATGTATCCTTTTACTTGGGTCTTCTCCATATTCCCTTTTGGCTCTCAGAAGTAAAAGCAGTTGGTACTTTTTATGCTCTTACATTATTTTCATTTCTTTTTCCCCTCATTCGCCGGGTTGCAGGTACATCCAGAGGCAATGACCTTGATCAGTGCCGCTTGGGATGGTTGCATGGACCACAGGCAGTTTGGGGGTTTGACTACTGGTTATGAGGTCAGGATTGAACACAGCTTTTGCATTTTTAAATACATAAACACGTGTTGGCTTCTCGTGTTTTCTCTCACTTGATGAGCATGCAATATCTTAGGAGAAATCACAGTCAGTCCCAGTTGACAGGAAAGAATTATATGTCAGTGCTGTGTTTTGTTTGGGTTTTTTCAGCTAAACCAAGGCAGAGCATGAGGGCGTAGTTATGTAAACAGTAAAAGCTACTTGTATTTGATTTAATAGGTGAGTCCCACAGGATGCAAAAGAGGTTTTCCCCTTGTGTGTCTCTCCTTTGGAAGAAGCCATGCGTCCTATCCAGGCTGGAAATAAACCAGCAATAAAATGCCAAAGCAGCTCTGATGGCTCACGTGAAACATCCTCCACCAACCTCTCTGTAGATTTTTTAAACTCTCCACACCGTTTCTTGCACAAGTGGAAAGTGCCAAAGGGACAGATGTTGCCAATTTGAACTGTACAGGGGGAAGGCAAATATTGCTAAGCAACCGAGTGCTTGAGAGAATTTTTCGGAGAGGAGCCAAGGGAGTTATGCCTGGGAGCGCCTGCAGCTTCTCATGGCTCGGTGCGAGGGAAGAGATTAAAAGTTCTTTCCTGTCAGGGCTGACGCCGCCAGCACAAAAGACACCATAACCTATTGACACTGATTAGGGCTGACAAGGGAATGTATGAAAACAGGAAATCTGCCCTGCCATGTGGGAAGGCAGTAAGACATGTTCACAGAGGTAAGTGCAGCACACAGCTGGTGCTAGGGTGGGGTCAGCAGTTGGCTTCAGCGGGACGAGGTGAAACCCAGGCAGGCACCCAGCCCCGTGGAGGCCGTGTCTGGGTCTGGCTTTCACATCTGACTGGGAGCAGGTCACTCAAGGATAGGCTGGCAGGGAGAGGGGGGTGTTTTCAGTGAGTCTTGTAATAATTGCAGACTGCTTCATGTAAATGGAGTTAACTTCTCTAGTTACTGAAGGATGAAAGAGCTTATAAACAAGGCAAGTCTTAAAACACCTGTGCATGGTTGTGCTCCTTCCTGGCCAAGCAGCACTTCATAGCTAAGTGCCAGCCTGGAGGTCTTTGCTCTGGTGGTCCTGAATGCCACTGGAGATGTTTCCTCGGAGACTGAATCTGCTTGTTACAAACCTCGAAACTCTTTTGGCTGTAGAGTCTGGTGTCTTGTTCAAGAGATGTATTTTCAGGGATGAAACACAAGATTTATCTTCCTACATTGGTCATCACATTAACACTCTCTTGAGTCTACTTTGAGCATCCCTGGACTTTGATCTGATTCTTTGCTTTGTTTAAATGTACGGAAATGTTTAGCATGTGCTTTGTGTTGTATTTCTTACTTCATGGGATTTTTTTTTTACTGGCTACCAGTGAGCCTCAGTGGAAGTGGCATTTTGCAGCTTAAGGATGCTTCATAGAAATAGTCAGGATCAGCACAGTGATGAGGGTTATGACAAGTCTGGTGGTACTGCTTTTGCTTCTTGGGCACTGGTCACAGTGCTCTTGCCCTATATGGGTCCTGCAGCAGGAAGGTGCCTCAGTGAGGTGTTGGTCAGCTCTCTGGTTTTAAGTGAGCACAGCAGCATTAAGGGGAGAAGAGTTTCCCTGCTGTTTGTATGAGCTGGTACAGTCCTGCATCGAGAAGGGCTTCCCAGTGTTCCTGGGTAGGATATGAGATTGCCAGAGCTCACCAAAGCTTGACCATAGCAATATGGTAATTTTTGAAATTAATTCAGTAAGTAGTGGTGTTCTTGCCCTGGCACACGACTCAGTGCAGTCTGTTTTTCTGTAAGTTTCTGTAAGTTATGCCTCTCTTGCACAAGTAACAGTGTGTTGTTATTCTGTGCCTTGAAGTTTCAGGTCTCATTTTTCATTTTCTCTGATGTCTAACAATGTCGCTGTCTGAATTATCTTTAATATCCTTCTCCCTCCTAAGCTCTAGATGCCAGTTTTCATCTTCATAATGATGAGCATTTATTACCTAAACAATAAAATAATGCTTAATTATTTTAAGCAGCAGAATATTTTAATTCCCTGTTGGAAAAGGTGATACTCCTAACTTTTTGATCTCCTGCTTTTTGACATACCAATTTCTCCTCTGAACTGCTTTAGCAGTGTTTTGTTTCCTTTCATAAAAATTTGTTCCATTGGTCAAATGTTTCAGAAATGTCATTAGATATTGAGGTGCTCTTTATGTGTGCAGTCAGGTATATCAAATAGTGGGAGACATGGTCTTGGCAGTCCATCGTGCTCCAAGCAAAAAGTCTGGGTGCACTTCCCAGAGAGGCTCTGCCGTCAGCCCAGCTGCCTTTGCGTGTACCCAGCCACAGGGAGACAAACTGCAGCTGACATCACTTCGTGCTTGTTTCAGACCCAACAAGGGCTGGATGCTGGCAAATGTCCTCTGTCCCCTGCCTTCCCCACAGCCACCTTCATCTAATGAAAGACACTGCTGCATTCTACGAGCCCCTCTTTTCCAGGATACTGAATTCAACAACTTTGGCCTTTCTGCCTGTTCTTCAGATGGAGCTTTTCTGGAATCAAAGGAGGAAGGAACAAGGGTGATGTTTGCTTTTGCTGCTAAGGAAATAGAGCTCAATAGTACTTGGCTTGTGGAATAATTTTTAACCGGTTATGGAACTTGACCTAAACTCCCATTACTTACAGAAACTCCAGTTTGGGTGTCTTATTCAAAAGTGCACTTTCCTTTGAAGACAAATAGTAACTTTTGCTATTCAAGACATTACCATACAGCTTAGGTTATGCCACAGTCAGAAATGTTATCTTGGCTGGCTTGCAAAGCTTCACTAAGTCAAAAGAAAAATTTGACCATTAAAAAACCTCCCGAAAACCTACTTAAAATTTTCAGATCTTTTTTACTGCTTGAAGTTAGAAAGAATAGCAACAACATAGCAATACTTTTTTTTTTCTGTTTCTTGGGAGATGAGAGAATTCAGTTTCTGTATTAGCATAATTTTAAGAGAATTTATTTGCCTTGAATCAGAGCCTAAATTCAAGTATTTGTTTTAATACACTATTGAATTGAAGGCACCCCAAGAAGGAGAAGTGAGTGAGCACTTCCCCATGATTTTTAAGGTTAACTGCTGTATGTGTTTACAAGTATGTGTCTCTAGAATGAGCACACTGGCAGAGTGACTGAACATTTTACAAGTTTGTTGTAAAATAAACCATGTGTGGAACAATTCCTTATTAACACTGTGGTATCTATTTCTTCTAGAGCTTCTATTTTTTTAACTTGGTTTAAGAAAATTAGTTTTTTAAAATACAACTTACGCATGTTGTGTTTTGAATAGCAGTGGCTTATGAAGAATGCTATAGGTTTGGGAAGCTGTAGGGTGAATCATGTAACAGGAGACAAAGTCATGTTAGATTCAGATCCTACCAACCTTGTCCTCCTCATACAAGGAATATTTTGGTTTCTTTCATCAGCCTGTCAGCTGATTGCTGTTCAGACCAAGCTGTAATTCAGACTTGGCTGGACACCATCTGTTCTCTAAAGGTGAAGGGTGTGGTGCATTCAGCCTGAATGTTTTCACTTGAAGTAGGCATTTTACTGAAGGTGCTCTTGGACTGTCACGTTGCTTGTCTCTTTGCAGTTTTGCTTTGTTAATCCTTGGCTGGGTGTGCTGAAGGAATGCCATCTGTGCTTTACCAGTGCAGAGGACGTCCCTTGCCTCCTTGGTGTGCTGTACTGTGGAGCAGGGTCAGCTCCATTCCTGCCCCTCTTTGCTAATGCAGTATTCATGTTACCACAATAATACTGCACACTTTTCCGTAATGAAAGCAAGAGGAGAAGCAGTGTGGTATTTATTTCTCAGTTTGCTATGGTAGTAGTAACCCCTTGGGTATGTCCTACCCTTCCCTTAGACATTTCCTTAGACTTTTCCTCAGAGCCTTCTGTGGTGCACATGTAGGGAAATGCTTGTCCGGCTTTCCGGAGTCTAAGGATTCTGTGTGAAACTATTACAATGTAGAGACTTTGTCTGAGAGGACATAAAGAAATCGCAGTACACAAAGGTGTTGAGCCCTATTCATCGTGTGGCTACAAGTTATGAACCTGCCTGCTCACATCCCTGAAGTATTTTAAATGGTTTGAGTGTTTTGCCATTGGTTCTAGGGAACTTTTCACACAAACATTGGCATCATTTGAGCAATTATGTATGAAGGAAATTATAGGCAGTGAAACAACGATACAGAAATCTGGAAATATCTGTAGTTCTCTCCAGTTTTCTGTCCTTAAGAAGCTTCAGGAAAAGATGGAGAAAGCTCTTCCTTAGGCAGAGGTTGGTTGGTGTCTTGGTACTTCTTATAACCACCTCTCCTTGTTTGGATTTTAATTACAAGCCATTCATAGTATGTTAAATAAGCAAAAAAGCTATTGCTTCCCTCCAGATTATACAGACAAGGAAAGAAACAGTGAATTGATTCTCTCCCATCCTCTCAGCATTGCTTTGTTTTCTGACAGCCTTTTGAGCCTGGGAGGCTCATGGCCTGTAGCCTTCCTATTACACCTGACTGACAAGGATCACTTCTCAAATGCCGGCCAGGTGTGTTAGCTCAGCACCTCCTGCTTTGCTTGGCTGCAGGTAAAAATTGTGTGTGACAGCTCTGCAGGGCATAAGCCTGGCCATAAAGAATTTCTGGGACTTGGGAAACACTGTCTGCAGTCTTTAATGCAGAGTTTAGGGAATGGTAAAAACATCTTTTGAGGAAGCTTACACTTTGAGTCATGACAGAAGCAAGTGTCTCTATGTATGGATTTTAAATATCGCGGACCGGTTGTTCTAGACACAGCATGAGCAAAGAAGGTTCTAGAAGGCTCTGTCCAGCCCTGGCCTCTGTTCCCACCTGGCAAACAAGCTGAGGGTGCTGTGAGCTTTTTGCTGAGTGCACAAAGCTGTTTGCTGAGGAGAGGATGAAAGTGTCTGTGTGTGTGTTCAGCTGAGTAATAACAAACATCTCCTGGGGGTAGACCTTGTCAGCCCTGGACACTGCTTTTACAGCTGAAAGTTTAAGTTAAGCTGCTTTCAAGTTAAGCTACTTTCATTTACCTGGTCACTCTTTTTACACACAAAACTGAAAAGACTGACCAGGTAACTGGTGGACAGGACTTGCTCTGGTTTCCCATTGTCTTTAGCAAGATAGGGAGCTTCAAGAGACTTGTCCAGTATTTGTCTCGAGGAGGATAACTTTCATCTGTGTATACATTATGATGATGATAATAATAATAAGGCACTTTGCTGTTCCAACTACAAAACATAAAATCTAGAAATAGGTTTTTTTGCGTTTAGTTCAGTTGTAAAACAATGGTGATAGTTGCCTTTGCAAGCAAAAGGATATCCTGCTATTTTTTCCCCCACAGGTTAAGTTCCTTGGTTTGGAAGCACTTAAAAATATTTCTTCCATTTCCATTAAGGTTTAAAAATAGCGTGTAGGCTCTTTCTGACTTAAGAACTTAATTTTCTTAAGAAGAGAGATACAATTCCTACCCTTTCAACACGTGTGTTTTCTTCTCTTTTTTCCTTTGGGAATACTATCCTTGGATGCACTAACAAGCATCCCTTTATTCATGTCCCTCCCACTTGCCTTCTCCTTTGATGCACTGGTCCTGGTGACTGATGCCTTTTAGCTCCCCTCCAGGTTGTGTGGTCTGTCCCAAGCAGCAGCAGCAGCACAGAGTTGTGCTGGGTGCTGGCCTGGGACTGGTGGTATTGCTCCAGGCTCCAGGCTGTCTCTTCAATTTGTTTTATTTTCCAAACTTCTATTGGCAGTGGTGGTAATGCAGGAAGGTGCCGAGGGGCACTGCTTTCAAACAGAGGGGAGAGCCTGCATCTCTAAGTCTTGTTTACCGAGTCATTAAGGGGAGGTGCACCAAGTGCCACCACTGCCATCATAAATCTAACTCAGCTTGTTTTCCAAGGGGAAGGTGGTCTTTGGAAAGGGAAAACATTTCTGAGAGATGGCAACAGTTAATTATCTGAGGTGATCCCCAGAACCACAGGATGCCTCTCACCACCAAAAGCCCCAATTTCCTTGATGGTCTTAACAAACATAGTTATTATTTCCTTATCTTTTGTTGTTTCAGCTGAAGAGACCAGCTTTTTTCTGAAGTAGGCAAGAGTCAGGCTACTCAAAATGCTGTAAAAGTGTATCTATTAGCATAAATTGCAATGAGGTGGTACTGGAAATGAGAAAATACCTGAAAGAGTGGCTTGCTGCTCTTACTTGAATGCTTACGTTGAAAGACAATGTGTGTTCATTCTGCAGGGAACACGGGGACACAACCTCAGCCTTTTATGGACATAATACTTACAGATTCTCATTAAGCAGTATTAGAAATTATTTACTGGAGAGATTTTAAGGGGACAGTAGGTAAGAAAGTTTTGTGGAATCAAGGGGTCAGAACTAGGTTTTTGAGAGCTACTGTACAGATGGCAATTGCAATGGAGAGGTGCTCTTGTGTGGAAGTTCTTTATGCAGAGCAATTTACTGGTGAGATAATTAGCCTTGGCTGGAGTCCTGGTCTGCATGGCTATAGACAGGTGATGCTGCACTTAACTTGCATGCTTACTTCGTTTGGATTTCAGTTATATTATTGTTAGATGAAGGCTAACAAGAGATGCATAAATTTCTGTCAGCAGCTCAGGAATTGTAATGAATCCTTCATTAAAACATATCAACAGTCAGTTCCCCCAAGACACAACCCCCTTGGCTACTTCGCTCAAAGAAAGACAAAATAGCAATTAGTTTTTCTTGTGCCGTTTGAACACAAGGAGGCCCGTGCATTTATTTTTAGATTGAGCAAAATAATCCATCTCAGGGTTAGAAAAGCGTGTAAAATCTTTAAAGAATGTTTTATTTCCTGCAGGCGCCCACGCAGGAACAGGACAGTACAGCCATTGTTTGCTGAGCATTTTGATGTAAAATGCTTAAATTGCCAGGATCATTCAGTGTCAGCTGAAGAAAGCTCATGGGAATGAGTTGATTTGTTTTCAAACCTTCCTCAAGGGTGGTGACAGGCTGGAGCTGCTGTCTTCACTTTGAGCTGGGCTGCTGAGTTGAGGTGTGGGCAGAAGCAGAAGTGAAGGTGGTGTGGCATTTTTTAGTGGAATAACTTTGGTGTTGCCGTGGAAAAGAGAGGAGTGGACTCAAAGGGGTTAAGTGTGCTTGTGGAACTGTCCACAGGCAGCCTGGCTACAGATGAGCTGCTGGTGAAACCCTGGTGCCCACAGAGGACCTGAAATAGCACCCAGAGAAATTATTTTAGAAGGCTCCTGTGGACTCTGAGGCTGGTAGATTTGATTTGTAGTCTACAATGAAGTCTCATGACGTCAAGAAAGCAGCATAAACACAAATGAGAAAACAAATGCATTTATAGTGTAATTTTGAAGATTTTGTCAGGCTGGATAAGACAGAATCCTTTTGTACGTTTCTCTTGGTGCCTCAGCATTGCTTTAGTGTGCACAAAGCAAAAAGCATAAATAGGTTTTGTTTCTCATGAAATACGGAAGTGAAACTTAACTCTGAAAGCAATGTCAAGCAGATCTACTTCAGCTTCGCTTTGATTTGCTGGAATTATTCCAGTCTCGCTCCATTAGGTTGCAGAAGTAGGTTGGTGAGAGGGGAGACCCAGGATGTGTTGCTTGTTTCTGCTCATCTTCCAGGGCTAAACCCACCCATCTGGCTACCTGAAGCTGGCACAAAACTCAAACGAGTGCATCTCCAAACATATATTTTTTACAGCTCTGCAGTGTGTGCTACCTTGTTACTGCTTTCCACAAAGAGAATCTGATATAAGGTTTTTATAAAATTTCAGCTATTTCGATTTTCTTTGTGTTTAATTTTCTCTTTTTGTCCTTTTGTATTCTACCTTATGTTTGGGGGGTTTTTGTTGTTGTGGTGGTTGTCATGTTTTTGTTGAAATTGAGTGAGCTTTCTTCTTCTGTGCTAAAATTGATGTGTCTTGTGGTAATTTCTCCTGTGAAAAGTAATCCTAGTCTTGGGCAACCTGCTGAGAAAATTGCCTTCCCTTCTCATGGGTTTGTCGTTCTGTGACAGCAGCTTCCTGAATTTCCTGGAACAGCTCAAGCTGCTGTTAGACGGACTCTGCTTCCAAAGAGTACCTCTATGTTATTTTACGGTAGTAATGAAACCTCAGACAATATTCCCTGTAATAAAATGGCCTTTAAAATCTGCAGCCATAGTTTATGAAGCCAGTCATTAAGGACATACAGAGCTCTGTATGATTTGAGATTTTAAGCAAATGATGTCTATAAATGTTTCATGACAGTAATGAAAGTCCCTTTTTATTGTATATTTCTGAAATGTTTTTGAGCTTAATAGAAAAATAACACCAAGGAAAACCTAAATATATGCATCTATTCCCACTCTTGCATATGAGGGAAGTGTGAAGTCAGGGAAGGGATGGTCTTGTCCTTAAAATACAGTTTGTTTTGAAGTGTTTGCACACTCTTTAACTTGATTTGTTATTGACTTAATCCAAAGCTCACGGGCAACAGTGCAAAGACTTACACATCTCTGTAAGCTTTAGTTCAGACTCCACATTTTATCTTTTAAAAATACTAATACTTTTTGCACGAACTTTAAAAAGGAAACAAACAAAAAACCCAATCCCTACAATCTCTTAATATGAAATCAGAAGAAAGTCTTGTGTTGACTACCTGCCTGCATCTTTCTTACTTTACACAATTCTGATGGTTTTGTTTGCTTTTGATCCCTGTTTCCCCTGTGCAGTCACTTCTCCAGTGGTTTGCAGGGGTCTTTTTTATTGCAGCAGCTGTGACAGTGGTGTTTTCCTGGGTTCACCCAAATGGTTGTTGATGCCAGAGCTGAGAAAGTTGTGTTTTGTCAGAAGGGGTGGGTGCTGATGGAACCTGTGGGTTGGAAATGAAACTGTGGTTTTATGCCCCAGGGAGCTGTTGTGGTTACTAAGTTTCACCAGTATGTGCTTCAAAACCAAGTCATTTTCTATTGTTTCCAATCCATGTAGCTACAAGCAATCAAAATATGCCTGATCCGTAGTTCAGGGAATACAAGGCCTTGGACTAGGTTAGTGCATATGGGAAAATACAGCATTATGCACACACTTTGTGTGCTTTCTAGGGAAAAAAAAGTTGCTGGTAGCAAAGCATGCATTGATTGCATGGCAGGTTTTCTTTGTGTTTTTCTCATAATCTAAAATACCCATTTCATAAAGGTTTTTAAAGTATTATTTTCAAGTTACGCAAATATTTGGTACAATATAAGAAGCGCTTCCGATGTGTAAAATGAAAAGCATTGTAAGACTTCTGATCTGTGATATGGAACATTCAAACAGCCTTGGCAGAGAATCTGCTTGGTGTCTGGTGTTCCTCAAGATAGTGTGTGAAAGCCTTTATGAATTTTCATGTTTATGTATTTCTGTCAATCAACAAGACGGTTTGAGCTTCAAGTTTTGGCAGCCTTGTTCTCAATACATGGCAGAACATTATTGCATCCATCATCAGGATTAGTAGAGGCTTGGTTAAAATATGCCTTGTCTCTTGTTGGCTGGGTCATTTTCGAAACATGCCCTGCGTGTGTCCATCTCGCTTCCGTCTATAGCACGGAGAGGATGGATTTTTAACCGCACGAAAATACAGATGGGAAGTTGCTTTGGAGAGTAAGTTGGGTTGGTATCGCTAGCGTGGCTTGCGTGCAAGGAGGAGAGAGCATCTAATATGCAAGATATCCTCCTGCTCTGGCTGGCTAAGCACAGATGGGTGAAGTGAGGACAGGATGGTAGGTTTCAGTCTGATTTTTGTCCTGCCTGTTGTTTTCAAACTAACCCTTCACGCATATGTAGTTTTGTGATCTTCATTGCATTCAAGTGGCAATGACTGTACAGTTGACATGAAAAAAACAAATTTAAAACTAGATACTCCTATTCAAGTATAATAAAGTGTAGTATTAAATGGGAAGCAGCTAAAAATGTGATTTTTTTTAGCTGTTTGGTTGGGGTTTTTTTAGTATGAGAGCTGGTGGCCTTCTCTGCTGATAGTTGCAAAGGGGCAAAGCTCTCATTAGGAAATGAAGAAAACCTGACAGCAGAATGAAGGGCATGGAACTCATAATTGGCTTTTCTCATCATTGCTGCACCACTTGCTTGGGTTTTGTTGGTGTTAATAATTCAGTCTGAGATCAGGCAAAGAGTAATAGCTGGCATACTTGAGCTTCACACACACATTTCAGTTTTAATTAGGAGGCGATACCAGGCAGCACAGGAAACGCACCCGTGCTGTAGCTGTTCCTCTCCTACACTGCCTGGGTACCTGCAGCACCGCTGTCACCTAAGATGGAGATGGGAAACCAAGGGGCTTGTTTGTGCACAGGATGTCAGGGGACAGCTGCAAATGGGCTGTGACAGCAGAGGCTTGCAAATAGCAGGGATAAGCAGTTGGGTGGAAATTACTGAGATGAGAAGGAACAGAAAGGTCTGCGACACCTTAACGCTTGCCTGAGAGGCAGCCTGTATCCATTCCAGTTAATGTCTGCTTCCAGACCTCCTGTCCTCCTCTTGGCACACTCTGTGTGTTCTGACTGCCACTGGCCTTGTTTGAGCCCACACATCTCGGCAGTGTCACGCGGTGGCTTCTGAAATAATGCATGGCCAGCTCTCTCTGGGAGGCGATTTTTTTGACATCTTGTTTGAAACTACTCTGCCACAAGGCAAGCTATTTAAAGACCAGGGAGAAAGCTTCAGCCCCCTACTTTCACACATGAGAGCCATACGGTCCTTCGGCTCCACTTGGCACATGTGACAGAGTGGGATGAAAATGTGTGCTGTAATTTTTAATGAAATATCTTTTAAAAAGAAACAACCTTAGAAGCTCTTTAACCCCATCTTCATTACAAAAAAAACCCAAAACCAACCACTGCGTATTCTTTGTAGATCTGAGGCCCACGTATTATCATGGCCAGTGGGGCATCCCTTTTGTGTACCTGGTGGTTCCTTAGGCAGTTTAGTTTGGTTTTGGGTGATTCTTATTATTCTGATTTCCTCATTCATTCCCTGACAGAGCTGTGCAAGGCTCAGGGCATGAGCAGAGCTATGTGTTCATGAAAGTGCATGGATTTTGGAATTGCTCGTGAGGAGAGGACATGGGAGTATTTCTGAGAGTTTTGTCACACAGTTGCTATGCAGTGTGAATTGAGTGCCTGCGCAGATTTTAAATTGTTTTCTAAATTAGGAGCTCCCTCTCCTCTTTTGTGGGTATGTGCACCTGTGCATTTCTGCAAGCCTGTTGTAGTAAAGACAGACTAATTCCTCAAGTAACTTCTAGGGCTTCTTACGTTTGTGTAGATGCTTGAAATTTTTTTCGCCTGAAGTCCTTTTCAGTTCGTGATCAAAGTAGTAGTGAATCCTTCAGTGGCTGTTTTCCTTTTTTTACTTTTAAATCAATATTCTTATTAATATTATTAGTAATTAAATTAGTATTATTGCTGTGGGAGCTAGCTGTTATTGAAGCACAGCATGAGTTTGGATGGGAACACTGGCTCTAAAAAGCCAAACCAAACCCAGCAACCTGAAAATTCTGCATGTCCCATGATTGTGCTTGACCTTGACCACCAAAACATCTTGTAAGTGACATTTGGAGGTGCCTGTGTCATTCCCAAACTGAAAGAGAGTGTGAATGTGGCATAAGGAAACCCTAGCTGGGGATTGTACAAATGTCAGTGTCAGACAACAAATATGCACCAGGCTTAACTGGAGTTGTCTGTGGGGAGCATGTTATAGTGTTCCCAGGAAAGGCTGTAAAAGTGCTAGCAGAGATAGACAGCAACGTGGAATGTTTGATCTCCCACACCCACAGTCCTCAGTGGAGCTGAGCTCATATCAGGGATTTCTTTGGCTTTATGGCTTTTTATCTCTTCCTGAAGCAGCATCGTATTTCTGCTTTTACCTAAACTCTTCTCTTAAAGCTGGCTAGGGCATCCCTTGCTGCTGGGTGGTAATCGTGGTTTAATGGTGGTTTAGTGGTTTAACAAGCTGAAACACAGCCAAAATGTGACTTGAAGAAAAAAAACGCCAAACAAACAAAAGGGGAGAAAAAACTCAGGATGCAGAAAAGCCCATTTCCTTCAGGGCACTGGATGCATAGCTTTGTAAAAGATGAAGTGTCCTTGGTCACTGGAGCTGGGATGGAGGGAAAGGGGGTGTGCCCCACAGGTTTGGGGCACAGGGACTGTCACAGTCCTACCTGAGAGCAGAACCCCAGTGCAGGCAGCTGACTCTGACCAGTTTTGGTGTGGTTTTGACCCTGTGCATGTCCTGAACGATCTGTGATTGTCATCTCTAGAGCAATCATTTCACCATGTATTTGATAATGGTATCCTAAAAAATGCGACAAAAACAGAGGTCCTTATGCTGCCAATGCAGACTTGTGTGGTGCTTGTTCAGTGTTGTGTGTGTTTTCCTTTAAATTTTGTGCCATGAGGAACAAAGTGGTTTCTCCTGAGCCCCTGGACTTGTGAAGAACCAGTCACTGAACCCTTGGGGGTTACAATAAATCCTCCTGACAATTGAACTATAAATACTCTGTGTATGTAAACCTGTATCAATGTCAAAGTCCTTTCAGGCTCATCAGAAAGAACTCCAGGAAGGGGGATGTGGGTTGTTTGGCAAGGATAAGAGAGGTCCACACTGGCTGTTACAGATATTCTCTGATTCTCAGGTTAATCGAACTCCACTTTTGTCATCACTTACCACCTCATAAAACTTAAGTTTCTGAAATGGGTGAGGTAAACTGATTTTGATTTGTTGCAATCAATCCGTTATAGAGAGAGTTTTCAAATACTATCATAGGATGTCTCAGGACTTTCTGGAGCTATCTCTACAGGAGGATGTAAGTGCCTGTGTCTGCTGTTTGCCACTTACTGAATTAAGAAGTAAATTAGGCTGAGCTGCTGGGTTAAGCTTGCTGGGAAGAAAAAGAGGAAAAGAGGTGCCTTTTTTGGCACTGTGAGTTACAAAGCATCCTGGTCTCTTGCCATCTGGTAGTTCCTTGCTGTTCACCCTCTCTGTCCCCTCCTCCTGCCTGCTGTGGGACACATCTGCAGGCCTTGCTTTCATTTGCGTGACTAATCCTCCGGTGCCTCAGCTTTCGTTTGTTTGGGTGAGTAAGGTCAGAAGCAGCTCTCCATACGTGATTTTCTGAAGAAAAGTCAAGGCTTTGTCAAATGAGCACTGCCTCAATGAGAGCTTTATGTAGACTCAGACAAATGGGGCTGCCAGGAAAAGGCATTCCTCATCTCTTCTCCTTCCAACGTAAATAGTGCAGCATGTGGGAAACAGATGAGTGGACTTCCTGTGAAAGGGCCAAGGATGACATTTTTTGACTTTATTGAAGTGTTTGCTTGCTTTGCTCTTTACTTTTTTCTGGGGAAGATCCTTCTGGTTGGGTGCTGTAGCTCACTGTCCTCTTCCTTGAATGTGAATAAAGTCTCCCTGGCCTTTCCCTTTCAGCAATTACTCTGATGACTGGACACTTCCATAGAATTTCTTGTTTATAGACAAGAAGCTGGTCTGGGATGCATTTTGCTTGTTACAACTACTCAGCTCTTTGGTTGTTTTCCATTTCAGCCTCCTTTAAGGATATCAGTTAGGAAGGGACATGTAAATGACAGATACTTTCAAAACACATGCCTTGTTAGTAGATGAGAAGCTGATCTGGGGAAGGCAAGTGGTGTTCCCCATGCCTGGGGCACATCAGTGTGTGGAAGTACACATACACTCTGAGAAGGGATATGTTAGAAGACCCTGCTGTTAAAATTTGGAACTGGGCTGTTATAATATCAAGTGATTGACTGTCAGTCACATCTCTTCAGGCCAGCTGTGTCAGATCTGCAGCTTTAGATAAGTTATTGGTAGTATCACTTTGTTCCTTTATCAGGTACTTTACCAGGTCTGCCACATCTTCATCTCACTATCAGGATGTTTAACTTTGGGATTGATGAGTCAGACTGGTTTTTCAACACCAAAAGCACTGTGATGCCCCCTTCTTCATTTACTACCAGTAGCTTTGCAATACCATTTGCCACTGGTGGCATTGTTTGAGTTGCTTTACCCCATTCCAGGCAGAGCATCCTATTGGAATCTCCACTCACATCTGCCAAGGACTTGAAAGCAGGAGGCTTTTTAAAAGTGCGTTATTTACTGCCCTTCTGATGGGGATTTTAATCCCTACTAGCATTTTATTACTAATGGGCTTCCATGAAATTTATTGAGCTGCTGGTAAGCAAATGTTTGCTGAGTGCATGCTTGTCTCATGTCAGTTGGTAAAAAACCCAAACTAACTCATGCTGCTTTCCTCTTTCTTGTTACAGCAAACCAACCCCATTGATGTGCAGTCCATTGAAGAAATTTTGAGGGTAGGTACTCTTAAATAATAGATCTCTGTGTTTGCTTAGCTTTCACATGCCTTAAGGTAACGGTTGGGAAGAAATACCTCTCTGGTTCTGTTCACTCAGCAGAGGAGAAGTAAAGATAAGAGCCAGCTGGAGTTGTAAGATCAGTCTTTCTATCACTACATAAATGTAATACAGTCTGGTGCAGTTTGAGACTGACAAGTCATCTGAGACAGCCAGAGCTACTCCTACCTCAAGTCAGGGGGTTGCCATTCCCAAGTGCCCCTTCTCCAAAGGCTCTGAACATGCTGCCTTGTGTCCGTGCTGCCAGCCCCAGCGGCATGGCCCTGAGCAGGAACACACCTGTGTCCTTCCCACCTGCCTGTGCATGGCACTGCTGCTGCTCCCTCACTGTAATTCCAGTCCACTCATGCAGAGCAAAGCCAGGTCTGATGCAAAACTGTCTCTGCTGTAACTTTG
Organism: Dicrurus megarhynchus; assembly: GCA_013399195.1. Lineage (NCBI taxonomy): Eukaryota > Metazoa > Chordata > Aves > Passeriformes > Dicruridae > Dicrurus > Dicrurus megarhynchus. The sequence goes on from VXAD01006250.1 coordinate 1,380,932, forward strand.
TGTCAGAACTGACTCTGTGAGCAGTGCACGGGCTCCCAGTGGCTGTGACCGAGTCCATGTTACCCCTTCCCTGTGCACGGTGTGAAAATGCCTTGGGATTCCCAGGCCAGTGGTGCTGATCCTGAGGAGGCGGTTCCTTGATGACAAATGCTGTTCTGAGACACTGAAGTCCTGGTGGAACAGTTTGGTTTCTACAGTTCACTTCCCTCGCTGTTGCTTGAGGTTGCAAAATCCTGATGCCTCAACTGCTCTCCAGAAGCTGCTGTTGGGGGCAGTGTTTTAGCTGGAGGGGAGCTGTGCACAGGTGCCCACTGGCTGCCCTGTGCTGGTTGGGGTTGCAGCACGAGGATTCCACCTGGAAGTCTGGCATCCTTTTGTGTTTCACCAGACATACCCTATGTTCTTGCCTGTTAATAATGCATATCACTCTTTTTGTAGCAACCATGGGGAAACATGTCCAAATGCATGAAGAGGTAGATGCAAATGAATCTCTGAAGCCTGAAACTTGATCTGTGTCTATCAGCAAAAATCCTGATAGCTGCTCCTCTCAATCTCTTTCCAGGAAATGACCCGCTCTTGGCCACCTCCCCTGACAGCTCTTAATACGCCTACTAAAGCAGAGCCTTCCAAATTTCCATTTCCAACAAAGGTAAGATGCCCTCTTTCTGCCAGGACTTTTGATAAATTAGAAGAGAGCTTTCTGGCTCTTGCATGTGTTTCCATCTGATTTTGTCCCCCTTGTATAAATAAGGGCTGTTAGGAGGTATTACCTTCAGAAGTAGTTGGATAAATTAAAGCACAGTGGGGATGAATAAAAAAAGCTTCAGCAACTTAGACATTTGTTGTAATTGTGGTCTTCAAATGCAACTGCTTTTCTGAGACATTTTAAGTATCTCTGCTGAAGCACAAAATACATTTTATCTTTTTGTCAACAGAAATATTTGCTGAATGTGTTAAACAGAAGTGTTTGGCAAAGCTTATAAAATTTTAAAATATTTCTTCAAGCATGTACATACCCCTAATGTGCTAGCAACATATTTTTGGTGACAGTAACATGTAATCATTTCTGTCCGTGCTAAGCTACGTCAGGCCAGCTTAGACTATTGGATGCTTTGACAAGCTAGTTGAAATGTTTATTACAGTAAAGTAACACATGGAAAACAAATCACTGGTATGCTGCTCTTAAAAGAGAGCTCATTTATTTTATTCTCAATTTGCACTTTGTCCTTTTTTTCTAGGAATTGCAACCTGAAGGATCTGTAGCAAAGGATCAGAGTAAGTAGATACCCAAAGGAAATACACAGTTATATGTGTATTGACAGATAGTTTTGTGTGTTGTGTGTTATGCATGACATATCAAATGTTTACATTGATTAAGAGGTGTGGTTTCCTCTGCTTTGTTGAACAGCGATGAATTTAGAAAGAGCTTGTATACAGTCATTACTTAGACACTAAGGCAGCAGTTCATCAGAGGACAAACAGTATTTCATTAGGAAACCCCATTTGGAATGATGAATAATCTGAATGACAACTATGTCCTAGAAGAAAGAGATGAGTCTAATCTGGTGTTCAGAGACCATAGGGTAAAATAGGCTACAAAGGAGGCAAATAAACCCAACCTATCATTTCTGATTTCCAGAGCAGTATGGAGCACCTTCAGAAACGTTGCCGAGTTCTCAGCCAAGAACATCGTAAGTAACCAGACCCTGTTCACATCTCTACTGTGCAGTTAATTAAAAGAACCTGGAATTAACTAAATTTTGGGTTACGTGATGTTTCTGAAGATTAAGGTTTTATCAGTCTGATTTTTCTTAGAAAACTTCAATGGAGGGAGTTTTCACCAGCAGAAATACAATTGTTGCGTGATGGAATCATAGAATTGTTTAGGTTGGAGAAGACCTTTAAGGTCATCAAGCCTAACCCTTAACCTGACAGTGCCAAGTCCACTAAACCTTGTCATGTTTATGATGACTGTGTTAAAACCAAAACAAAACTGAAGAAAAAAAACATCTATTAATGCGCCAGATTAAAGTTACTTTGTTCTTTTAATCTGTGGCTGTTTCACACCACACTTTTGTGCTCTTCAAACTGCAATAATGTATCCAACTAACATAAATTACAAAGGATCCAAACTGAATCTGTTTCTGGATATTGTTTTGAAGCCTGGGAGGGCTAGTGAAGCTACTGCTACAAGAAATGTAAAAAACAGGGCTGAAATTTTAAACCAAAAAAAAAAAAAAGGTGGATAAAATAACTTGGTGCTGTTCTTGTAGGTGAAAAGTGGTTATCTGCTAATTAAGTTGATTACAGAAGTTGCTTGAAAGCAGTTTTATGTGGGCTGACATTAATCTTTCATTATTAACTTGGCCAAATGCAGCACTGGTGGGTTCTGAGCCCCAAGTAACAAATGGAAATCTTTTAATGTCTGGAAGTCTCAGGGGTCCACGTGCAAGGCACTTGCTGAACCATTAAATTTAAATGTCTGTCAGTTGATATGATACATAAAGATCTCATTACTCCATGATATGTTGTTCCATGGAAGGCTGCAAATTACAGACTTGTACAGCTTACTCCATTTGTTTACCTTTTCCTTATCACAAATCATTTAATTAAAAACAAAACAAAACTGGGCTAGTCACAACTAAGAGCACAAGCATGTCTCCATCTTGGTTGAGATTGTAGAATTTTTCACTCAAGCTCTGTAGGGTCTGTTAAACATCCCTTTTCCTACTGTTCCAGCACAATGCAGAGAAGCCCTCACTCACTGGGAGCGTGGGATAGTGTCCTGCCGAGCAGTCAGCTACTCCCTTAATCTCGTCCTTATTTTGCTTCACTTCCTTCCACCCCAGTTTGCCCCTCCTCAATGACTTCTGGAAATTTTCAATGCACTATTAAAACTAGTAGTTCTGACTGCTCCAGGCTGTGCCTTCCTCCTCAGCTACCCTATGACCATCATCATTATTTCAGTTCTCAGCTGCTTGTAAAAAAGCCCTTTAGCCCTTCAGTCAGTTATCCAGGCAGTGGAGAGAGAAGAGACTTTTCCTGAAGACAAGAATTGGAAAAGACTCCTTTCTTAGCCCACAGGGCCAGAATTGTAAATTTGGCATGGTATGGAGTTCTGTCCTTAGCCATGATCCTCTCTCCGCTCAGCATCCTTGCTGGGCACTTCAGAGCCAGTGCTCACCCGCAAGGGATGTGTGTGCCCATGGCTGGCAAAGGCAGTGGAAGCAGGAGGAACAGGGTGGCCTGGGTTTGTGTCCAAGTGAGGTTTGCCCGAGGAGTTCCTCTACATCTTTCCCTTGAACCGATACATCCCTTCTATTTTGTGTTTGTTTTCTTTGGCATAACAGGCCTGGCTTTCTGTGCTGTTCAAAGTGCATGTGACTGTCTGAAAATTCAGCTGCCTGGAGTAGCTTGTGTTGCAAAGTGTGTGGCTGGCTGAAAACAAACAGCGTTTGTGCTGGTTAATTAGAAGACGAAATCCCAGGGCATCTGTGTGCCCAAATTAAGCATTCAGCTTTTCAGAGCGTGTAGGGATTTCCCAGATGGATTTCATTCTTGAATGCAGCCCTGAAGTTTGCACCTGGCAGTGCTGGAATGGAAGCAGCCCTTCTTTTAAAAGGGGACATGCCAGCTCATTCTTGGTGATTCATCTTTAACCTGGCTAGCAGAGAGGGACCAGCCTGTGCTTTCAGTGAGGTTGTTTGGCAACTGGTAATAATTTTAGTGCTGCTTCTCTCACTAAAAGAACTCTTTTAAAATAGCTGTAGGGAGATTAATGGTGTGTGTATAAGCTGCAAATGAACAGGTCCTGCAAATGAAACCTTGGCATCTATTAACTCCTGAGCTAACTGGAGCATTAAAATTATTAAGGCAGATTTATTTTCTTTAACTGGCCTATTTAACAATTTGTCAAAACCCAATTTTGGGGAAACTGGCTTTGTCTACCCTTGCAGAAGTATGCCTTGAAGTCTAGTGTTCTTCCTTGATCCCATATAGAGCATATGTAGTTGCAGTGTTCTTTTATGCTGATGGATTTTATTTACCAGCAGCTCAGATGGAAAAGGTAGTCCTTTTTATTAAAAACAGTTAAATCAGATTTAAGAAGATCAAGGTAGTTTCTTTGCACATCCCTGTCCACAGCAGGGGTTTGAAACTAAATGACCTCTCAGGTCCTTTCCAACCTAAACCATTCTATGATTCTATGATTATCCTCTTACTTCTAAAGGAAATAAGTGTTAGGTCCACAATTTTTAAAGCAGAAAAAAATAAACACAAACAAACAAAAACCAAACCCAAAAGCAAACTCAAAAACTTTCAGCATATTTTTTGCATCCCTGGAAGTTTCTTCACTACCATCTTTGAAGGGCTCCTTCTCCTAAGGAGTTGTAAAAGCAAATAAAAAGAATTCACTGAGATATCAGTAGATGCTTGGCCAAACTGCCCAGAAGTGTGGAGACTGCCTGTGTTGTTCTTTTTATCTTTCTGTGCCTCATCTGTCTGGCAGTGAGCTTGGGCTCTGGCCCACATGCAGAGCTGGCTCATGCAGGGTTGCTGCAGGCTGTTTGCCTTCTGTAGGAAATTCAGGGCTCTCCTTTTCCAAGGTGGTGTCTCATAGAGCTTCCCTTCAGTGTTTACTCGCAATGAAGAGGCAAGAGGTGATTTCCACTGAGAAGGTGTGTGAGGAAATGAGGCAGTGGAGGGTAGATCACGGGGGAATGGCAGTCACAATGCCCGAACAAAGAAAGAACCGACTTTTTCCAACTTTCTCCCCCTCTTTCCAGGGTGATGTGGTTCACTGAGGATCATTTATATTTGTTTTCTTGCTATAAAATATGTTGTCATGAGGGGTCAGAGTCTTATTTTTCTTATTTGGCCATAAGAAAAATTTCTCACAGAAAACCCATGGTTTGAAATGAGGTTGAAATAAGCAGAGTCTTGATCTGGTTGATTAAAATCCTTGTCTCAGTTCCCAAGCTTTTGATCCCATTTGTGGAAGGACACTTGAATAATCCTCTGGGTTGAGGAGTCAGTCACCAGCTAGATTCAAGATTTGAATAACTGTACTTTTGAATAGCCAAGTTTTGCCTGCCTATTTTCCGACTCATTTGGGATACCTGCAAGATTGCCAAAGATGGGGGGTAACAATCTGGGAGAGCTTTGGGTCCCTCTCCTTCCCTTCCAGCCTTTTAACAACCTTGGTAATATATTGAAATTGCAAACGGTAGTTACCACCTGCAGGCAGAGGACTAAATGGTGCTTTTGGAAATATTTGTGGGCAGCCTGCTCTCTTCTCTAGCAATAGTGAAACAGAGCTCGTGCCTCCCCACTTGTAAACTGCTCTGAGTACCTGAGCTGCTCGACATTACTGCTGAGATGTGCAGGAGCATGGGGTTCATTGTGGAGAGAAGAGATGGGAGATGGGCATTGACTGACATATGTGCGATAGGAGACTAGAGCAGCAAAATGAGAACCCCTGGGACAGAAGAAATATCCGCAGCCCCGGAGAGCAGAGTGTGTGGACATGCACAGCTCCTGGTGCTCCTGATGCTTTCTGTCCCTTGAGGAGCCAGTGCAGGCTCATAGCATGAGAGTTCTTACTGTACCAGGATCAGACTTCTTCCACCCTGTGCCAGTGTGCTAGGTAGCCTTTCTGAGGAGCATTCCCTGCACAGAACTTGGTCTTTGTTGTCTGCAAATGGCAGCCATTGCTACAGACCTCCATTGCAAAATATCCCAAGGTCAGTTGGAAAGCAGAGGTAAAAAAAAAAGCAAAACATTTTAACCATTCATTTCAGGTAATGACAGGGTTTAGTAGATTGAGCATGCCAAATGTTCAGAAAGGATGGGGGAGGTTGGTTTGTTTTGGCAAGCACAAACCAAATCTTTTTCAGTGCCTGCTGCTTCAAAATGTGTCTGCCTTGGCTGATACTTATCTTCTGGTTGTCTTTCAGAATGCTCCAGGACGACCTGCAGCTCAGTGATAGTGAAGAGAGTGGTGACGACCAAGTCGGTTTTAGCTGTTTTATACACTAGGCACACAGACTTCCCTTTAAACATCACCACTTGTTGCATTGTTCTGAGTTCTGAGCTAACCTTTCCTCCCCCTCTCCTCTTTGTTTTTGTGAACAAAACAGGTTGTTGAAAAGTCACCTTCTTCACTTGCTCCTCCAAGGTACAGATTTGTTCCCAAACTACTCACTAGACCACATAAGGAGAAAAACAAAACTGCTTTTATGTGTGGGGTAGGAGGGTAAGGGTTCCTGGTTTCTCTTGTAGCTACAGACTTTGGTTTCTGGCTGCTGTTGAAAGTCATCTTTAGTTGTGTGGGGTTTTCCAGAAAGCTCCAATTAGAAATTAATAGTCCAGGCATGCTGGATTTTGCCTATGAACCAGAATTGTATTTCCTCAACTGCTCCCTTCTCTTCTCCCCCTCCCCTCCACCAGTGTGTCTGTAGATCACACTGCAGCTAATGGGATTTTCAGCTGTAGTGGCAATGGGTGAGATGTGAGTCCAGTTTTAGCTCAGAAGGAAGCCCAAAACAGCCAAGTGGGTGAAGAACAGGAAAAGGTTAGGAAGACTCATTGAGGCTGTTTCAGCTCCTCTTGATAAGGAAGCTGACTGTAAGCAGTTCCTGCCATGTATTTGTTAGTCAGAAACAATATTCAAGGTAGACTGAACAGCCACATGCCAGTATTTGAGGAAGAAAGGTGGAAAAGCTCACAATTTTTCCTATAGGAGAGCACTGACATAGATTTTTTTGGCTTGATATATATATTCGTCAAGCACAAGGTAGTGGTCTGCAAAGTCAGACTTGCAGAGGAGCACACCAATACTTGGCTTGATCTGTGTCTCTTCAAACTCTTAAAATAGGAGTGTTCTCATGATATCGGTCTTGGATCAGCAAGAAGCTTGCCTCCAACTCATACAAATGTGTTGATACTGATGTGGGAAACCAAACTAGAAAAAATAAAATATATACATTTTAATTTTGTAAGCCCATTTCAAAACAAAAAAAACCCCACTGTGCATAAAAGTGACAGCACTCCCTCGATTCCATCCACTCCATTGTCAGTGTGGAACAAAACACTTTTGGTTAGAGGAGGGTGTTGCAAGAAATGCTGCTGCCTGATGTGGCTATTAATGAAGTGGTTACAGCAGCATGACCAAATAACACAGATGAAGTGAAAACTTAACGGGGAGAACAGGAAAGACAGAAACCATCCCGAAATAGATGTTCCTGTCTTGTTCACCTTTATTTCAAGTTTTTCATTTTGAGGGTTGGGGTTTTCAGAAAAGCACTGGGCAGTTTTGGTGCTTTTTAAACTTTGATTGGCTAAATGCAGTTTTACATTGTAGCAGTGGCATCCTGCTTACATATTTGACTGGGTTGGACTTGAAGGTTTTATTATTTCCAGCAATTTTATATTCTGGTGCTTTATTTTTTGAGCATGCCAATGTGTTTCTCTGGCCTTCTCCCTTCTCATCTCAGTGCCAAAACATGGGGTTTCAGTTTTATTTTTGAATACTGCCATGTCAATATAATATGTAAGTAACCTTCAGCCATGCTGCTTTCTAATTTTATCTCATGGTGGCCTTGCAGTTCCTTACAGTCCCAGCCCAAGAGTGTGGCATCAGCACATTCCAGCAGCTCAGAGTCAGGGAGCACCAGTGACTCAGACAGCTCCTCAGACTCGGAGACAGAGAGCCACTCGAGTGACAGTGAAGCGAATGACCCTCCAAGAGCACCAGCACCTGAGGTGAATGCAAAGAAAAGGCAGAGGCTGCTTACACAGCCCCTTGCCTCACACTCTCTGCTATCTCAATGCAGTCAGGGCAGGAGACTTGAAATGCTGTCATTGTTCAGGTGTCCCTTTGACATCTTTGCTGCATCACTCGACTTTTCTTGCCCTTTGCTTCCCTTCTAGAGTTTGTCAGCCTTAGCTACCCTTAGTAACAACATAATTAGATTTTCAGATGCCCAGCCTGGAGGTGTTCCCCTGTGTCCTTTGGCGTGATTGTCTAGCTCTCCTGGAGGAATCACTGGAGAGACACAAGCAAGGCACGGATGGGAAGCATGGCTGGGCTGGGCTGTGTGGGGCCCACCTCTGCCCATGCAGGATTTCTGGGTGCCCTTATGGGCAATGTCAGGGTGAGACCAGTTTCCAGATAATTTAAGAGGAGCTGCTGCCTCCCTGCAGCTCCTGTGCCCGAGTGACAGATTCAGCTTCTTCCGGGTCACAGCTGAAGGGATCAGACCTGCAGGAAGGGCTGGAATATCCTTAGTCTTGCTGCTGTTGAATTTGGCTTGGATACTGCTGCAGTGGCATTTCTGAGGCTTTTACTGGGAAAGCAGACAAACAGAACTTGGTGCCTCAAACTTTCATAATTGAGACCATGCATTTTTAAAAAAATCTTCTGCAGAAGTGCTCACGTCCCATGCTTTCAAACAGTTCCTCTAGCTTGCAAAACATTCTCAGGCCAGTGGGAAGTGCATGGCTGTTATCTGCAGACCACAGCTGATGTAAAACAATCCACTGGCAGTTTTGATGTACTCTTACAAAGCCCCTTGTAATTTTTTTTTCTCCCCTGCCTGAGCTCTAGCTTTCTTTCTCTTCACCTTAGAAGTGCATGAACAGGGAGAAGCCAAAAACAAGCTTTGAGACAGCCTATCTTTCCATCTCACTCTAATACTCTTTGCCCTCCAGTAGTTCGGTTACAAACTTTGCCCACTGCAGTATGGTCTCTTTGAAGGTAAAAGAAGAGAAGTTATACTTCTCTTCTTTTACCAAATTCTGCTTGGTTTGTCCTGAAAATACTAATGAGATCCTAGCTACTTGCCATTGACCTTTTTATCCCTTTTTTATTCGGCTAGATGTTCATCTATGATGCTCTGGAGCAAGTTAGTGTACATGGCCTGTTTGTTTATAGTCAGTTCTTCACATGCAAAAGCACACACTTTGAGACCTCTAGGCAAAAGTCCCTGGGTTCTGGTGAGCTGTGCTAGCATGGAAGTAGCCCATAAAGGCATCAGTTTTGAATTGTCCCTTTCTCTTGTTGTCTGCAGCCCGAGCCACCAACTTCTAATAAGTGGCAGCTTGACAACTGGCTGACCAAGGTGAACCCACCAGCAGTGCCAACAGAGAGCCTCAGTGAAATTGCCTGTGGGGATGGACATGAGGAGGCCAAGAAGCAGGAGCGGGACATCAGCAGCAATTCCTCCCAGCAGCATGCTGAGCTGAGGGAGCCTCCTCACAAGAGCCAAGTGGCCAGGCCTCCTCAGGAGGCTCCTCTTCCGACCAAACGCAGCTGCCAGAAGCCTCCTGCGCACGCTGAGGAGCCCTCGCCCAGGCAGACTGTGGGGATCAAAAGGCCCAGCAAGCCCCTGGTGCACGAGGAGCCCAAGAGAGGCCTGAAGGTGGAGAGTGAGCCTGGTCCTTTGGAGGTCACAAACCAGTCTTCCAGGGACAAGCTGAAGGTCAAAAAAACAGCGAAGACAAAATCCACTGACAGAAAAGACCTGAAGCCAGGACTTCAAGAGCCCTCTGAGAAAAAAAAGGGCAAGGACTCCCACCAGGCCAACGCCAAACCCTTCTTGGACCCCAAGCTCATGGGAGATACCCAGGCACGTGATGCTCTCAGTCCCCTTCCTCAGGGCCAGGGCACAACCCCCATCAGGACCAGCAGCCACAGGCCTCAGGATTTGCACAAGGAGAAACTGCCCTTGCCTCTTGGGGAGAAGTTGCTCTCACCAGTGAGGGACCCCCCAACCCGTGAGCGCCTCATGGTGAAAATAGATCTCTGTCACCTGGAAAGAGTCCCTCAGCCCCCCAGGAAAGATGGACACCAGAAGAAAGCAGACATCAAGGAACTTCCTGGTGGGAGGAAGCAGAACTTGAAGAGGAAAGCCATGGACACTCCTGAGGAGTCCCTTGGAAAGAAGAAGGTGAGAGGTGGAGAGGGTGGTGGGTTTGTGCAAAGACCAATGTGGTGTTTGAAAAGCCCATGTGGAGTTCCCACTTCACAGGCTGGGAGTAGAGCCATTATCCTTCTATAAAGCTGTTATCAAGGGGAATGTAAATCAAGACTGTCTGCAGATGTTTCTTGTTGGTCACAAATCCCCTCCTAAGCAAACAAAAAGCCCTGGAAGCTGTCTAACATGCTTTGGTGTTTCAGAATATATTTTTGCTCTATTTTCTTGAAATCCTAGTTTTGTCAGACAACAAAACCAGTTGTAGCAATCACTTTCCCTTGAATTACAAGTAGGTCCTTTATTTAACTGAGGTGATCGTTGCTCACGAGTGTTTTTTGGAAAGCTGACTCCCAAAGGGGACTATGAATATACCTCCAGCCAGCTGGGTCAGCTGCATAAAGAGTTGGCTGCAGGCCTTGTGGTGAATGGGTATTCCCTCTGGGTATTTCAGTCCCTGACTCCCCTTTTGCTCCTCCTCACAGAGCAGGCGGCTCAGCATGGGTGGGTGAATAACCTTGGTTTGGGTTTCATTTAGTTTTGCCATTTTATGAATTTCTTGTAGTTGTGAGGGAGAATTGAGAAGAGCAGGGAAATGGTAAAGAAACTTGAGAGACCCCAGAAGTTCCTGCCGTTGCAGAGCAGTGGGAGAAAGGGAAACAGGCAGTCAATCTTTCACATGTCTCCTGTTGTCTAAGAGACACAGGAGAGGAGTTATTTGATGTTAGATATGTCTTCCCTTGCAATCCCAGTGCCTGACTGCAGGGAAACTGCCCTCAGAGCCTCACTGTCAGTTCTGTCAGTGCATCAGTACCCTTGGAGGCTCAGGCCTCACGGCAGCCAGCTGGGTCAGGTACAGCTGTCAGATGCCTTTTGTGGCCGTGTAGAACCTGAAAAACAGCATAAGGATGTGATCTCAGTGCTGGAGCCTTGTCCTGAGCACCCTGCCAGAGGCAGGCTTTGTGTCACAGCACAGCCCAGTGAGTGACACAAAGCTGGCTGTGTCCCAGACATGAGTACAGACCGGGAGAAGAACTCACTGAGAGCATTCCAGCAGAGAAGGACCTGGAGGTTCCAGTGGATGAGAGGCTGGATGTGACCCAGAGCTGTGTGCTTGCAGCCCAGAAAGCCAAACGTGTCCTGGGCTGCATCCAAAGATGTGTGGTCAGGAGGCTGAGGGAGGGGATTCTGCCCCTCTGCTCCACGCTGCTGAGACCCCACCTGGAGTGCTGCATCCAGCTCTGGTGTCCCTGAATTACCAGTGCTTAAAAATTTCACCTATATAAGCATTTTGGTAATAAAAACCAAACCCCCTGCACATCTGGAGTATCTGTTTGATCTAACTCACATGCAGGTGCCTTGCTTTTGATTACTGGTAGCAGCAATAGGTTTAGCAGTTCCATCCCTGCCACTACAAAGCAATTAATCTATCCAAGCAAAATTAGATAAAATGTCGTTTTACGTTACTTGTCAATGAGCTTGCAATCTGTATCTTCTGTGCTGTGGGTTTGCAATTTGTTGGTTCTAATAAGGTATTTTTTCTTCTTTTTTTAACCAGAATCAATCAAACTTAGCTGTGTTGGTCTGTATTTTATGTGAACTTTGAAAACCTAATTAATTTTATTTTTCCTTTTTTTTTCCCTTCCTATTAGAGGGAAGAGAAGGAGGAGACTGATAGGAAGAAAATGAAATCAGAAAAAGAAACAAAATCATTGCAGTCTTCAGCTAGCAAAGACTCCAGTAAATTGAAGTGAGTATACAGTGGTGGAATGGCAGAAGGATGTATAAATGCAAGTTTTCCTTAAACAGCTTAGATCAAGGAACTGTATCTCCTGTCCTTACACTCATGAGTTTGCTTCTAAAATAATGTGCCTTATGAAACCTAATCTACGGCAGATTTGCCTTTACATCCTGGAAGCAACCGGTCCAGAAGACGGCTCTGTAGGTGTGGGTGGGGAGGGTAGGGAGCATTTCCTTTCTCCACTGAAGTAATCCTGTTGTCTTTGTCTTGTTTTTCTAAGTGACCCAATGGACACACAACTACCATGCCTTTTGAGTCCTGACTGTCTGGAATTTCAGGTGGCCTTTGTGGCCAGGAGTTCCTCCTTTTTCCCAGCACAGCATTTGCAGTGCTTCTGGTAGATCTGCTGCAGCTTCCCCTGTAATTTGCATACCAGAGCACTGCCAGCATTCTGGCTAGGCCTTTGCTAGAGTGAGCGCTTCCAAGAGCGTGTTTCCAACTGGGCAGTGTTCCCAAGAGGGGAGACTCATGCCTCAGTCATGGGCTACTGCATTCAATTCCTGCTGGCTTGTGGCTTGGATTTGAGGTGTTGGCTGGGATTGGTATGCAGTGGTGAGGTTTGTGTCCTGACAATAGGAGTAAACTGCTTTTCTGAAGAGAAAACACTGACGCACTCTGGAAGCACTGAGACATTGGGACTAACATTTAGTTGGGTGAAGTGATATCTGAACTGTGGTAGTAATGGAAGAGCTTTAATGCTGGGGTTTATTCCTCCCTTTCTCTCAGTGAAAGTGAGCACCTGTTTTAGTCATGGTCTGGCTTTTGGAATGTGAAGGATAGGATGCATTTTTGGGGAGAGGGTGCACTGGGGCAGGTCAGGTGATGGTTCTGTGCCCTGTGGAGCATCAGCTGTGCCAAGGTGGAGAAGCTTGGGAGCATGTGTGTGATGTGAGTAGGGACCAAACCATGGGAAAAGTGTGTGGTAAAAGAGTGGAGAGGACTGTCCCATGCACAACAGAATCAGGCAGGATATGCACCATCACACCTCAGTCTTCTCACTGGGTTAAACTTCATTTCCTCCTCTTCTGATGTTGCAGTCCATGAGCCAGGATTCCCTGCTCAGTGTTTTCTTGCAAACTTTGAGAAACTGATTAAAAATATGTAAATGAGCAGTGATAAAACAAAGTTTAGAACTATTTGCTGCTACTTAGAGCTGCCAGAGTTCCCTGGTCATCCTAACTTCAAATGATCAGAAATGTAATATTATTAAATGTGATAATCTCTGCCATTTAAGAGCACAGCATTTTAAGTCTCTCTCAAATTTGTAAGTGTTGTCTAGTTCATCTGGCAAGTCTTAAAGGAAGAACTCAGTTTAATTCTGTCAAAGCACATACAGGATCAAGCGTCAGGGTGAGTATCTCTGACCACAGAAAATACCATCTGCCAAAAGGGGGAGAGGCAGGCAGTGCTGCAGTTCATTTGCCTTGTTGGATGATTTGTCCCAGGGATTTTAGTCACTGAAATTATCTCCCTCACGGGGTGCCCACATGACAGATTGAATCGGGATGAGGTTGGCCAAACAGCATGTGAAAGACAATATTCTTTTGATATGAAGGCTCGTCCCAGACCTCCAGTAATGGTAAAGGACCTGTTAACAGGGCAATGGAAAGGACCCTTAGATCTGCTAACATGGGGCAGGGGTTATGCTCGTGTCTCCACAGGTCACCATGTGAAATGGGTTCCTCCGCGGTGTGTGCAGCCATTTGTTGTGCCATCCTGAATGGCAAAGGCACTGCTAATGCCTTACCCCTCAGATGGACAGAGCATGCTACACAAACTGATACCATGTGCATGTTGTTCATGCCACATATGTTGGTGTTTTTGGAAGGTTGTTACTGGGTACTCCCCCTCTTCCTTAGTCATATTACATTTGAAAATGTTTCAGGACCTGTTCAGGTTTTTCTCAATGTGTTTGATCAAACGAAAAAAGGGGGACACGTGGGAAATAAGAATACCTCTGTTAAATTTGTTAAATTCTATTCAAGGAAAAGCACTCTGGGAAGGGCTCAGCTGTGGGCTGGAGGGCCAGAGAGCTTGTTGAGAGTCGCCTCATGCGTGAGGCAGTGATTGGCTGGGGAGATGTGTGGACACCACATGAACAGGGAGTGACTGGATAAAGGGATGTGTGAACAACGACACTGCAGTGGCAGCCAGCCAACGAGTGCTTGTTTCAGTTAAGTCTGTCTGAGTTTAGAGCATAAAAAGACTCGGTTTGTTACCGTAAAGGAGCTACAGGGAGGTCCGTGTGTCTTTGTTCCCCATTGCTACGCCCTCTCTGGGTGTAAAGGGGCTGTATTGGAGACATGCTTTTTTTGCAATGTCCTGATGTTTTGGTTACAAGCGTTTGCTTCAAGGACAAGTTTTGAGACTTATTCCTATTTGAAAAGCAGCTTGCTTGTACATTGATGGTAGGTGAAGGTTTGCTGCCTAAAGCACAATGAGGCCCCTGAAGTTTTGTTTCACTTTTGTTGAATTCTTTGTACTAATAAGCCATCTCACACTTACAGGGGAGTTTAAACAGCATTGGTACATGGTGTAACTAAGTTTGTAAAAAATCCCTACATTGTATGTACACCATATTCATGAATCTGCTTCCCATCTCCAGAGCATCAAAAGCTTCATCTGAAACCCAGAAGAAAGATGTGCTCCTGCCACTGCCAGCCATGTCTACTGCACAACCTGCACCAAAGTCAGCCAAGATGACCCAAAAGAGACCCAGAAATGAGACTGACGAGCTGCCTGCCATGGATAACCCTGCCAGGAACAAAAGCAGCCACAAGGATCCTTTGTTTGCCAAGCACAAGAAAGTGGAGGGAAATCATACGGAACTGTCAAAGGGCATCAAAGTAGGCATCCAGGATAACTGGTGGGATGTTTCCTCCAACCCATGGGTGCTATGTGATTCTCTTTAGAAACATACTCTGTAAACACCAAAGGCATGAGAATCATGTTTATGCTGATCACCATTTCGGATTGTAGGCTACTTCGAATACAGTACTGGTGTAAAAATAAGTGTGCTTATAAAAAGAAAGAGGGGATTGCTTAAAATAAGAAACAGGCAACTGTGGTATTGACTACAACCCGGATATAACCCTTTATAGCTTATTTACAAAATGGTTCATGATCCTTGCAACTGGTTCTTTGCATTTCTGGATTACAAAATTCGATTACATGGCTGTTTACTGGAGGCTCAGGGTGTGTGTTCTGGCATGTTGCTCTGTGAGTGTTAAGCCAGACTGTGCACACTGTATTAGCTGTCTTCTGCTTGCTTTTTCCTGACAGTGTAGTTAGTATTGGGGAACCAGCAATTGTTGTGTGGTTAAAGTGGAAATAAGTGTAAATGGATCTTACCATTCTGCCTTGGCTAGAGGACATGAAAACTGTGCTGCTTGCAGCCTCACTGCTCTCTCAGTCATTGGGCAAGGAAACCTGCTGCTGAATTTCTTGGTGCTTGGGAAAAGTTTGAATGGTGTTAAGCATTACAAGCAGTCAGGTGACAAGGAAGCAGGGATTGCTGAGGAAGAGAGCCTGAAGAATAGACTATGCTTGGGACAAATAAACATTTTCACTTGAAATTTAGGAAAGCTGGGCTTTGGAATTGCTTTAGGTATATCTGTCTAACCAGCTTTATCTCTCTGCTTTTTCAGGGATCTGTAAGTGATGTCACAAAGCCTTTCCCAGTGCCTTCTTTGCCAAATGGTACCTCTAAGCCAAGGAGACCTCTGCTCAAGTTTGAAAAGTAAGTTTTTGTTTGACACCCTTCATCTGTACTTTCTGGATCTGAAAAGATGATCATAGAAATGTGTAGGTAAAACGCCTGAAGGCATGAGGCAAGGCTGGCCCTGAAGCCACCCTGGCTTCTGCTTTTTCATGAGATGTGTGAGACCTGCCTTGTACCCTACCCTGTTTCTCTTTCATCTGTCTTTCCTCTCTGTCCCCAATTCAGGCAGCATTCAAAGGAATACTACATCGAGCAGGCCCAGAGGCTAAAGCACCAAGCTGATGCAATGGTAAGCCTCGACACCTTGTGCTGGGAATGTTGACCGGCTCCTGCACTCAGCCCTGGCACCTGTGTGTGTGGGAAAGAGGTTCACTGGCTACCATGACTTCCATACTCCATACATGGAGTATGTTCAGTCATGTGTTGGGAGGCTGTCTTTATTTGCCAGGTGTTCAGATGTTTCTCTTTGATCCAAACACATCTAGAGAATGGAGTTCAGAACTGACATTGTCTGGGGTTAGCTTTGCAGAGCTATGAAAGAGTCCTTGGAAAACAGATGGAACAGTTAGTTTTAAGACAGTTTAAAAAGTCAGAAAAGTCAGGATCCTGACAGCTATTGAGTTGCTGGTGGCCAAGACTTGGAAGTGGCCCGGACAGATCTGATTTTTCTCTGCTCTGTGCAGTTTAACAGTGTGCAGGAGTAAACATATTGCTTTGCTAATTTTGGCTCAGTCAGATAATGTCCATTTGCTACTTTCTGTTTACCTGTGAAAATGAAGTGAGGGAATACTGCAGTGGGAAAGCCCCCTGTGCCTCGCAGAAGGCAAGCCTCCAAGACGAGACAACAGTATCTAACAAAAGTGAAGATAATAAATTACTCAAGGAAACCATTGAGCAAGAGGAAGAGAGACAAATGGAGCACACAGAGCTGATGACTGGGATCACATTAAGGGTTCTGCTGAGAACCCTTTAGTTGTCACCCAGAGGCCAGACTGGAATCTTTTTCTTTCTTCAAATCCTGCCTAACTAGGAAGAAAAGAGAACTCAAGTACACTTGAGAGAATTGTGTTTGGTCCTAGTTGAAAAATGAGAATTTTTTCCCCAATAGACTGACAAGACTGGAAAGGCCTTTCAGTACCTGGAGGCTGCCCTTTTATTCATCGAATATGGGATTGCCTTGGAATCAGATGTGCTGGAACCAAAATCAGCTTACAGCATACTCAGTGACACCATAGTTCTCATCAAGTAAGTGGCTTTCAAAGGGTGACAGTTTGGCAGCACATTTGGAGAGGAGGGCATTTTGACACACAGTCCTCTGCTCAAGATCTTACGAGGTTCTGGATGCCAGGACTAGGAACTTGGGGCAAATTTCCTGACTTTCTAACTATTTTTTGAGATAATTGCATGCACTGTTTTTGAATGGACTGTGGGGCTTCAGAGCATTCTGGTGGCTGACAAGGTCCTGTTTATTTTGTTTCCTTAGATTCATTATGACATTGAAACCGTTTGCAGACTCCTCAGTCTCTTCACACGGAAAAATCTTTGCTGTGTTACGGTGAGTAATTGTGCTTCTGTTCCTTCATGTTCTGCTTTGAAACTTGATAGAAGGAAAGATCCATTACTTCCAGGGGTGAAGGAATGAGTTAAATGGGAGTTAGAGTTGTGCAAGGAAAAATCCCAAAATGAAGGAACAGGAAAAAACACTGTATAAAAACCAGAATGAGTTGAAACATCTCTAAAGTGAGCTGGGAGATCACTAAAGGACTACATGTAGAAGGCACAGGCTTTAAAATTTGATCTGCTGGTAACTTGAGAGCACATAAGGGCTTTCACCTAAGGTGAAAGAATGTGATTTGGCTGCCCATGTTTGAGCTGTGTAACTGAAGCTGTAGCTGAACATGGATGAGGCACTTCTGGATGGGGGCTTACTCAGCCTTTGGCACCTCTGAGAGCCTGGGCACCTGTTTGTATGAAAGACCAGAGAAGGCCCTTCCTTGTTTCTTTCTTTCCCATGTGATTTTTTTTCACAAAGTCTTTTTTTATCATGGTCAGGAGGAGGAGAAATCTTGAGCTTTCTTGACTTTCCAGTAGAGCTGAGGTGTGCCTGCCTCCATCCCACAAGGCTGAGGGCTGGGCACAAACACTGACCCTCGGATGTGTTTCTGTTCACAGCATGCGCTGCCAGTCCATTCTGCACATGGCAATGTTTGGGTACAAAAAAGACACTGCAATGAGGTATTCCAGACTCCTGAATGACCACTTCAAGGTAGGGCACAGGTATCACTAAGCTGCCAGCTGGATGGCTGGGGTAGTTATTGATGTCAGCTGAACAGCCCAAAACTAATTAGACTTTTATTCCTTGCTGCAGAGTAATTTCAGAGTAATACAAGCACCTTCTCCAGGTGTTGCAAGGTAAGATTGAAAAATTTGTTGTCATGTGTCTGTGTTTCAATGACAATAAGTAAGAGCTTTTCTGTGTGCTGTGGTCATTTCATGTGGCAGACAGCTATCAGGCTGTCTTTCAAATTCTGTGGCCAGGAGAAGGTTGTTTGGATTTCAGGTGGTGCTGATTCCAGTTACATTGTTTGGCCACCTTGCACAGGCTAGTTCATTGGGAAGTAAATGGTCTCTTGAGAGCAGTGGTGGAAGTCCTGTCATACCAGTGACTAAAATTAGGTTGGTTGAAGTGGTGGGGGTGTGATGAGCCAGGCAGTGTCTGGAAGGCAGCCGGCTGACCACATTTAGCTGCCCTGGGTCTATAAATAGGTGTGTGTAGGCTGACCTGGCTGCTCTGAGTAGCTGCCAGAAGCTCCAGCCTCCATAGGAGGGGAGCTTCAGTGTGCCTGAATTGGAAGGCATTAGGGAGAACACTTGGGTAATCTAGTGAAGACTTTCACAAGTAGGTGTAGATTTTGGAGGAGGGATGGGTGGCCTTTTCTGATGTCTGGTCCCACATTTTCTCATAGTCCTTCTAAATCACTTCCAAAAACTTGGCCTTGCCCTTGAAGTATAATTGTTTGTGCTGCAGCTGAACACATCTCACTTTTCAGCAGTCCACTCCATACTGCAGGCTTGGGTGACACTGGATAGCTCCTGGCATGAGGCAGCCTTGTGGAAAGATGTTTAGCTCTGAAGTTGAATGTTCATGATGGTTTTTCTTTTCTGCTGCAGAAGCACAGGCTTGCCTTCTCCTCTTTCTCCAATACCCTCTCCTGTTGGATCTGTGAGTTCTCAGCCAGGATCAAATGATAGCACCGGCATTGGCAACAGCACTGGCTCTACTGTCACTGTCTCCTGTCATATCTCCAGTGTCACCTCTTCCTATGTCAACATCACCTCCTATATCCTCCATGCATATGAAATTTGGGAAAAGGCAGATGCACTGGCCAGAAAGAATAAAGGTAAGTTTTTGCCCTTTGTCTTTTCTTTCTCATGTCATGGTTATGTGTGTTCTGACTTCAGTCCTAACAGTCAGTGCAGCAAGCACCATACCTAAAGATCAAAGCATGAAATATGTGGAATATCTCGGCCACAGCATATTGGCAGAGATACTTGATGGTGATGTATTGATGAGTGTTCCCATTAAAAGGTTGTCTTGGCATCCTCAAATGTCTAAGAGCTATGGGATGAGGGTGTCGAGTGCAGGAAACCAGCCAGCTTGCTTCATGGTAACACAAGAAGCGTAAGGGGTTTGGGTTTTTTTTCGTCTTTCCCTTTGGGGCACTGAACTTTTCTGAGTTGGTTCACTTTGTTTAAAAACATCATTTTGGCCCGTAGCCTTGTGTTTTAGTTTTTGTCAAACTTCCAGATTATTTCGTCTTGAAAATGGTGAAGCTGGCTTCTCTGCCTAACAGAGAAGCTAAGCAGCACTTGAATTTGAGTCCTTGCTGGGTACATGCCCAGTATTTGCCAGCAGCAATTCCTAGAATTGCTGCAACTTTTTTTTTGTTTTACAGTTTTGTTGTTAAAAATGTTGTATTGTCCTGTGGTGAATACACAAAAGCCACAGGGTGGGTGCAGTCCAGCCTGTACCCTGCCATCCCATGTGGCCTTAGCAGTGTTGTTTTTCATAAAACACAGAGTTTTGTGAGCCACTGTGGGCAAAGAGATGCCTTGCCATGACCTGTTGGCAAACTTGAAAAAGAAAATAAGCACAACGTGTCTGGCTGAATTGTTGGAAGGCTGTAAAAATCCTCACACTAATGAGGCAGTTGTTGAAAATCCAAAGGCTTTCCAAGTCACCTCTGATTAAAATAACTGGTTTTTGGCTGTCCTCTGAGCAAATCTGTGCTTGTAGCAGCAGTTCATGTGTAGTATTTTCAATTCTGTCCTCAAAAGGCTGATAAAAGACTGTCACATAGAAGCAGTGGGTGCTGCTAATAAGTCAGAGGAGTGAGTCATGGAGGAAAATGTGTGGGAGGGCAACCTGAGCACAGCCTTGCATCAGTCAAGACTAAATTCAAAACGTGCTCTGTGACTGGTCCCGATGTAGGGGGATGATGAGTGGGCTACTAGATACTCTAGGGAGTGGATCTGTGCAGGAGGCCATTAA
Organism: Dicrurus megarhynchus; assembly: GCA_013399195.1. NCBI lineage: Eukaryota > Metazoa > Chordata > Aves > Passeriformes > Dicruridae > Dicrurus > Dicrurus megarhynchus. The sequence continues at coordinate 1,400,977 of VXAD01006250.1, forward strand.
ATACTCATGTAAGCTTGGCGGTGTTGTCATTGTTCAGGACAGTGGAGGCATTTCAGAACTGGAACTTACTGATAATCAGTGTAATGTATGAAGAGGTACAGAGAGTGAGAATGCAAAATGAATAAAAAAGGCCACATCCTTGATTCTTTTATGCGATTCATAGGGCATAAGAAGAGGAATAAAGAGCAGTAGCCTTCAGCTATCAAGATCCTATAAACAGGGAAGTCCTAAGTTATTGGAAAGCAGTGAGCTGTAACTGCTGTCCACGTCACTTGTGCAGAGCTGAAGATCCTTCTGGAGGGCCCACTAACAGGTCCCAGCTCCTCGCTGTAATTCAGAGCAGCACTGTGGATCACGAGACTCTTAACAGGTTGTCTTCCAGCCTCTGATCTTCCCTACCAAGGACAAACTGAGGCTGCAGGCGTGGATGTGAAGTCCCTCTCCTTTCACATGATGCTGTGCTGACAGATCAAGTTATCTTCTGTTTGCACAGACAGAGGCTTTGAACTCCTACTATTCCCCTTGGAGGGCATGGATTTTGTAAACAAAAGCAGGAAAATCAGAGGGAATGTATTCTCCGCTTTCTGCATTGGCAAGTATTAGAAGGGAAGTGTTATGTACTCTGCTTCTGAAGAGCTCCTTGCACAGCCAAACAGAGATTTTCCACCTCTAGCTTCAGTCTTTGTGTGTCAAAAAGGAGAGCTGAGAATGACCAGTTTCTGAAAAGGTGTTTAGCTACATGGTTGAGCTGAAGAGTGAGGGACTGGGCCCGTGTCAGTAGGAGGCAGGTCATGCAGGAATGTCTTGGAAAGGCGAGCTCAAAGGAATAGGTGTGAGAATTTCCCACAGCTCATGGTCACCTGCAGATGATTGCCAGCACAGAGCAGGGCTTGCAGCCTGCCAGCCCCTCATGGCAGGGTCAGGTGTGCTGCAGGAGCCACCTCTTGTGTGAGAGGAGGAACAGGAGGGATGTCTGGAGTTGGTGGGATGGGAAGAATGTGAGATCTGCCTGACATGCTCAACTAACTATAAGCAATCCAAATCAGAGCTGTATAGCCTGGCAAGCTACACAAATAGAGAAATCCTGATGTCTCCAAGGTTTGAGGATGGATGAAGGAAAGGGAAGGGAAGTGTGTGCTTCTGGGTGCTGCTCAGGAAGACACTCAGTTTGGCCTGTTTAGAATTTGGGGGAAGCTTGAAGTGGGGCCTGTGGTGTGAACACCCACACTTTTGCCCACCTACCGTGGAGTCTCTATGTCCTCCAAAGTCTCAGGACATGAGGAAGTGGCTCAGTGTGTGTAAATGTGTTTTCCAGTTGCCTGCTGTGCTTGCCACCCTTCCCAGGCCTGTGATACTGCTGAGCTGTCTGCACTAGCAGTGTTTAACAGGACTGGCCAGCTGACTGTGTGCTGCTGCTGTCAGTCCTCACCTGTCAGATGTGCCTGGTGTATGAAACCAACCAAATGTTTTCTCCTTCTCTCCCTTATTTTTTTCCAGAGTTTTTTGCTGAACTCAGCAGAGCAACGAGTGCTCTGGCACTGACCAGTAGCCTGACAGAGCTGGTACACTACATCAGACAGGGATTACAGTGGCTGAGACTGGAAGCAAATATGCCTTAACTGGTTCTCCAGGTGGTTAAATACCTTGAAGTTTTTTTGCACTTTCGAAGCCTCAGAAACAGTTTAATTTTTTTTTAATCATTCAGTACAAAGCACCTGCAAGGGAAAATATTTTAAATAAAGTTGGAAGTTACCTGGTTACACTGGAAAACCCTTGAACTGTGTAGCACTTCGCTACCTTGAAAAAGAAGAGATGGAGGATGGCACCTTCCTTTAAAATGATGAAGTGCAATGAATTGTCTGAATGGCCCGATGTATTGATGGTCTATAAACATTTCTGTTACAAATAACCAGCAGGACAATAATTGCACATGATGCTGATAAGAAGGAAATCTGCCTCCAGAGGTGGTTATGCAACATCCCACAGTCTGCAGCAGTTGTGTGTCCAGACAACATGCCAGAGGAGCTGTTTCTGCAAGCACAGATGCAATCTTTGGTGTCCTTGTTCCTCAGAGAGCAAGTAGCAACCTCATCAAGCGCCGAACCCCATTATGTTACAGGAAAAACAGCAAAAGGATCTGCTCTGCCTGCTTTCCATCCTCACCCTCCTGCTTTTGTCAGCCAGCTGACAGAACTGAGGAAGCCACTGCCTTCAGTGCTGCAAGTTTCCTTTTCAAGTCACCGCTGCTTTGGTCCTCCTTGCTGTGCTCTTGCGCACATCCATGCCCCAGGCACTCCAGCTGTGCTACTGAGGGGCTGGCTCAGCTTTAGCCTTGCAAGCCAAACACAGTTGGAGTGGCAAAACAATGTGGTGTGTTTGGAACAGCCCCACCTCTCTGCTGAGAGATGTCACCATGAAGATTCTTTGTTGGGCTGATTTTTGTCATTTCAGTGGGTGGGGCTGGAAGGCTGCACTGGTTCACTGTGATTGCTTGGACATTGTTCTGAGAGCTTCCATGGGAAGGAGTTGCTTCTGGTTAAGGAGGGATTAGGTGGCTGAATGTGGAACATAAGATAAATTTTGCATTTGGACATCTGCCTGCAACCATTGAGGGTCTTGGTGAATATCTAAGAGCAGGATTTGTACCAAAGTAGGGTCTTCTTCATGTGGGAGACAACTCATGTGGCCCAGTAACTTAAAAACCTGTCAAGGGAACAAGAAAGAGAATAACGAGCTGTTTCCAAGCATTTTGTCCTTGTCACAGCATCAGTGAATGCAGCACCCATGGTATTTGTGTATTCAGTGAGGTGACACCCTTCTCTACCCAAAGATTCCTTGTTGTGTGACAGCAGCACCCTGCCATCCTCATACGTAAGAGTGTGCCTTAGCCCGCTGGTCCCCTCTGACATCCCTCACCCCCTCTGACAGACCCGTGGGACTGGTGAAGAGAAGGATGGTATCCCCAAACAACTGTGTTTACGAGAAAGAATTATCTCCCTTTTCCACATAATTTCATGATGGAGGAACAGGTCTGCAGACGTGCAGCAGTATCCTCTTTGTAAAATACCTGCTCATGGGTTTGAGGCTCATGAAAATGGACAGTAAATAAATATCAGCAAAAGGTCTTCATTTCCAAAAGTAGCTTCTGTAGAAATGGCCCCTGCCATGGGGAAGCCTGGGCTCCTCCTGGCTCTGGGAGGAGGTGGCAGGAGCATGCTGGTCCCAAGCACAGGGGAGCTCTCCTGTCACCTTCCCTGGCAGTGCAGGACCGCCGGGATCATGGCTGGATTTCTGTACTTTGAAGGGACTGGCCTTTTATGTTCACTTTGTTAAAAGCCTCAGAGCATTTCAGGGATGAGCTGTCCTAACAAATGGAAGGGAAGATCCGTGTCTCCCCTCCCCATTTTACCTATCAAGCTTTGCTTGCACTCCTCCTCCCTGGAGCAGTGAGTGCTTGGAGTAAGCCAGGGACACAGAAGGGCTCAGCATTAACTGTTTTGTTCTCAGGAAGCGTGCGGATAGGCAACCAGCCTGGAGGCTGATGTGCACTTTGGAGCTCGATCCCAGACTGGTGGATCGATGCCACCTTCGGACTTTGTCTTCAGACAAAGCTATTTCTAGGATCACCACCAGCTGAGGAGGAGGAGGAAAGATGAAAGCTTTATTGAACCTGAAAATCACTGTGGGAGCCTGCAGGAACCATAGCAGAGTGTTAGGGGAAAGCATAAGGAGCAGCAGGGGCAGGGGTGTCCTGGTACTTTCCTTCTGTGAGCATCCACGTCCCTCCCTGCTGCCGGGAGAGGTGCTCGCTGCTGTGCGGAAGCGGTCGTGCGAGGGCTGCTCCCATTCCCAGGACAAACTCCCCTGGGCTTTGGGGGAAAGGAGATCACAGGCAGTTTGTGTCACAGGCGTGTGGGGGGATCTTTGAGGGCTCTCACTTCGAAAGGAATCTGTGGAAGCATCACTCCCAAGCTCCACAGCAGGAACCTAAGTTTTATGTCAGGACACAGAGAAGACTGTATAAATAATAGGAAGTTTTTTAAAAAGCCATCATATTTCAACCTTGAGCCAGGTCAGAGGCCTGCAGGGGGTTAGGAGAGAAACTCATTGTTTTCACCTGGGCCTATTCAGGCCTTTAAAAAAAAACCCAACAAAAAATAAGTAAAAACAGAAATCAAAACGTAGCAGTGGAGGAAATAGCTTTTGCCATTAAGAAGCAAACCATTAATCCAAGGAAAACCAGGGGTGATTGTTTAATCCCAGAAGGAAAGGAGGCAGCTATGGTGGTAAAGCAGCATCATTTCCATGCAATATTTATTTTAAAGAAATAATAATACATGTGTTGAAATTGTCAAATGCTCTATTTTTAAGATGCCATTTATTTAATAGTTGAAAACCCCACTTACATGGAGATAGAGATCTCTTCTGTAACTGAAAGTCAAAGTCTGACTGCAATGTCCTTGTTTTTGGTTTTGTCCTCTCCCCTCCCTCTTGGTTCCCATGATAAATCTGTACATCTTTTTTTGGGGATGTATGTCCCTCTTGTATATAACTTTTTTCTGCCCTGCGTGTGATGGAATTTCTGAGATGGTTGATTCATATGGGGGAAATAAACAATAAATGAATGTTTGTTATGAGGTGTTTCAAGAGTCCTTGTGTTCTCAGCTTCTTGCAGAGAAATTCTAGTGTAGCCTTTCTCTGAATCGCCTTAGTGTCTCCTTTCTGAATGAGATTTAGGTATGAATTTCTGTATAAGAAGTCTCTTGTTCCCTTTGCTGCCCTGTTTGTCGCCCCTTGCCCTTTCATGAATGCCCAAAAATGGCGCAGATGTAGATGCTCAGAGTGGCAGGAGCACCATGACTCGGGACATGTTCCTCCTACCCTCCCAAAGCCGATCCAGGGAAGGCTGTGCTGGGCCAGCTGCTGGCAGCCAGCAGAGCCTGGCTCTGAGCGCTCCCTGACAGGAACATCCCACAAGTTGGCTTCAGGCAGTCCAACAAGGTAAATAAGAAAACCAGGAGACCAGGCACAGAAGTGGTGGCTGAAGGGTCCCGCTCTGTGTTTGCCACAAAGGTGTTGTGAGCTTGGTGTGTGGATTGGTTTCTGAAGGGCTGTGAGGAGGATTTCCCTCAGGGAGTCCCACAGGATTTCATGCCCTGTGGCAGCTGTCTTGTTGGTTTACAAGGGGATCTCTTTGCTGTGGCCTTGCACTTCTTGTTGGAGGCTTTTCCCACTTTTTTTTTTCCAAGCTGTTCCTTGGAAGAATGGTTTTGGCATCTCTGTGCACTGTTGGGATATAATTTGTGTGTGTGATTTGGGTCTATTCTGCAACAGGCGTTGCCCCCAGGATGTTTGCTGATAATGCATGTGGTTTTCTCATGCATGGGGTAAATTGGAGAGGATACTGACAGTATTAGTTTTAGTGCCCACTAGAAATGCTGCTGTTACAGGTGCTCTGCATAGAAATGCACTCTTGGGCTGTGGTCAGTGCACGGCTGGGGCAAAGCAGGAAGGGTTAATTTTGGCGGTGGGATGGAAATGGGGTTGAATGTGCCAGCAGGGAGGACATCCAGAAGCCAGGCAGGATGTGGGGCTGTAGCAAGTGTTGGCTCTCCTGCTTGGCTTTCTGCCCAGGGCAGTGGCCCCCCTGGGCTCACACAGCCAAAAATATTTTTCCAATAATACTTTGTTGTCGTTTCTTTAATTATCAAGTCTTCATTGCCCAAACCTAATTTTGCAACCCTGTTTAATTTATTTTGAGATTTTTTTTATTGATTATAGATGAGCTTGCATTCTGTCTTTGGCTTGGCTTATCCTTTTCAAAGACAAATGTCATTTTTGGCAAAACAGCTGAGTTAAAGTCAATTGCACTTTCTCAGCCCTGTACTGCTCTCCAAACACTAAAATAGCCCCCTGGCAGACTGTGCTTTCCTTACATTAATTGCAGGTTCAGCAATCCCTGTCACAAAAAACCAACACTGTTCCTGGGCTATCATCAGCCTTTCTGAATGTGTTTCCATGAACTTTGTGTTCCTGAAACTTGTGCATGTTACAAGAGCAGTGTGCACTCACTGCTGCTTTGGGATGTATTTTGTCACAGTACTGGGTTCCCAGAGGTCCCATTGAGTTTTCCTCCTCTCCTATCAGTACTGCTGAGGTTAAGGGGGTTTTTTGTGTCTAGCACTTCATGTTGTAACATGAAGGCCATGTCTTACACTGTCAGGGGCATTTGCAAACTTGTAGATTGTTTAGTGAAATCTTGATTTTACTGCTGGCCAGTTGCATATGAAGAAATACTGGTAAGTGGAAAAAATAGTTTAGGTTTTTTTCCAGTTTCCAAGTAATAAAATGTATCTGTTTTTCACTTGTTGCATGTGGGGTTTTTTTCCCAGATGCCTGATTTACCTTTTCATTTGGAAACTGTAGCTGTGGTAAATTCAAGTCTTTGTTTAAATTTTCATTTGAAAGAATCAGAAAATACTGTCAGCTTAACAATTATAAAGGAGTCATTACTTTGACAGTGTAGTGCCTTGGGAGTAGTTGGAATCCTTTGGACCAGGGAGGTTGTGGGCAAAAAGTAGTTGGGCTCCAGACCAGGACATGAAATACTGTGCAGGCAGATCAGAACCTGGGGGGCATTAGGGGTGTATATCTTGAAGTCAATGCACAAAATCTCTTTTAAGCCACACAGCTGGGAGAAATGAGCCTTTGAGTATATTCAGTGCTAAGTGGAATAGTTAAGCTGAGTGCAGGTAGTAAATTAAACTAAAGAGTCTGGCTGAGGTAAAAGGGGAAGAGAAATCTTCAGATCACAAGCACACCATTTATTTTAGCACATTAAATCTGTCTCTTGACAGCCAGTGGGTTTTCTGTGATGATTATTAAGCAACAGGCAAAGAGTTCATTGTATTTCTGTAGCCAGTGGAGGAGAAGAATCACTCCAGACAGAGTCATTACTTCCCCCTGCTGTTATTTTGTGTAAGGGCAAGGTTTGCCCTGGAAAACAGAAAATCCCACGCTGCAATTTGGTGGCTAACCCAGCACAGTTCAGACATGGTCCTGGTGCATCCCTGTTCCTCTCCAGTGATTCCTTGGCACTGTGTAGTGGGACAGCCCATGCACCACAAGTGTGCAATGACTGGTGGCAACTGGAGAATGGCAAACTAGTTTGCAGGAATGCTGGTAAAGAAGTAAATGTGGATTTTTTAAAAAAATTCTTTTTTTTTTAAGTGCTCCAAGGGCAAATTAATTCTCCTCATAAATCTAGCAGTAAGCATGGGAAAATGGGACACAAGAGTTTATATCCTTTAAAACAAGTGTGTGTTTAAAGCCGAGGAAGTAAAAAATTTTATAATAAAACTAAAAAAAAAAAAGTGCAATTAAACCTCCAATTTTATTTCCAGTGACTGTAGAAGTTCAGGGTGGGAAACTGGGTTAGGTGGAAGGAGGCTTGGCAGTAGCTCTTGTGTCTTGAATGAGGGCAGGCAGCAAAACATGCTGTTACTGTTGTGATTGAAAACTATCCTAAATAGGAATTTAATAAGGGATTCCCTCTTTTCACAGAAAATTTTAGGGTATAGAGTTACAGTGTAGCAATCAAATTTGAAAGAAGATTGTGCAGCTGACAGGTAGTCAGAGCAACAGAGCTGCAGGAATCTGCTCTCATTAAAAAATCATCCGGTAATTTTTTTTCGTCATCGAGGTGAGAAAATCATCTCCTTGATTTGGTCAGCAAATTAGGTGTTCTTGGAATTGATGGTTTGTACCTTATAAGTGATGTGTTGTTTTAATTTTTTTTTTGATTAATTGTGTCTCTCTGACGGAGATGATTTAATACCACATTCACTCACCATTTGAGGGGATTACTAGGTGTGCGGAAGCCTTTTCTCACATGAAGTCTTTCAGGAATCAGCTGTACTTGAAGGAAGGATAAGGAATCTGTGAATCACAGAGATTAGTTGAGCTGCTGTGGTGTTTCTCTGGCTACAGAATTCCAGTGTCAGTTTGTTTTTCTTATCTCGTTAACCAATAATTTACGTGTGAAATTCTCATTGCAGAGGCCCCGCTCCAGGACTTCTCCTCTCTGGACTGGTAAAGTGTCTCCCTTAGTTTCTTTTACTGCTCAAAACGTGCAAGTCACAGAATTTAATTTCTTGCCACCTTTTTTCACTGAATGCCCGAGCCTGCAGCCTTTGGACAAAGCAGCTGCACAGTCTGGCCCTGGTACCTGAGGGCTCCCTGCATGGCTCCTTCTCAGCTGCTGGGCAGGGCACGGGGGTTTGGTGACATGGCTGTGTCCTGATGTTGGGAATTGCTGAGCTCCAGCAGGCTCTGTGAGCAGGGCCCTGGCAGCTCCTGGTGTGCAGCTCCGACCTGTGACACCCTGTGACACCCAGGCACCTGCCAATGGCGGAGCCCAACCTTTGTCAGCACGGATCCCATCAGGGCTCGCTTTCATTTTGTGGGATATTCCTTGTTGGAAGGCCTGTCTGTGCAAGGTAATTGCTTGTCTGGAAGGGAGGGAAAGCGCAGGCACTGATGGTCTCCTCTTCCTTCCATCCCTGTAGATCAACAGGAAGAGCTTCACATCCCAATTCTTACTGCTACCTCTGCAAGCTGACAGTAAGAAGTTGTCTCTGCAGGGAAATTGCAGGTATGGCTGGAGTTGCTGGGAGGGGCTGAGCCGAGGAGAGCTGTGTCTGCACAGAGGAGCGAGGTGAGAGCTGCTGGGACATGGAGCCTACCCTGGGTGAGGTAACTCCTGACTCCAGACTCAGTCAGTCCTACAGTTGAGCTGTCACAGCCAGTGACTCTGGGGAAAGATGGTAAAGCCTCTGTGGAAAAACCCAAATAGCAGAAGTGAAGCCAAAGCTATTGATTTGGGTTTTTTTCATTTTCATTTTTTTTCATTCCATTTTCATTGGATTTTAATAATCTAATGTCTTCTGTGACTGTACATTGAGGTGTCTCTTAAATAATTTAATGTATGCAAAGACATGAAGTTCTGCTCATAATAATTTCATGTCAATATTAGTGGCAGTAGCATTGAAAGGAAGGGAAGCTCTTGAGAGGGTTCATAAAGTTTAACTTTTCCAAGCAGCTTCCATGTTCCATTAGAGCAGTTGTTTACCTGTTGCTTGATGGAGAAAGGCAGAAAGAAGAGGAATCAGTAAGTCCAGGAAAGGGATACAGAAATCAGTTTCATTAAATACAGAACTGTAAAAAACCAGGGGAGAGCCTTTGGAACGGAAGCTGCTGGACTGGAGTTTCCCATGCCTGTTTTCCTGAGGTCTGCACCTTAGGGGTTGGCATTTGAGTAACTGTTCCCCCCAGCTGCCCCCCAGCCCCATGGATTAGGAGGCATTGTTGGCTCACCTGGGGTTAGGAGCAGGTGTGCACAGTTTCTTGTACTTCCTCAGCTTTAGGGAATCTCTTGATTAATTTGTGTCCAAGTGTGTGAAACAGCTTGGCTCACTGGGGTGCACTGCATGTGGATTATCAGCAGCAGCTCACAGTGAGGAGGGGATGACTGTCTGCCTCAGGAAGGCTGATTTTGTTTCACCCTCCAAGTACCATTAGGGCTTCATTTATGGTACTTCTGCAAGTGCTCTGCTGTGTAGTGCTAACCTTTCCTCTTTCTTTTTTGAGATGCAGTATGGAGCATTTCAACGGGACTTGACAGTGTGATCATTATTTGTTTTAAGAGCTTAGTGACTACAGAAACTGTCATCTGCCACCTCTTTAAGCAGCCAAACCATTTCAGGCCAGGTCCAACAAATGCCAGCTCTTACAGATAAGAAGCAGTATGGTAGGGCAAAGGCTCAACTGCCCTTCTGGTGAGATTCTGCTTGGCTTAACAGGGAGAGGAAGGTTTTAATCCAAATAATCCTCACTAATGGGCTCAGGCTACAGCATAGAGGTCCCTCAGTTCTGCATTGTCCTTTGCTAAAATATCACAGAATTCTAGAGAGGAATGAGATGTTCTCACCTGCAGATGCCAGGAAGCCTTTGCCAGGTTCTCAGCCACATTACACTGGGAGAGACAAGCCCTGAAGCAGCGATACCAAGCTGTTTTCTTCTCACATCAGTTCACTTGTCCCTGAAAATTTCATGACCTTACTGAAAGCTAGAGGACTTTTTAAAAGAAATATTTTCTATTGGCTTTGTTGGTTTGCATAAGAAATTACTTCAAGGCCCTGACGGAACCTAAGGGGTTCCTGTCCTTCAAAAGGGAATTACATAAATCAAGATTCTCTCTACTCCCATGCTGATTTTCTTCCTCCTCTTCTTGCCTCTGCAAAATGTGTTCTCCGGTCTATCTAAAGGAGAAAATTTGCATTTTCTTTCAGTTGTACAAGCCAGCAATGCAGCACTCTGCAACTTCCCCTGACCACCACGAAAGAAGAAAGATTTCTGGCACCCCATTAGGAACACCCAGAGTCGTGATGTTCCCGATGGTTCATACAGCAGTGTACAGGGCAGGGTTTCATTTGTTACTTTTCTGGCACACACTCGTTCTCTGCTGGCTGGCTCAGCAGTGTTTAGCAATTGTTCCTTGCTTACGTGGAAATAGTTCTTGGATCAGAATTCCGTCTCTCTGTGCAGTTAATTTGTTGAATTATGTGGTAAAAGAAATGTTATTTTGCCCTTAATCATTGTTAACAGAAACATAACCATGACCAAACTCTCTTGGATATACGTACAGTTTTCAATATAATGTACAACAAAAGGCATTGTATTAAAAATTTCTATTGAGTGTCAATGGTTTTAGTTACAACCTATAAAATGACACTTAATGAATCCCATAATGTTTCACTTACCAGTGTCTCTGTCCATTACAAATGCTGAACTGGGAACTGCCAAAGGAGTATTGCACTGACTCTCATAATAATATTAATAAAAAGGTTCATTGCAGTCGTTCCACATAATCCTCCGTAATTTGCTCTTTCCAAGTTTGTGATCCTTTGATGCTTATTTGGCTACAAAATGAAAGCCTTGTCTCCCGATAATGAAGGAAAAGAAGGTTGTCCTGCACCATTTGAAGTCTGGGAATATTTGATTCTTTCATTGTTTACAGCTAGACTTGAAAAGGATCAAAAAGATTTTTTTCAGGACTAGCTTAGTGTAAAGGCTTCTTTCTGACTTGTATCGCAGGCAGTGACCATAAAGCAAGCATTATCTTTAGGAATCAATTACACAGTAATTAAAGCAAACTACAGATCATTTTACAGCAGGGACAGGGATTGGAGAGCTTTTTCAATATGGAAACAACTTCTGTATGTACAAGCCAGAAAGCTTGAATTCACCTAAAAACAAAGTTCTGTCTTTACTGAAAAGCTTCAGTTTATTCTTACTCTTTTACACTTGTTCTGGAAATCAGCAGACACCCAGATTGCCATTAATGACTGCACCTGGTTTCCTTTAGGAAGCTGTACCTAATTATCCAAACAGAGCACTAAGACACAACAGAGCAAAACAGATTAAAAAAGTTTTCAGCTTAGTTCTCCATTTGAATTAACTCCATTGGAATGACATTTCCCTGGTCTTAGGATCTAGAGTGTTTTAGTGTGTAGAAATGGAGGAGAATTCCCCTAAAGAGTCTTCTAACAATCCATACTATATTTTGTTATTTTCAAACGCACATCAGCACAAAGCAGCAGGATATACAGGCAGCTAAGGCCAGAATGTCCACTGTTGAGAAAATGGCATTTGGATCCCACATGGAAGAACACAAGAGACAGTGGCAGACTAGGAATGCATGGTGAGCCCTGTTTCTGATGGATTACTATCTACTCAGATGAACTAAAGCCAAGATTGAAACAAGAACAAGGCTAAGACACTTGATACATAATTATCCTGCTTTGAAGGAATTCAGACCTATTTTGGGACTAATTTAGTGAGAGAAGCTTATATTTCCTGATCAGACCCCAGGATCAGGGGTGTGTTACACCTGAGTCAGTGGCCTTGGGAAAGAGATAAGCAAAGTGTCAGCAGAGTTGGGGTTACACCAAGACCTAGAGAACCTGTCCCTTCTGACCCAGGGAAGGGGGCAGAGCTTGTGCTGAGCTAAGGATAAACTTGGTAAGGAGATTCACATGTGGGATCCTGTTGTGAGCACAAGTTTCTTTTGGCAAGAAAATTCATCTTCACTCACAGCTGAAAGTGGGCTTTCCAGTGACAAAAGCATTTGAAGAATTAAGATCAGAGAAGAGAGAAACCAGAGACCCAGTCCAAGGCTAGGACCAGGGTCTGTGTGAAGATAATAGAAAGGATTTCCAAACGAGCATAAGCAGCCACCTGAAATGCAGTTTTATGTATGGAGCACAGAGAACACCTATTCTAAATTTGGGGAAGAGAGAATCTCCATCTAAACCAGTGAATAACCTACCAGTGTACTCTGTCCATTCCTGAGGGACACAGATCTTTGAGGTCTTACACTACGGTGCCCACCAAAGGCAACAAGACAATGGAAACATGAAAGGTAATCTCTTGAGCTCTGTTACAAAAAAAAAGCTATTAAAAAAGCCTCTTATTATGATAACTGCTACCAAAAATCCTGTGTATTAACAGAATTATGAACTGCTACCTAGAAAATCTTCACTTTATTTTTTCACTGCTCGTGTGATAGGTCTCAAAATACTCTGACTTGGAAAAAGGTAGAAAAGTCACGATCTCACAAATTGTTTCTAAAAAAAAGAGACTGATTTATGACAGATTCTGCTTTATTCTATTTACAGAGAATCCTGCTGCTAAGGGAAATTGATATTGGCACTGACACCTTCACAAAATGCTACCAAGGGTGAAAATGAACCCTCAACATCACAGCTATGGGAAGGTGTAAGTAGTACTGGCTGCCAGGTTGATATGGAAATGTGTGTATTCCAGTATCACAACCCCTCACAGCAATGCAATATGTTTGAAGGAAAAATTATTATTGCTACTGAGAATATCCTTCTCAACCTCTTTACACCAATAATAAAAATCCTGCAAAAGCTATGCTGGCCCATTAGCTGGAGCTGCCAATTTTTGTTTGCTGGTAGAGGTAGGCAAGAGAGCTTCTGACAAACATCTAAGTACAACATGTTCAGCAGAGACTTTCACTTGCCTCTGATTTGCAGGCTGAGAAGTACAAATCATGTGTGACATGTCTAGGGAGGAGGAAATCAACCACCAGTCATCAGCTGATAAAGCCACAGGACAAGGTGTTTACTCCCATTTTGGTTTCTTTGGTTTCTGGTTTATGTTTTTTAGTATGAGAGTTACTACTTTTGTAACAATAATGTTTGCTAAATAAACCATTATGCTTCTTAGCTGCACATTTTTCTGTAATAAAGACATTTATTTTCTTGAATTTTTATTTTCTCGTCTAAACACTGACATCCCCCTTTAAACATGAGCTTATATACCAAGATATTTTCTTTAATAAATATATACATATTTATATTATATATTGGTTTGTACCCTTCTACCTTACATATATGGCTGGAATTTTTAAAACTTTGTGACCAAGCTGACAGTTCTTTGCTTTGGGAACACAATGATACAACAAGACATTAAGACAGGTGAGTGTGATCATGATACATGTTGCAATTTGGTTTCAGAAGGAAACATGAGAAGGAGGAACACTGAGCTGACACAGTGCTCTTATTAATATTAGTCTTTCATAAATGCTTTTTTTTTTTCCAGCTGTTTTGCAGACATTGGATGTTTAGCAGGACAACCTGTTTCAGCTAGAACAAATAAGTGGTTTCCCTTTTACCTGGGATTGTGTTGTTCTTCACATGTATCAAAATGCTCATCCAAATAATTTGCATCTGGAAGCCATTTATGCCGTACATCAGTTGTGTTAAACATAGGTTGAAGTGCATGACTGAAGCTACAAGATAGTGGGTTATGCCACATTTCACAAAAATCTTTCAGATGCTGCCGTGGATAAAGAAAATACTCACACCAAAGTTCCTCCTGAAGGGGAAAAAAAAAAAAATTCTTATATAGGATGTCTAAGCATATGTGGCATATGCCTGTGTGCTTAACTTTCCAAAACACAGAAGCCCCTTTCCAAAACCCGGGTTGCACAAACCCTTCTGGGCTAACAGGAGCTGACAGTAATTCTGGCAGCCAACACTGCCCTCCAGTGTGGGTCGTGTTAACTTCGTTCTGCAATGGCTTCCTTCTTCAGGGTTAATAAATTCATTCAGTGTCCATTGCTGAATGCGTCATCCCATGACTTAATTTAACTTTAAGACAAATATTCGTTTTATTTTAAGAAAATTATTTTAAAAGCTGTCATTTATCAGCTGTTACTCTCCTTTCTATGAACTGCAAATATATAAAGGAATGTGTAAATATATTTTTATTTGATTTATCATTTAACTTTGTTTTATGTTGTGTTTGGCATTTTTTGAAAGTTCTACAGACCCACTGGATACCCTTCACAGATGATGTGTAATATATTGTGGAATTGCTTTCTGCAGCTATATTTCTCTATGTAACAGACATAAAGGCAGTCAACATTACTTCACTACTCTCCCTGCAGACTTCTGATAGTCCATATAGTGCATATACAAAAACAGGATGTCACCCTTTCAAATCAAAAATTCCCTCCAACGCCCTCAAAGCATGAGGAACTGTTAATCTCTAAGTGTACAACTCATCTCATAGGTAACACACTGCTTGCATGTACACAAACACCTCCATCTCATTTAGAAATAACTGGTGTTACAGGCATAGCTGATTTTAATTTATCCCTGAATCATCTTTTTTCTGTCATTCATCTGAATTTCAATCCCAAATAGCATTAAAAGATAGCATTTAATGCTAACACAGAGTTAGGATGCTCAATACTCCCAATCACCAAGTTGCAGAAAGGTTTATTTAACCCCATATTCTCTGTAGGTTTATTAACTTACTGAACAGCCACCAGTTTGCATTTCATAGGGAGAAGAAGGGAAGAAGGGGTGGGGGATATGTCTGTGTGTCTGTGTTTTGCACTGTAGAGAATAATCTCCAGTCCAAAGTGTGTGTATACAATTCCTGCTCCAAACTGTGCACCTCAGGGACTGCTTTTTGCAGAATTTGTGCAAACGCTTCACTACACTGCTGTGTGAGCAGTGTGTCACACGGGACATTCTCTTAGTATAAATAAATATGTATTTTCCCGGATTAAGACGCTTCCCAGAATTATTCATAGAAATGGTTAGGTCAAGGTGCTGTAATTCTTTATCAAAAGATATCATAGAGCAGGTGGCTGGAAAGCCCATTCCCATCAAGAGGAAAAGAAGGTAGGCTGAGATTGCACCTTCAATTGTCCAGAGAACAATGAATCATCCCATTGGTTCCAAGCCCTACAAAGAGCTGGTTTGTGATGCTGTACTTGCCCCCACAAGCAGCCATGGTCTCAAACAGCCTCCTCTGCTGCATGAAGTGGTGCAAACCCCTCAGTTCTAGTGCACACTGCCATGCTGAGCTCCCCAGTTTGCATTTCATCTGATCTGTGGGTAAATAAATTCCAGTGGAAATGCAGCTCGGCTTGGCTTCTCCTCAACCCCCCTGCTGGCACCAGCAGTTGTTCCCGATCTTTCTCTTGCAGCAATAGGGGAGGTTTTGTGCCAGGCAACTGCAACTGTCAGTGTCAAGGGTCAGCTCCACAGCCTCTTGTCTTTGTTACCAGCTCCCACAGCTGGCTGGCATCCATTTATTCTATTCTCCCAGTTTACAATCAGCTTGAGACTTTCTGCCGCACAAATGTTGCTTCCCCCTGTGACCCCAGCAACCTTTACTTGAAATGATCTGTATTGTTAAACCTGAGGTAGTTTGGCTGTGCCCTGGGCAGCGGTTCAGTTTCTGTCCCCTTGCACCACCATTGTGTAGGTTCACAGAGTTGTCAGGTGCCATCAAGTGGCAGGACACGTTTCACATTTTCTATTCTGCACTGATACAGCCCCAGCACTGACCCCTGGGGTACCCCCTTGGCTTCCAGCTGGACCCGGAGCTGCTGATCCCAACCCTTCCAGGCCAATGGCTCAGCTGGTTCTCGATCCGCTTTCTCAATCTGTATTTCATCAGCTCATCCATGAGGATGTTTTGGGAGACAGAGTCAAGAACCTTGCTAAGGTTGAGGTAAACAACGTCCACTGCTGTGCTCTCCTCCACCAAGCCAGACATTACCTTGGAAAAAGCTGCTGGGTTGGTGAAGGTTGGTTTATCATAAATCCTTGCTGGCTACCAGTCCTCAGGAATCTACCCCATCCCTATGACCACTCAAATATTACTGAGAACTGTCCCCCAGCCACCCTTCACACTATATTAGGAGCATTTCTCTTCTGAATTTATTAGCTGTGGGCTCCTCATTCTTCATTTTTAAGGAGGTTATAATAGCAGTGTAGAAAGCAATCCCCATCTTTAATTTTTCACCAATAAACATTTTCACTGGAGCACCAACAGAATAAATACTAGTTTACAGATTACTAGTCCCAAGGTGGTAATGACAAGCCACGGAAGAGCACAAGGCAATCACATTTCTATCACTGCCATCTGGGAGAGGCAAGAGCTGAGTGTCTGCTTCAACAAAGACCATGACACACAAACATGTCACCATTGTTTTCCATTCACCCTAAGAAAAAGACCTGAAGGAAAAAATGCTGGTTTTGTTCTTGACCGTTCTCCAGAGACATTTGCTGACTTGAAATCTGAGACCAGTTCTCTGATCGGTATCTTCCAATGTGATCTCACTGCTCCAAGTCATTCCAGTGGACAGCTAGAAGCTTCCGGAAAAATGAACGTTCAGGGATGTTCAGGAACGATGATAAAAGTACCTCACAGGACAATGTTGTAAGAATTTTAGTGAAATGGGAGTTATATTATTGTATAGTTTTGTATCCCTTGCACAAATGAGTAAAAAAAAAAGTTAATTCATAAGCCTTCTGCCCCTTCATTTTTCCTCAGGAAATTCTAAATCGCCAAGCTGATAAATCACTTCTCCCTTCAGTTCTTTTTAAATAAAAATGCTGAAGTCCTATTACACTCTTCTAGGCCTCAAGCTACATTGAAAAAAAAGCCTGTGGGAGAGCAACCAGCCTGCAGTGAGCCTCTGGGGAGGCAGTTTATGGCCAAAGTAGGAGAAACATTGTACTACAGATCCAGTTGGAGAGCCCTGAAGTGGGCTGTTCTTCTCTTTGAAATATTTTTTTCTTTCCTCCCACTCCCACTTTAGTCTATCTTTGCATAATCTCTTTTATTTTGTTCAAAATCTCTTTTATTTTGTTCAAGTGAAGCAGCAGCAAGAAATTCCCCCCGCTCTTTTTTTTTTTTTTT
>VXAD01006250.1:1418320-1578806 GCA_013399195.1 Dicrurus megarhynchus
TTTTTAATTGAGAAGAACTGCTGGTACCCAGCCTCCGGTGGGAAAAAGCACAGGCCGAGGGAGAGTCCTGGCTCCCTTCTCCCACATTATTCACTCTGGTGCAGTTAGAAGCCAATGCACACTAATTGCTGTGATCTCCCCATTTGGCTTTTAACTTAAATAGCCATCTGTAGGAGAATCTCAGCTGCTTTCAGCAGCCAGAAGCACTTGAAAACAGCAGCCCCTAACATTGTTTAATTTTTACTTTGAGGTCATGAAAGAGACCACTAACTGTTTCAATGAAACTCCATAGGATGGGCTTTGGCTGGATGATTTGTTTCTGCTTTAGGATTTAATTTGAACAATATGGACTTTTCCCCATTAGCATAAAATAAATCAGCACTTTGCACTAGTTTCCCACGCATCACTTTCCACAGGCTGCCAGAATTAGGGATCATGTGGACAGATGACAAGCCCTCAAACTACTTACATCTATTACAGTCCACTGGTCACATCAGCTCCTGGTTTTGATCATTCTTTACCTTGTATATCAGTTACTTGCTTCCCACAGTCACCAGGTCTAATATACACACATGCCTCATAATTCAGCCACACAGCGTATTTAGACAGTCATAAATTCAAATCAGGTAGCAAGGGTTTGAATAATAGAAAACACTTTTTCTCAGGCAGTTATTGAAATACACCATAGCTATGCTTGTCGGATTTCAAGGAGATCAAATATTAGCACTCATATTTTCCTTCCCCAGCTTTCTATATTCATGTTAGCACATAAAATGCTACTTTATATAGAAATTATTTTGTTCCAGGAGTCTAACTGAGATAAGTTTGAGATTTACTGAACTAGAGTCCAGGTATGGCACTTCATCCTCAAAATCATGTGGGATGAAACAAATTATCCAAGTTAATGAAGGGAAGCCACCGAGCTAGCTGGAAAGAACAGGGTATTTTTCCATGAAAGATTTGCAGGCTTCTCCTTCCCCACTCCACCAGTCCTGCCTTACTGCACTGTGCCGTAGGGGCCATCACCCCACTGCTCCAAAACTGCCCCATCCCTTTTCCTGGCAGCCCTCCAGGCTCCACGGTGCCTTCACCCCTTCCCCACAGCCATGCCCTGCTGTGAGCTTTCCGTGTTTGCCCATGCAGCAACCCCCTCACCCTCAGCAGGACCAGCGGCCTCCAGTTCCACACCAAAAGAGACAACAGAGAAAAGGGATTCCCGCTGAAGCAGCAATGGTGGGACCCAATAACACCCCTGCAGTCAGTGCCACACTGCTTGGTGCATTTCCTCCCACGCAAAGCAAAGCTAAGGAAGTACACTTGGGTTTTAGTTGTGTAACCATGAGTTCTGAGTATCAAGAAACCACTTAAAAATAACCCTATTGCTGGATTTTTTTGTGAGGCAGATATGTCCTAAACTATCAACAAGTTAAGACATAGGATACAAAGGTTTGGGGAGATTTACAAATAAAAAAAAAAAGAAAGTTAAAACTAATCAGAAACTAGGGCACAGGCAGGAAAAGCATGGGATTCCTGGCTCTGGGTCCAGCAGACAGGGTTGGTGATCTTCTGGGTGTGTCTGTTGTGGAGAGTTTCTACAAACAATTTTGCAAACTACAGCAGAGGTCCCAAATATTTACAAAACATTCAGAAACATTCAGCTTTTTGCACCAAGTGAAAATGTGTATTCTACCCACAGTCAGGGGCTTTACCTACAAATTTCTATGATCATCTTTTCAGATCCAGCTATCTCCAGTCCAAATTAATCTGTAGTGCTTCTCGTCCAGACCGGTCTGTATACTGTAAACTCAGATGCCAGTTTTAACTATGAAAGAGAGCTTGGACTTGCTGAAGAAAGAAGTCAAATATGTATCTAAATACCACAACAAAACAAACTGCAGAGGCTTCTCTGAAAACCATGTCAGATTAGAGATGCACATTTTTGCAAAACACTTCATGTTTCGATTGGCAGCTCTAAGCCAAATTACTCTGCCTAACCCCAGGACAACACATATACAGAAGCATCAAAATTTCATGCAGAAACATTTTTGAAAATGAGGGGATTTTTTTTTCTTAAGACTCTACATGAATAGACTAAACATTTCTAGATCTTTTAAAATATATGAAAGTCAGATGTTGTCCACCTGTTAATCACTGAGGTCATATAGAAAACAAACCCCAATTGCTCCATGCTCACGTCTGAATTTTTGGTGCATGTACAAAAACTTCATTTTGTACAACTGTTAGAGCAGTTCAGATTAAACCAAACATCGAACTAAAGAAGTGGCTTCATATTTTGTATTAACAAAAGATAATTTTCCCTCTTTTGCTGGACAGTTGCAGCACAGCTGCAAGCAGCCTCCTTGGATGCGAAGTCTTCCCTTCCTGCATTCACCTCAGATTCCAGTGCTGCAACAGCTCGAGGATGGGTTTTTAACTTTGGTAGGAGTTCAATAAGCATGTGCATTTGTTTGTATTTGCAGAGTAGATTACAGCTGGAAAAGAAAAAGGGTAATTTTTTTGTTTTATGGGAGGAAATGCGAAAGACCAGTGCCATAGACAAGGATTTCATTAAGATGAAGAAATTCCAGTTCTCCAAAGGGAAAAAATGAAGCTTTGCTTGAAGATCTTTCATGAAACGATTTGTGTGGTCTTTATCATTTCAAACTCTTAAAGTGTGATAGCTGCAGATTTGCATGATTTTCTGAACTTGTCTTGGAATTTGAGTTTTTCTTTAGCCTGTTTAAGCCCTGAATTCCATTTCAACAAAGAAAAGACAATTTTTGATCAAAAAGCTGTTGCACCAGTGTGTAATCTTCCAATGAAATCTATCAAAACTGTAACAATAGGCCTAAAAGGAGACACTAAAACTTGAAAACCAAAAAAATGAGCTGCAATTATGTCTCATCCTCACTGCATCTTATAAAGCAGTCATCCTCCAGAGCACATATAGAGCATGTCAGCAAGTATTTCCATTACCCCAAAGTATGACCAAAAAGTCTCACAGTGATGTTAAATTTCTGGAAGCAGCAGAAGAAAGCAAGACATTTTTCACATCAGAAACTGAATTAACCTGAATTTTAAAAATATATTAAGAATTGGTTAAGATGGAGCAAACTCAACTTATTCAGATATTATTTACCATGATTTTAAAACTTCTTTTTATGTAGTTGGTTTACTCTTGTTTTTCACTATCCTTTTCCAGTCCAGAAGTGGAAATGATCAGTTAATAATGAAATCTTGTCAAAGGCTACAGAGTGGTATAGGAGAACAGGAGATGCACAGAGCATATAAAGTGGGTTATTTCTGAGGGAAAGATTCTTATAAATAAACCCAGCATTATCTAGTTGTTATTAGTGTTTCTCACTTGTATGTCAAAGCATCCCTAAAGGGAGTCAGGGTCCTTAGCAGGAGGCCTACAGTTCTTTTGGAAATACGAGGAACATCATCTACAGGCAGAGTATTAGTGGGCAAACACTGAAATGGAGGGCAAGTATGAATAAACTGCTGTACTCCTCACACCTTCTAAAACCAAGAGGGGAACAATTAGAAACAATTCCTATAGCTGACTGGAACAACAGTGGAAACACTGAGAGAACTCCTTTCATTTTACTGAAGCAGAAACTGGCATCTGACTACACATCTAGGAAGAAGCCCTCCCCACCCCCACCCTGAATCCCATTTTTCATTCTCACCCCATTAATTAGATATCACAGATGAGGTAGAGTAGACACAAGAGCTTCATATTCTAGAGTTGCAGGAGGGTAGGGGCAAGAGGAAGACTATTTTCCCTGAAAGAACAAGGAACAATTTTGATATTATTTCTTTTTTATAAAGGGATAGTTTTTGTATCCCATTGCAAGCAAAAAGTATATATACTTCTTAATCACTGAAAGCCTCTGAAAATTTTCAGTGATTGCTGATCACACCAGACTGATTGGAAGAATTACTAAAAACAGAATGTTTTGCCCATACATCTGATCAGGTTTTTCTGAATTCTTCCTCAACAGCGTGTCACCTTGATGTCATTCTCACCACTGCCATCACACAGCCTATTTCATACTGTATTTCATACACTGGAGTACAAAATTAGATTTCCTTGAAATTTCTAGCTGTCCATTGGTTTCACTGTGGTTTTCTGAAGGGAGGTGCTCATCTTCCTGAATGCCATCTGAAGAGACCATGAAAATGCACTGTCATAATATTCGAGCACATTTTTCTTTGGGTGCTTCTGTTACAGAATTCTCAGCAGGTGAAATTAAAATCTCTATTAAATGATAATTTTCCAATTTTTGAGAATTTATCAGTCATTTGAAGCACCATGCATATTGGAATTGTTTAGGACACTGCTTCCCAAAATTTGAGCCCATTCTAGAGTTCAACTTTTTACATTGGAAGGGATTTTTGTTACGTTACCGTAGAAATGAGTGAAGAAGCAGAAGCTGGCTCCTGATGAATAAAACCCGCAAAAAACCAACTGCAACCAAAATCTCCCCCATCAACCCCCAAATACAAAGTTTTAGCAAGAATTCTCCTGAAGTGAGGAAGCAAAAGATTATTACTAACCTTTGCCTTAGGGATATAGTGTGCATCATTAACTTGCATTGCATTTGGTTATTGAAAATCATATATGTGTTCACACAACCAGACAGCAGGGCTGTTGTGTAGGAATCAACATAGGAAGGGCTTCTATCGCTAGGAAAAAAATCACTCATATTTAGAAACATCCAGGCCTTCAGACAAAATTCCTATTTCCTTATTTACCCATTATGTAACATTCAGAGAGTGCAAGACTTTCTGTTCCATCTGGTGAAGAAACATCTGAAAGGACACAGTTTAACCAAGTTGATTTCGGTCTGAACTGGAAATACCAGTTCATTTGGACTTTTCTGTTAACTAAAAGGGCTTCAAAATGTAAAAAAATGTAATTGGTAGGTATTTTCTAACCATCAAGCTGGTACCAATACACTGACTTAAATATAATTAAAGCCTGTGCCCAACAGCTGTGTTTGCAAAGCTGCTGAAAGTACAAAATATTTTTTTTGAAGAAGAAGAATGCTTACATCGTCAATATTTGGGCCAAAACGCTCTGAGTTCAGCATTACCTCAAGCTACAGTTTTGTTTTTCCCATTATAAGGACAGTCCTTGGTTGCAGTATTCAGGTCACACATAAGCTCTTATTCTGAAACATGCTGGTCCTTTCTAACATTTTGATGCCTCAGATCAATACTTGTGACTTTGGTTTGTACTGGCCTTTAGTTTCACAAGGTTAAACACTGAAGTGCTTGATTTCACTCCCTAAATCTCAGCATTTCCCTTCCATTTCCTTTTATCCAACGCCTTCAGCCTTCCAAGCCACCACCTCCAATTGTCTTCCCTCACTTCAGAGACTTCATCATTGTTGGTTGCTTATTATCTTGGCTGCTTTCAGCCCTCAAATCTCAATTCCCCATCTGTTCTTCCAGTCATTGGTCTTTCAATACTCTTTTTGCTATTTTAGCTTTTATAATCTTCTGGATTTCTTAGACCTATTACTTCAATTTATGTAAACTATTTCTATCCCTGATCTCTGTCCTTGCTTCATTCTTGTCCCCCGGGCATCTGACATTGTCACTAAAGCCTTATAGTCTTGCTTAATCTCTCCATTTCATTTATTCTTCACATGCTCCCAGCTCTCATTCCAAATTGGAAACACAGCTTTTTGCCGTAGCATTCCAGAACTGCACTTCTTTATTTCTTACATCTTTGCAAAGGGGGCATCTGTATCTGTATTATTTATATGCAGAAGACACTTTGGTCATGCACGTAGTGTGACACTACATAAAAATCACATTGTTCTGTGCCTCCGCACCACCTCTGAGGGTTCCAGGATTCCGTGTGGTGAAAAAGCACAAGGGAATTTTAGAAGATCGTATTTTCCACTGACAGCTCATTCTGAGCTGAAGTGAGTGCACAGAACAGTGACATTTTTAGCTGTGAATCCAAATGAAATTTTTTTTGTGGTAAAAGCCAACCTAACCCTAGTATTCAAAGGGCTGCAGCTATATCCACTTTCTTTGGTTAATACTCAGCCCAGCCACATCTGCCTCTAACCTGCCATTCAGCTCCAGACTTGTGGTTTCTTTGCATTTGGCATAATCTACATGGCTGCAAAATGCTGAGCACCAGCCTTCACTAGTCTGGAGTTGTCATTAAAACCTACCTAATATATCCTACAGACAGGAAACTGAGGATTCTGTGAAAAGCAGATACGTTCTCGGAGAGGCAGATCCTGCCATCAGACGGTGCCTTAGGAGGAGCCTGGACTGCTTTTCATGTTTTCCCCCCATTTGCACCAGTGGACAGAGGATGAAGGGCCTTAGTAGGGGAAGATGTAAAGTGTATTATTCCTTGGTGAATAAGGATGAACTCCCTGATGTGATTTTTATTTTTCTTAATTGACTGGATTTTGTCCAGAATGGAGCAATAAACAGAACTCATTAATTGTAACATTAATGAAGTCCATGAAGGTTGGGATCAGACATTATCTGTTCAGTAATCAGTCCCTGAATCCAGTGCAGACATTTTGGAGAAGAACAGAGACAGGGATTACAATACTGTCATTGAGCTCATGACTTCCTTCCAAGACCTTCCTGCTAGGCTCCACTCATGCTTCCATCTCACCTCCTGCGCTCTCAGTGAACGCCCTTTCTTTGCCTGTGAAATGAGAGCTGCATCACAAGGCTGGATTTTTGTGCATTTCACAACCCTTCTCACAAGAGAAGAGCAGACAGCTCAGCATGGCTCACAAGCTGCAGTTTTGCCATGAATTCATCATCAGTGAGAAAGTGGTGGCCTTAGCTGGCATTGGTATGGAAACAAACTGAGGAGCTGAACCAGTAGGCCGTGAAAAGGTGCCAAATCATCCATCAGTGTTCTGGATAATTTCCACCTGAAGTTAAATTTTCAGTTATTTTCCCCACTAACACACAACCCAATTTTGGTGCCAATCATATTTGTAATGAGCCCATGCAAACCTGCTTCATTTTCTCAGTTGGCTTCCTAGAAAATACCTGCACATTGGGAAAAAAACATGGCCTTTACTGGCACTAACCAAAATGCTTGTTAGTAAAACATGTGAATAACATCCATATTTCCAAAGATATTGTGGCTTCTGTCAACATTTCTAGAATCAGCTTAATTTTCGTGGTAAAGGAGTAGCCTGTGACCAAGGAGTCATGTTTCTCTTTTGCTTGGTTAGCATCAAATTTGTAGAACAAAGTCTCTTCATCTCAGTTCCACCAGCACAAGCTGATCAGGAGCTTACTGGAAACAAAGAATCCATTTAGGATTTCTAGGGGAAACTAGCCTTCTGTGATGGCTCATATCAAATACAGCAGTACAAATACTCTACAGAGTCCTGTTTTACTGCAGCTGGTGGCCACCTTCTATTTTCTGTCATGGCAACCCATCCCTCAGCCTTTCTCTTCTTCCTAATTTGTTACTTTTTGCCCATACTGGGTGTTCCCGAAGATACCTGTCTGGAAGCAAACCTTTAAAAATTTCAGGCACTACAAATCCCCGAAACTGACTCAGCTTCTTAAACAAAAGTATTACAAATATGTTTGAAATAGAAATTTGAGGGGTTTAATAAAATCTAAAAATAGCAGGTATTTTACCTTGTGAAATGTAGCTTCCCCTGTCCTCTCCCCAGCTCTAGACCTTTTCTGATTGTATAACAAATGCAAATCCTGAACGGAATGTATCTTTAATCTTCTCTGAAAACCTTAGACATGCTATGCCCTAATTCCAGTTGTGTATGTTCCCTGTTTCCCTTTCAAGCCTGTTCCTAAATTAAAGCTGGGCATTGGGATATCAGATCAGATAGATAACAGGAAAAGGTTTTCCACCCAGAGGGTGGTTGGACACCAGAACAGGCTCCCCACGGAAGCACCAAGCCTGACAGAGCTCAAGAAGCATTTGGACAAGGCTCTCAGGCACATGGTGTGATTCTGTGCAGGGCCAGGAGTTGGACTCAATAATTCTTATGAGTCCCTTCCAACTCAGCACATTCCCCGATTCTGTAACCTCCTCTCTCTGAATCAATGCACTTTCAAGAAGTTGATATTTCCTTTTTTAGCTTTTAAAGATTTTTTTTGCAATGTCATTATTTTAATGAGAATCTTTCTGATGATTACAGAGTATTTTTCTATCATCAGGGTCTATTACTGGTCGTGGAATTCAATATGCAGTTAAGAAACAAAATCCAGCCTTCTGAGTCACTTGAATGTCTCAAGGTGCTAAGATTCAAAGTGCAGAGGTGATTAATAAATTCTTCTAATTGCAGTAGGATCAGAATTTGGGATTTATTAGTCAGAACTTGTTAATCATCCTCACCATAATCCCATTTTAAAATGCACTTATTTAATGCCGGGATTATACATCTTGATCAAGACGTGTTCTGGGGTGACAATGGGGTGCCTGTGAGAGGGCACAGACAGACTGCCTAGGTGTAATGAGGCTGAGGGAGGAATAACAATGTCGCTATTCATATGCCCAGACCCTGCAGCATCTGAGCCATCTCCTGCTGAAACTGCAGATCTGGACTGAAGAATGGCAGATTATTTCCCTCTTCTGCTATTCAGACAGCACTTGTCATTTGACATAACTTGCAGGCACTAGGTCTATGCTAATTTGTTCTGTTAGAATCCCAGAGCAACTTTTTACTGTTAGAAGGCACTTTGCAAGCTCAGAATAATGTGCAGCTGTGGAATTACAGCCCTTAGAAGAATATGCCTAACTGGATGAAACTGTAAAAGGAATTCCTGTGTTAATACAAAAGGGATCTAAATCTAGAGTTTTCGTTATGGAGCTTAGTTATTTAAACTCTAGTTTGAATCTAGAGTTTAGTTTCTAAACTTAGAGTTTTATGTTGTATGGTAGAAGAGAATAGCTGCACAATATCTGTAGCACAGAACAAGTGAATGAAGCTCACTAAATTGCTCGTGTGAGTGGTCTTGATGACTCCAGTCGATTACTGGTGTGAGAAAATTTTGCACAGTTTGGCTCACAGTTACAAAGAAAACTGATATGGTTTAGAAGTGATCAGCAACACTTCTGAAACCTCCTGAAAGGTCTGGGCTTGACCCCCAAGAGGCACGAGTCATCATGGCCAGCTTCTAAAAATGGCACAAAGTTGCTTACCAACACTCAGCGTGGACACTGCATTGCAGAACATTCCGAAACCTGTGCTAGACGAAGAAGGACTTCTTGTGCAAAGATCAGATTTTTGCCAGCTATTAAAGGTAATGGAATAAACAATGTAAAAATGTTTCTTTTCCCCTAGAAAACATCAGCCTCCTGAGTAGTAACTGAAGGCCTGTTACAGTCACTCACTGACTAAACAGGTTTGATTCCTCTGAATATTTTTATTCTCTGCTAACAGCAGCAATTCTTCTATGTTCTGTGGAGAAAAGAGGGAGCTGGACTTTGCTGTGTTTCATAGAGTTGATTTTTCTGTCTGTAATAACGAAAAAACAAAATGTTTGCACAAGGTGGGGCTGGACTGTGAACAACCCAGCCTAGTGGAAGTTGTCCCCACCCATGGTGAGGGATTTGAAATAGATGATCTTCAAGGTTCCTTCCAACTAAAACCATTCTATGATTCTACATACTCAAGAACTGTGTTAACCCGAGTATGTGAAACACAATTTTTTCTACATTACTTATACATCTTTATGTTTACCTACCCAGTCTGTACTACTAAACTTTCAGAATTTTTGCCAGAAGTACAAAATATAAGAGTCAGTCTGATGAAAATTTAAAGTAAATAGTCCTCCAGAAATTTGCCATCATTGTTTAAATGGAGGCAGGTATACCGGAAATATGCACAAAGTAGTTCCATTGAAATCAGCCCAGGCATTCCATGTAGGCTACACTACAGCTCCCCAAAATGATCCCTCACTAACTGCAGGAAAAATTCTCCTTGTTTGGTGTACTTCTGATGGCACAAACCTGGCAAAAGCAATTCTGCTCCTTCTTGTTCAAAACACCCTATTTATGCCAAAAAAACCCAAACCCAAAGAAACCAAGTTCTGTCCAGCATGAAGTGAAAAAGAGGGTGTTCCCAGGGAGGGGCGCAGGAGAACGTATCTCTGCAGGGGCACTTCACAAAAGCCTTATCACTGGCACACATTAGAATACACCCCATTCCTGCTCTTTTAGGTGGGCTGGAGTCCCCAAATCAGACAACACAGATGTTCCTACTCTGGCATATGTCCCTACTGTACTTGAGCACACACAGGAGGGAACAGAAGGCCACAAGTCAATTATTTGAATACTATTAAAACATGATTCTAAAGTGATGTCTGACAGCAGAAATTAGTGCTTTGAAATCAGCTGGTTGGAAATTCCCTGCCAATGACCTTTCTATCTTTCTGTCTTTCTATCAAAAGTGCTATCAAAAAAACCCCATCCAGTTTGTCACCAACACCGTTGCTTCCAGCCATCCAGCCTAGCTCAAAGCTCACTAGCAGGAAGGCTTGTGAGACAGGAAGATATTCCATGTGTTTGTCTGCGTGCCTGTTGAAAGCTTTGCTTCTTGGCTTCTTGCTGAAGAACAGAAGCAGTCCTCCAGAGTTTGGACAATTCACTGCAAGGTGCTTGCACACTCTTGTTTGAGGTGGTGTGAAATGGCCTGGCAGTGGTGGCTGCACCTACTGTCTGTCTAAATAAAGACACATATTGCTAATAACACCCTGGGCCCTGCCGTCCTTTCTCACCCCATATCTTATTTACCATTTACAATATTTTATCTGGTTTCATTTATAAGTCAAACCTGTACAGACAGGAAGACATGCTGTCCTGCTGCTGGGTTTGTTTCTAGCATATACAGGAGGGGAATGTAAAATAATTGGATTCAAATAAAATTTTAAAGGCCCTAAGGATGACTTAGACATTTTTAATCCTTAAAACCTTTTTTATGCAAAGTTTTCACTGCCCAGCTTTCGATATCAATCATATTGAAAGCTTTTTCCTCATGTTTCTTCTTCTTCTGTTTATGAGACAGAGGTTAATGCAACTTGTGGTGAACCTTTCAATTTATGTTCAACCTTATGGTAAGCAAGAGTAAATCTTGGTTTGACCAAGATGGCTGCTGTGTATAAATCCAGGGATGTACATAACTAATACAAGTGACTGTGGAAAACACTGTCCATGTTCTTTAGCCAAACACATCCTTTTTGCTTCAAACTTGTGTTTCACACCATAAGTGCAGACACCAACTTTTAAAAATTTTGTAGAAACTGTAAAAATTGCCATGATTACCCCAGAAAGTAGAGTAACTTTCCATTTCCAGCCTCCATTTATTAAAAGCAGATGTGCTTTCATGTTTTTAAAGTGCTAAACTTTAAATCAATGCACTATAAGTCACACTGTTAGTTTGGAAGACAAAGCTGTTGTGCTAGGGGTCTATAACACCATGAATGACAGAGGAAAGGGAAAGAGAACTGTCCACTGGTTTTGCTCTTGGTAAAGAGATGAAGATGATAATGAACAACCCTACTAGATTTTTAAAAGGGAGGGAGAAGTTATCTTGAGCTGCGTAACTCATGTCTTCAGTATGTTGTACTGGTCAAGTCTGCACTGCTGAAAAGGCAGTAAATTTGAAAAGTTTTGAATGCAAAGTGAAGAAGATCACCCACATCTGCCCTATGCTTATTTTTTTGCTAAGGCACCTGTTCCTGGTGCTGCTGGCTGCAGTGTACAGGGCTTTTCAACTTTTTGCAAGTTACCCACAAATGAAACTAGCTGCTGTACAAACACAGCTATCTAGCTGTGGTGGTTGTTGGAAATTGGAAATTCAGAGCTTGAAGGGACCTGCAGAGACTATTTAATGCAACCTTCTTCACACTGTGCTGGTAATAAGGGTAATTTGAGTAATCTGTTTTTAAAAGTAATCTCCAGTTAGCAAGGCTCCAACACCACTTTGGGTAGTTTGGTTTTCTCTTCTTGTACTCAAAAAGACTTATCTCTAAATGATATAAAACTGATTTCCTTCAAATTGAGGCAATTCCTACTCATCTTTCCTATAGTGAAAAAGAAGTGTGAATAAACTAACTAAAAATGTGCATATGAGTGCGAGGACCATCGAACCAGAGGTAGGATGTGTTGCTGGTCTGACTTTCATATCCCCAGCCTCTGCTCATCAGGGCTTTCCTGATTTCCACATGCTTCTCCCTTTCCATTTATTTCCTGTCTCATTTCCAAATCAGAGCCGCAGAACATGGTTCTTTCAAGTTTTCTGTTGCCTCGTCTGAACATGCCTTTGCAACACCATCTCCCCTCTTTCCCAGAAAGCTGGGACTGGACTCTCCCCCATGGCTCCATCATTCCCACGAGCTGCTCCCCTCCTTGGCAGGCAGGGAACTTCAGGACTGTGGGCTAAAAATCCCCCGACTTTGTGAGCACCTGTGTCAGCCCAGGTGTTGCTGAGGCTTCATTGACACAAGTAACTGCAAGCCCACAGGTAGTTTATCTGCTAAGTACTCAGCATCCACTCCTCTGGGACTGGCCAGCCAAGGTAGAGGAAAACATTTTCAGCAATCACAAACATCTTAAACAGCGCAACAACCAAACATGAACGCCAAATAACAAATATTAAATGCTTTTTCTAGCACATAAGTTCTGCAAAAGCTCAGAAAAAAAAATACAATCACTCCAAAAGCATTTTCAAAAGCAAAGTTATTCACAAAGAGGCTTGCAAACATCAACTACAAAGCACTGTGAAGATAGTTTATATGAATTATTCCTTGCAAATATTTGTTATTCTTATTTCCTCTGCATTCAAATAATACTGTTTGTTGCCCAGGGCACTCTTGATGTAATATCTAAAAAAGCATTTAAGCACTTACTAAATTTCTATTAAATGAAGGAAAAACAGAAGATGCACATTTAAAAAAAAAACATATAGGAAGCAGATTTAGCCCAACTCTCCCACCCTAAATAATACTGCTATGTATATAATTCATACAATTACCTCATTCTTAAATTCAGTAAATGAACAGAAACGAAAAAGATATTGTTATCTATGGAAAAAGTGGTGAGCTTTCAAATATTCCTTGGCATTTTGTTTCACAGAAGTCATCTGAAAATCTCTTTTTGGCTTTCATGAAGAATTGTCTCTGTTTGTAGAGAATGTCAGTTGGCACCTGAAATTGAAAGCTGACATAGAGTTTTTTACAATTACTGGGAAAAGTAATACTGGTTTGAGGAGATTTACATAAAAACAGAATCTGTGTCTTCCTGCAAATTTACAGCTCTCAGAGTAGCTGCACTGCTGTGGGACTTACACACTGCATGCTTTTAAATGTATTTATCTTCACAGATAAATACGAGCTGGGGACATACTACTGGTCTTGCCCTACAGACCAGGACCAGGAGCTCAGTCTCAGGAATAAATGTCACTTGCCAAAGCTCACACAGGAATATTCTGATGGAGCCATCTCAGACAATCCCCTTACCTCTGCTCCTCTTGTCTGTACCACGTTATGGCAGGGCAGCCCTCTGTGTGTGTGTGTGTGTCTTCCGGGCCCCAGATTCCCAAGCTTCTGCTCAGCCAGAGCCCCACAGCACTCCCTGGCTGCTGGGAGCACCTGGCACCAGTTAGTGCTACTCGGTCAGGGGAAGAAATAGTGGAAGAGTGGCACTTGATTATTATTAAACCAATTGTAAATTTAAGAACCAGTTAAGCCTGGAAACCTGAATTTTATTGGGTGATACTGTCATTCTTCCACTGCTTCTTCCCCTGAGTGAGCAATGAGCAAGCAAAGGTTTGCAGTGGTCATCTTTGAATAATCCCTGATCATGAGTGGGTGGGTGTATCAACTGTGTAATTTAAAATAAAGTGTAAATGGAAACAATCACAGTAGCTAGCCTAGTAAATGAACCAATGCCTAGGAAACTCCCAGGCACTGAAATAGCACTGTTTATGCTGGTAAACTAGTTGTGGCCCAAGCCAGATTTTGGAAGGTAAAACCTTCCAGGTGCCATTTCCAATAGGTAGTTCACAGGCACACAAGCACAGTGGCCATTCCAGCTAGTCTCAACAGTGGTGGTGTTTCTGTGCAGGTTTAATTTATTAGAAAATGGTTTAAGTGTGGCATTTTCTCTAAAGAGGACATTTATAACTTCAAGAACGTAACTATTTTGCAGATACAGCTTTTCTGAGAGTGCTGTTTAACTATCTGCAACCGAGAGGGCTTTTCTTTCCTCCCAGAGGGTCATGCAGCAGCTCTCCTGCTGTCACTGCACTGCTCTCTCAAAAGGCCACTCCTGTCAGTTCTCAGGCACTGGGAGGGTTCTTAAGGACACTCCAGCCTCACCGTAGGGGATAGGATTGATTTCAATGGAACCCTCCTGTGAAAGAAACACAAATATATTATTATCACTGCAGTGTGCACCTGAGCTACACAAATGCAAAACCAATAATGTCAATATAATATAAGTTCGTCAATATAATATAAGTTCTCCTGATATTTTTCCTTATTATTAAATTGTTTCAGTAACAGACTATTTTTGCATATCTGTTTCTATAGCGTTATTGCATTTATTCTTATTATTAGGTAAGCTACCTAATATTTTAATTTTTATCACTATTTACTCATCACAGATAAGACTGTCTGTGACATGTTATCATAGCATAAATCATGATAAATAATTATAGGATCTAAAGTAATTCGGACAGATAACACTCACTTGAACATTTCAATTGTCATTGCTGATGCAGGACCTTTTATGAAAAAAACTGTAAACCAGAAACGATTCCTACAGAAATGTGAGCAGGTCCTATCCCAGAAGGGAGGGTCAGCTGAGGTAAATTAAATTTCAGTTATAAGCTGCCTAACCTTAAGAATGCCATACAGTGGCAAAAACTTCCCTCCCAGTGGAAAAGCAATACAGTGCAAATGAACATCAGAGGTCTGAGTGAAAAGTGGGAAGCTGAAAAGTCATGTTCTGTAGCATATACAGATACAAGCAGTAACAAACATCCAAAGAAAAAAACTTGGACTTACCTGTGATTTTCTCCATGCATACCAAAAAACAGCAACTATAAGAATAAAAAGCAACACAAGGGCAATGCTGACTCCTGCCACTAGAAGAACAAAAAGAAAGGTAACCATGACTCTAAGCCATTAAGACAAGGAAAAAATTAATACCTACATTTGTGGTGGGTAATTATGCAGCATAAAATAGTTATATATGACACTAAAATATAGGTCTTGATTTTTTCTACAAACACAAATCTCATTCAGATCTGGGTTTATACAGAAATAAGCCAATCGTCACAGATCATTACAGTACTTGTTTTTGCAAATATGTGCTATAATTAATCTCCAATTTTTTTTGTTTTTGTGAGCAACAGTTACTGCTGATCACAAAATTAATATTTGTGTTACAGATTTTGCTAAAAGAAAAAGGCCCAAATACTAATTATAGTAATAAGAAAGCAAATTACTATGGTTTAGTCTAGTAGAGTGATACTCTCATTACTTAAATAGCCAGAGAAATGCCATGACTTGCAATTAAGGAGTGTCTTAAATACTATTATGTGAAAACAGAGTTTTTCAGCAAGGCCATACATAGCTTTTGTATTCCATAACCAATTGCAGTAAAAGAAGTTAAAAATTCAAAACTTAAGTAAAGAAAAAAAACACTTAAGTGAAAGTACATACACTGAAGTTGTCAACTTACCTACTAGAGTTGGCAGACTTCTTCCTGCCAAAAGGGAAATAATAAAAATTAGAAACTTGAGAAAACTGCACAGCCATGTGTAGTGAAGCTAAAGCTGCTTTTCCTACCTCAGTATAAGAAGCAGTATGAGAGACTACAAGAGGAGGAAATAGGGAGGGCAGGTGAAATCCCTGACACTTCAGCTACTAACACTGCCCTAGCAGCTGCTGTGGAGACCACCACCACCACCCAAAGCCCCACAAATGTAGGATTTGAGGAAGCATTAGTGTTCTGAGCCTGCACCTAGGAAGTTTCATGCAGCTTGCAGCTGTTGTGTTAAGAGAAGAGATGGGGCTTGAGAAAGCAGTCACTCCAGAAAGCCTCCAGACGTCCCAGCGGGAGCAGGGTGGCATTTGAGACACACACAGAGGCAGGTGCTGCACAGAGAGGTGTCACAGGAACAATCGAGACACTTCACAGGTCGGGGGGACCTTTTCTGCTGTATTCTTCCTCGTTAGTTGTCTTCTCTTGGCACAGAATACGAAGCTATCCACTGATCATGGAAAGTGCCTGATTTTATATTAAATGATGCATTTCCTGCCCCTTGACAGACAATTATTTAGGCTGTGTTATTTGAGACGTCTGAAATATTCTTTGTGCTTCAGCTTCCACCTGTGTAGAAACAGGTGGAAACCTGTTTAAATCAATCACGCCGTTATATTGCTGCTCAATTGGTTTGTGCTCGCAATTCTTCTAAAGAGAGTCATTGCATGGAAAACAACAGCAGAAACGTGGAACAAGGCATTCACAAGACTCAGGTGTGCACACTTGAGGGAAGAACTGACTCAGGGTTTGAAGGAAGCAACAACTTAAAAAACAGACCTGGAACACGATGCTGTGTTTCTGGTGCAGAACTTGATGAAGAATTTTGGCTATGTTTACCACCTGCCCTAGGAGGTGATAAACCACCGTGTGTTTCTGTGCCGCCTACGGGTTCTGGAGTTGTGTCATCCTGAGCATTACAAAGATACCCTAAAATTAAAAAATTTCAATAAATTATTGCTGGAGTACACCATGCCATGTACTATTAAGGTTGTTTGATAATTTCAGTTATAAGATTCAAATGCTCATAACTTGCACAACCTTGCCTGCTGTTTTACATTTGGAATGTTTGCCTCCATCCCCTTTTTTGTGTGAACATTTGAAAATTGTTAAGATGTTTCTCAGAAAAAGTTTGGAAAAACTCCCTGCACTGCCATTTACTAAGCTTAAAAAAAAAAAAAAATCACAGGTATTATTCTCAGATATTGTTTCCTTGCTCTGGAGTAAGAAAATGAAATCCATAAGGGAACAGTAGCAGAGCCTTTACTAGATTTGGGCACTCTGTGACAATTAGCAAACCTGTTTTCATTTGTTTTGATGGGGGTTGATAGGATATGGCAGCTCAGTTCACCTGGGACCTTTATTGATATATTCATCCTCATTCTCACTTTCCTCTTTCCCTATATGCTTCTCAAATGGGAAGCAACCAGATTGATGGAGATGATGACACTCATTTGCTTGCTTTAATTAAAAAATATAATTAACTCCCATTCTTTCACGTTACTTCTCCAATTCAATTGCAAATTAATGAAAAAGAACTGGGGAGGGGTGAAAGATACTTTTCCTGGACTTTTGTTAATGACAGGAAGAGAGAAAAACTGTACCCTTTTATAAGTTATTGGGGCATTAAGGAGATGCTTTTTACAGCCACAGTTGTGACATAAAAAACAAACTAAAACAAAACCTCCTCTGTAGAAGCAGAAGCTCCAGGAAATTCCACATAGACTCTGAAACATCACAGTGGGGCAAAGCTGTGCCCTGTGAGATTCTCAGACACATAAGGTAAAAAAATTCAGCATCATCAAACATCTTATTTAATTCTGGTCTCCCCTGAGATTTGCTATCTGCAAAGTTCTTCCTAGAATTATAACATCCCCTCCAGACACAACATCCATCCACAGTTTCTCTGGAAGAGAGCAAACATGTGCACCCAACAGTACTTAATGGGCAGATGCTGCCTCTCTCTGAGAACGTGCAGCACTTGTTAGCAATGTATTAAAGTTACTCCAGGGTTAGGAGAGAAACTTGCTTTGTCACTTTGAAGCTTTCATAGGACTCTGCCAAGCAGGGCACAGCTCAGCAGAGAGGGGTGATATAGGTATTTCCGTGAACTCCTTAGAAGAGGGATGGCATAAATTCTCTGCCAGGCTTGTTTCAGAACACGTGTACCTTCATGATAAGAAGGTCCATTAGCCAACCCCCTCCACCTCTTTGCACCTTCTTAAATTCTCCCTCTATTGCTTTAGAGGTGTAAAGAAGGAAGTGCTTTATGTCTTTGCACCAGACAAAGCCTATTTTTTCTTTTTCACAAGTAAGAGTGTTCTGATGGAAATTTATGAAACTGATAAAATTAGTCACAAATTCTAACAGACAAATATAAACCCCTTTCATTATTGTCTAAGATTTTACTCAGATTATGTAAGATCTCTCTAATACAACGTTCAGTCACAAGTTCTGAGTATCAAACGTAAATGTTTTCATTACAGATAGAACTGACACAAGGGGTCCTGACAGTCCTAATCATGCAAATGGTGCAGTTGGGAAGTTCATGAAGCTTGCAGAGGGAGCTCCCAGCCATTCTCACTTCTAATCAGTAAATTTACAAAGTCTTTGTGGGGCAGGTGGAAAAGCCTGGTGCTCAATGTTAAAAGGCCTGAAATAATTCAATTTTTTTGTTTCCTTGCAGCATGACTGAGATACAGCCACTGTACCTGTAACCAAAGGCAGGTAAACGAAAAGGGATGAGCTGTAGGTGTTGTCATTTCTCTAGTTTTATTGTTGATTGTTAGAACATTGATCATAACTGATATTAACATTTATTTTTGTCATTCATTAATGTGTCTCAGATGACAAATGCTGCAACAAGTCTTACCTTTTATACTGGCCATTGTGTCTCCCTGTACCTGCAGAGGATTTCTTAAAATACAACCTAAATTATTCTTGAAGTTTTATTATTAGGAGTGCCACAGATATTTGCATGGCAAAATAACTGGGCTTTTAAAGCATTAGTTTACTGATTAAGCTTAATTTACTGATAGAGATGTAACTAATGTAATCATCTATGTGGAACAATGTGATAATGCACAGACAAACCACTTTCAATGATTGTGCTTATAGATCAAGACATGAATTAACACTTAGAATTTATTTAGGACTATTTTCAAGAAGTAGTTACAAGTATTGAAGAGGAAGTATCAGCTGAGAAAAAATATAAAGAAATGCTCACTCACCTGTAAACAACAGAATGAACATAGGTATGGTCTTAACCATCTTCATATTTTGTTTTTGTGTCTGGAACAGGGCAAAAGCACCAGGGAAAAATCCCCAGGTCACTGTCCCCACAGCAAAGAAATTGTGGGTGTTACCCCCAAAAGTCACAGACCTCAAAAGCCTGCCCCTGCTGCGCTTATCATTCTGCTGCGCTGCTTATTGGCTGAATCAGACTGGTTCCTGAGACAGCTGCTCCAAGGGCTAAGATGCCAAATGGGCTGTGTGACTCCAGCAGTTTGGGATCTGCTGAAAAGAATTTTCACACTTCACCAAGTGTGCAGGGAGCACAGAAATTATGAGACCAACAGGTGAACGGCAAGTCCCGGTCATATGTAAAACAAGTTCTGAACTGCTCATTCACTAAAATACTGCAGTTTTGATGAGGATATTCTCGTATGCCACACCTACAGAGAGACTGTATAGGTCTCAAAGCTCTTGGTAAGCATGGAAAACACATCCAGATGGAAAAGCCTGGACACAGGGAAGTGAAATGCCTGTTGGTCGCAAAAGCCAAGCGTTTTCTTTGGCACTGGTCACAGATATAGTCCCAAATATTCACAAATACTTGGTGCACCATAAAATGAAGTATTCAAAGCAAAAACAGTGCCAGCCTGTAAAGTGTAATGACTATTCACACACCCAGATATTTAAGATTATTTAAAGAAACAGTATTATGCCTTCCATAGCTGCTCCCCAAGTCCATCTCAAAATTGATGGTCAGTGTTCCAGATGGGTTGACACAGGTATGAACTTCATCAGAGGGTATACCATAGAATATGCTGAGTTGACTACTGATAATTTGAATTTAAAAGAAGTAAATTTGTCAAGAAAAAGGAACTTGCTTGGCAAACTACGATCCTGCTGTCAAAATTACCCCTTCTTTCTCTGCTGGGATGACTTTTTTTGAGGTATACAGCAGTACAACAGGGAATACTTGTGTCTCCCTTGACCCAAGAAAAAGATACCAGCTGGACTTCCAGGAGTGACAAGCAAGCAGGAATAACAACCATTTGGACAAATATCTCCATTCCACCAGACAACATAATGCTTGCAGCAATGTGTCATTAACAGCTTTTTTTCAGTGCACACCCTTATCTTTTATTCGGAACATTTATCAGGCTACAGCAGACTTTTGCAGTGAGAAATGCTGGTACAATGTTTTCTGCTTTCCAAGTCCATTGCTAACCAGCATAAGAAACTACTTTAATTGTGCATCCTTTTTCTTTCAAAGGCTTTCTCCCAAAGACTGCTTGTGTAACAGACATTTTCTTCTCAGTCTTTGTTTGAAGACTATCTCCAGTAAGAATTTTGTCTTCTGTGCCTTCTTACAAACATTTTCACTGGAGTAAGAAATTAATATTTTCATGCATCTCCTGTGTACACACAAAAAAAAGCATTCATGCAAGAGACAAGTTTGAAGAGCCCTCAGAGAATACTCTGGAATTCTCTATCCTGGTTGCCATATTCTGCATTTCTGAAACCTGCTGTCATTGCCATTGCTAGCAAGAATGCCAGACTGAATCCAGTCTTCTAATTTTACGAAGTGCCACAGCAGCAATAAGTGCACCGTAAGACAAACAACAGTGATTTATGAAACAAAGTGGAAGTAGGAGAGAAAATTCAGAAATACACCTGTAAACAAGTTTGCTGAAACTGTAAAATTCAGAAGGATCCCAGTTCTCCCCAGGAAGATTTCTAAATATCTGAAACCCTCCTCCAATCTCTCTCAACTCTATATTCTCACTTGCAGTCCTATTCATGTCCTCACACATCCAAATACAGGTACCACCTGAAGTGACAGAAAATATACTGTATAATTTACTAATAACACTTTCTAAGCTTTTTCAGACCCTCTGAAATTTGTCATTCCTTTTCCACCACTGGTATCTAGGAATGTTGGGTGCTCCCTTCCTTTTAGGACTGGATGTGACAGTCACACACACTAATTTTCATGTCTACACTATTGTATGTGGTCGGGAGCTGTGGTATGAACAGAAAACTATGATGGGGAAAAATAATAATCATTACATTAAAACTGTATGATGTTTCATGATCTCCTTGCAAGACAGCTTCTATTTACTCATGAAATAGTAAAGTGGTATATCTCCTAAACCAAAAGCTCTTTGTAACAAGATATTTACCCTAAGGTGACCCAAAATCATTGCTGCTGCAGATTCAGTCATACACACTGCAGTCTACCAGTTGTTTTCTGGTCCTCATACATATACAAATGTACACCCACACTTAGAGTTGTTTTTTCAGGCAGGGCTAAGGAGGTGCTGCAGGAACAGTCCTGCTGAATTTTCCTTGGAAAAGCAGGGTTTATCCCTCTGAAGAACGAGCTGCCAGGATCCCTCTCTGGCAGGTTTTCCCAGCCCTAGTTGCCTTTTGTGCACTGCTGTTGTTACACAAAGCCATCACCCACAACTGAGATAACTGAACGGAGCAGACTGCTTGAATCTCTGCGGTTAATGAGCAACGTGGTTGCAACATGTGGAAGAAATTTTGTCTAGTCTGATCTGCAGCCACTCGCTGGTAGGTTCTCTCTCAGAAATTTATGCAGCGCCTAGCAGATATAGGAAGTGGAGGTAAGTAGTTCATTCCTCTTCCTGCTTACCTTGGCAGAACTACTGACACCACACAAGAAGTTTCAGTATTGTGGATAGCAAGCAATCACTGCTGTCTTCCACCTCATATTTGGAGAATTTCAAAATCAATCTTATTATCTTTGCCTTTTGAGTTAAAAGTAACATGTTGGCCTTTTATGTTAACTCATTGTCACAGCAGTCTGTATGGGATGTTGTTTAATTTGAAGAAACTGTCCTCTTTACACTGGGAACTGCAGACATGTATAACACAGAACTTCTGTCTCAAAGCAGCTTTAGTTTCATTTAGGTCTGTCCTGCTTTTCCTACCTCCAAAACTATGGATTACTCCTAAAGCCTACAGGAACAAAGGAGATTGATCTGCACGTTGAATTGAATTATCTCAAAGTTACTGCACAAAATGATCCCATTTATTGAGGAAGGACCTTTCACAGGCCTGGTGAAAATCTAACCCCCAAACAGCTCTCATTTTCGTGCTTCCATGTTTGTGTTACATTGGCAAAGTCCTTCCTTCACAGACTGCAGGTAGTAGTTTGCCTTCAGTACCACGTACAAGTTGCTGAAGTGAGAGACTGCCAGCTATTTATTTTTTCACGTATGAGCATTTCACTCAGGAACTATAAAATGCTTCATCCTCTCTGCATTTTGTAACGGAGAATAACACTGAGCCCCCTGTGTTTTAGTTCCCTTGATCTATTGACCACACATTTTAAGGACAGGCTGACAGCTAGCATGTCAGTTATTTTCAGATATCTGTCTCTGTCAAATTCAGAAATCCCAAGAAAATAAACAAAGTGCAGGATTATAAATACATGTGAAATCAGAGCTGTCATCACTCTCAAGGATTTTCCATTGTGCCTGCTGCACTGTTTTTAAGCTAAGATTTCCCAGATGTTTAGTAGGAATATTTAGAGAGTAACGCATTTCATTTTTCTGATGGGTGCAACATTCTTAAATTTAATCTATTCACAATTGGGGGGGTTGTGCCTTTTTTTTTTTTTTTTCCCAATTGTATCAGTGGAATAGAATAATAAAACCAAAGTTTAGCAAGTCTACATAGTTCCCAATGGCCTGAAAGTCGTTGTTTTAAATTGTTAGGTAGCCTTATTTATTCAGATGAATAAAACATGACAGAGACCCCCTGAAAGGATGCTGCTCATTTGGGCTCACCTCAATCCTCAGAGGCCAGCACTGGGTCTGTATTGCTCTGAGTGATAGAGGAGCAGAGCAGGAACTATACTCTGATATAAACTACAAATTTTAATTATGATTAAAAATTTAAAGTATGAAATTTTATCTGAAATGTTTACCTTACCTTGCTACTCGATATAACTGAATACCTCCATTTTTCTGGTCAAGCAGGAGGATAGTTATACATTTTAATGCAAGTAAACATAGTTTGAACATACTTAGAAATGGTTTTTATGCTAGTTGAAAATGTTGACTGACCCATTTCCTATGCTGCCTAAAATTGTTCCCTTTTACTTGCCTTTTTTTTTTTTTTTTGGTCAAAGTGCACTTGAAAGAAAATTTTGAAAGAAAATTTGATTCCAGCTGAAAGCATATAAAAGTTCTAGAATTAGTAGATCTTATATTCTTACACTCACAATCGGTCATCTTATGATTTTTATTCTCTTTCTGGCTCAGACTATGGATGGTTCAGCCACTAAAACAATCTTAAAGGCAGGAAATACCCCCTCTGAGTCCTCTGAAGAGGCTGCTGTTGTCAGAAAGGTACTCAGAGCCCCCAGGTGCTTGAGCAGTGATGCCTCCACCAGAGCAGTGCTTTGGCTTTCTTTTAAACACCAGTAGTACACTTTTACTGTCTGAATACTAACGCTGCTTGCTTTCCTCAGGCGGTGTGTGCATCATTTTGGATCACTAGCACCTCACAGATCCTGGCCAGAGATCAAATTGCTGCTGGACAGCCCATGTGATAACAGGGTAAAAATGTTTACCTTAGGAGTATTCTGCTCATGTTTGAGTTAAGATGTCAGCTTTTTCCCACGCCTTTATTAAAATACAAAAAGTTTCTTCATTCCAAAGCTTTGCTGTACTTTGTATGCAATCAGCTACTGACTGTCCTGTTAAGTTCTTATATAAGCTGCAGAAAGCTTAAAAGGTTGTAGCTAGGTGGCTTGTGTTCACTGCCCACAGCCATCAAATGACATCAGGAATGAAGTCATGTAATCGGCTTTGCCACCCAAGACACAGATTTTAAGAGTGCACTTACATCTCTCTATGTGTAAGTGGATTTGGCATGGTTTATATTACAGGGAAGACCAGCTTCTGTACACACCTCCTCTCCTTCCCATCCCCACACTCTCTTCTATCTCTTACACATCCCTACACATGCTTTTACTCAAGAGATGTTCAATAACTACAAGGCTGAATTCTGTGACCCTAGGCCATTAGCCCTCCCAGGACAGACCCAATAAACAACTGAAACAGCAAAGACCTTTAGGCATTTGATCTCTGGAGGAAACACCAGCACTCTGCAGAAGATGTCTGTGCAGTGACAAGTGAGATGTCGGAGTGGTGACCTGCAGAGCCTGCAGGCTGAGCTGTGTGCTACCACATCACAGGAAAGGTTTGTTCTGCAACAGCGATAGCACTGCCATGCTGAGCTCCCTGTGACACAGACTCCTGGCACAGAGCTGCAGGATAATGCCTTCATTCATCCAGGACTTTCAATGTAGAATACATCCTTCTCTTTAACTGGAGAGGAGAGCAACTGCCCACCTCTCCTGCAAGAGATTACATTTCAGAGCACTCGGAGGTACAATTCCTTTATCAATACAATGCTGAGGAATATAAAAGCCCAGGGATTCCTTTGTTTGGGGTCCCTCCTTGGAGGCATCAGCTTGAGCTCTTATTTTGTTGTTGCACCATGATTAAATTGTTTTAAGGATCCATATGTCTGAGACTCTGCGGTGGGAAACCTGGCGTTGGTGAGGGAAAACTGTCTGACTGTGTGACTGTGGGGGTGTAGCTGCAAAGAGGCCTCGGTCCAAGCTGAGGCTGTCCAAATGTGACTGCCAGAGTGGCTCCAGGATGGTCAGGCAGAACAGGGAGAGGACTCAAGTTCACATTCCCAGTGTCCTTTACCACTAACTAGGAGACTACTGGGAGTCTTTTAAAACTCAATTACAGTGCAGCAAAATGCTTAGCAGTGGTGGGCAGGATGTGAGAGCAAAACTTGTTGGGGAGGTTTAGGTCGGATATTAGAGAAAAGCTTTTCCCACAGAGAGTGGTTGGGCACTGGAACAGGCTACCCAGGGAACTGGTCACAGCACCAAACCTGGCAGAGTTCAAGAAGCATTTGGACAATGCTCTCAGGCACATGGTGTGACTCTTGGGATATTCTGTTCGGGGCTGGGTGTTGGACTTGATGGTCCCTTCCAACTCAGCGTATTCTGTGGTTCTGTGATTCTTGCTGTTGGTTAGGGTACAGTCTTGGAAGGAGAGATCTGAGATTCCAGCCTTGCTGTAAGCCCGATTTCTGTATTTTATCTTGTTTCTATTAAAATATATATCTGCAAAGTATTAATGCATGCATTCAGCTATTAACTCCTTCATACACAATTTTCTAGCACTTCTCTCTAGCATGCTTCTCTCAGAGCACAGTTTAATCCACTCCTGTTAACACTGTTAAACATGAGCTATCTTCTATTTGCACATCACTGAGTTAACACTAGCCAAAGAAAATTTCTCATTGCTTAAAGTCTGAGTCACAGGCAGAGAAGGACTTCATGGCAGTCAGATCTACCAAAGCACTTCGCCCCAGAAACATGGAATGCCTGGATCTTTGTAATTGCCCATCACTTCCACAGCTGACAGGATAGCAG
Source organism: Dicrurus megarhynchus (assembly GCA_013399195.1). NCBI lineage: Eukaryota > Metazoa > Chordata > Aves > Passeriformes > Dicruridae > Dicrurus > Dicrurus megarhynchus. The sequence goes on from VXAD01006250.1 coordinate 1,443,853, forward strand.
TGACATTCAGAGCTGCTTTCCAGTTTGATCTCTATTTGACAATGTTGTTGTGAAGAAAATAACTAAGATATATTTTCCTACCTTTATGCCTCCCCATCATCTACTCTCATGTCAGAGTGTGCTACATTAAAAGAAACATCATAATAACATTAAAAGAAATGTCATCATAACTAAAAATCAAGCTCTGAACAATTGTGGTCTTTGAGTGGGTACCTAGGCATCTCATTTCCTCAGCTAAATTCCAGTGAGTTGATACCTATTTAGGCCTCACGCTTGAAGGTCATCTGCTCAGTAGCATGTGCTGGCTGAAGCACGACCTTTGGTGTAGGTTTGGTTTCTTTTCACAGACTGAGGAAAAGACAGATGCCTGAAACAGATGGTCCAAATGCGAATAATCTTGCACAGTATTCATTTTTACAAATAAGAAGCTTTCTGGTCTTAAAATTAGCATAAATATTTTGCTTCCTCTAATACACTAAGTTGCTATCTTATTGTCTTGCACTTAAAATACTGTGAACTGAAAGCCCATGTCAGAATTTTTAACATTGAAAAAAAGGACTCTGCTTTATTGCACGTTCTCTCAAAGCACTGCTTTGGGGAAACTTTGAATATCTGTTCTTGTCCTTGGGCACTAGAGGTCACCAGCGGAACAGACACGAGGAAAGGGATTGGTTTTTATAGTCCCCAGTAGTACTGAGGCCTCAATCCCTCTCCTGTGACTTTCATTTAAGTTGTTACTGGAAGTCCTTTGGCAACTCGAATTTTGGAAGAGTGAGATTAAATTATTTCTTTCAAGCAAGTTCTGTCTCAGATGTATAGCTGTGTATCTATTTGAAAGGGATGGGTGTTTCTCGAAAATATGATTTATTCATCCCTCTGATACTTGAGAGCTCCTTGGCTGATACCTGCTGTATTTGAGCTCTGAGTAATGTTGTTGAGACAGAACCACAGAACACCCAGCAGAAACACATGTTGTTTCAAACGAAATAGCATGGCCCATTTCAAGGAAGAAACAGTGCTCCTTTACTGGTTCCATGTGTGGTGTGTGAGGGGTTCACTGAAGCAGAACGTTCAAGAACATCAGTTGCATTTTTTGACCAAGACACCACACCATCTTTTAATACGTTCAGGGCTTTCCATTTCTATGAGTGACACTTACAACAAAAAAACCCCAAAGTCCTCTTGCATGTGAAGAGGGTCAGAAATGCTTAGAAATCTATGCTTGAGCACAGCTATTCCCTTAGAGAAAATATCCAGATTTTAACCTCTAAAAGATGAAAATTTGCTTAAAATATTTGTATCAGATCAGTAGTTAAATTTAACAACCACCAAGTTTATATACTCTATCAGTTATTTATATAATGCATGATACTTATAAAATCCTAAATAAGAAGCAGGTTTTTTTAGCGATGATTCATTTTATAAAAGTGTTGGATTGGTACAGTGTAATAAACATATAATGTGTAACAAACATACTGCTGCAGTTATGGAAACTGATTATAATCAAACAATTCTACCAACAGAAAGTCTTCTTGGTTCATTGAAAGTTATTACCGTGTCAAATATCAACTCAAGGATTGTTTTGTCAAAAGATTTCATAAGATTTTGGATATTAAACCTATCACAGATTGAAATTTTGGTGAAAAGTCTATTGAAACTCTATAAATCCTAAAACCTGCCGTTAAGTAGCAGTACCACACAGGCTTTTTGCACACTTGCTTTCTTCACCCAGGTTTCATCTGACTTTGAACTCCTTTTACTTTGAGGTGCAGCACATACAGAAGTCTTGAACTATGCAAAGATAAAAATTATGCAGGCAGAAGGAATCCTACCCTTGAAAGAAATAAAAACAACTGGACACTATATGCTACATATTTTCACTACTTTGTTTAAAATAACATATTGATGTACTTAAAACACTTCAGATCTGCGTGTTATTTATGATGCTGTAAACATACAGAAAAGCATGAAAGTCACATTTTCCACTGCATCCAAGGAGAGAAATTTAAAATTACAGCTATTGGAAATCTGGTTTATGAGCTGTGTGAAAGGTGCAGTTAAATGCAGTGCTATAAACTTTGGCCTACAATACCCTCCGTGTAGCAACTCCTAGATAGTGTTAAAGAAAAGAAAAATCAAACTAGATGGAGACTTCTGGCTACATTCAGATTTTTCTACATTCTCCTGGAAGGAATGTGAGAGCACATGTGAATCCAGCCCACATCTTATAGATCCTTGTATGAGCAAGACACAAACCCAGAAAACTGCAATATATAAGTTAACACACTGCTTATGATCAAAGGTAAGCAGGGAAGACAGCTCAGCTCAGCAGGGAGGAGTATCAAGGGGTTTTGTAAAGCTTTGTGAGTCAGGCATCAGATCTGGGACACAGAACTTTGCAGAGGGTCTTTTCTTGTGAGCTCCTGCAGCTTCTGCTCATGGGCTCTTTTCCCTTTTCTTCTCCTCCTCATTCTCTCAGCAGCCCACAGCAAATGTGAGCTGAGTGTAAGCAGAGCACAACGTGGCACACCTGCAGTACTCCTATGCCTGTGCCCAGCCCAAGGTATCCCTCACACCAGGACCAATACACACAGGAAGAATGAAGCACCAGCAATATCTGAGAACTGGGCTTGTGTGGAGAATTCACCATGGGGTAAATCTAATTGCCTTCTGCTTCTTTTGGGCAACCAACCTGTGCAACACAGCACCAAAACATGTCAGATATGGTCTTTATTGCCCACAGGATTTATCCAGTAAGTCTGAACTGGACTTACCTAAACAAAGGTTATTTCTTTTACTTAGTGCACTCCTAAAAGGCTGGAACCAGTGAAGAAAGATAGATACTGGGTTATGAGATACAGCTCTGCAGAGATAGAGCTTTCACCTGGATCAGTTCTCTGTTGCCTGTACCCTGTATTTGAGGAAGTGTGTGTTCTACAGACACAAATGCTGGTGCTGACACAGGACAGCACACACAGGAAGGGACAGGTGGGACCAACCCTTTTGGCAAAAGTCTGAATTAGTTTGGCTGAAAAGTCATCACTGAACTGCAGCATGTATTTTATGAATACGCACATAAAAGACAGAAGTTGGCATGAGAGTGGGCCTTCAATTTCCCCTTTAATGTAAAACATCCAGAGGTGTTGATATTCAGGGTATGCTACTAAGCTCATCTCACGCCTTTGTGGATGTGGGTCTCAGCAGAGGGTAAGGGTAGCAGCACATGAGACTGGCTATGTAGCTGGGTTTGAAGAGCCAAGGAGTTTTTCTTGCTGATCTCAGGGAAGCGTCTGACACTTTTACTGTAATAATTTACTACAGTTTTCATATTTGGTGGATATATGTAGGTCCTGGAAAAGCTCTTCTGTATTTACATAAATCCACTATAAACAAGTCTCATTTACCTTCATCCACCCATCATAGAGTTTTGTAGCTAGAGGAAATAAATATTGCAACTGGCAAATATAATATTTTATCCCTCTGGTCCCTTCCCATTTTCTTAACTTTCATCATCTTCCAAAATTATGTTTCTGTTTCAATTATTCAGTTGTTTTGTTGTTTTGCACTTTGTTTTTTCCCCCTAAAAATGTCTTCTTGGTGAGAAAGCTCTGGTTAGCTGGAACACAGCATTCTGAGGAGCAGAATATATGTTCAGGTTGGTGAACCCAACAGATGGGCCAAGTGCATCAGTTTTCTGATCCTTTTCTCTAAGCAGCTGAAACCCTCACTGGTTTGACAGGATCAATATGTTTCTCAAGTCCTTACAGCCTTTCTCTACCTGCTGTGTGCTGACTTTGCAGAACAAGGGAGTTCACTTGGGCACTTGGGGGTCTCTCCATAGCTGCAAGTAGCTCCCCTCACCCGGGTCCAGGTCTATGCTCAAAGGGAAGAGGCTGCACCCACTGCCACACTGGCTCAGAGGAACCTGGCTGCTCGTGTTTCTCAAGAGCTCCAGCTTGCTGCGTAACTCAAGCTAAATCCTGGCACAAATAAATTGCTTAATCTTGAGATCTGAGCACACAGTGGTGCCAGGGAGGTGACAGAGGCGGTTTAGAACTCCCTGTGTGCTTTGTTCCTGAACCTCAGCGTGCAATTCCAGAGCTGTTGGGGTTTTCCACCAGGCCTGTGCCATACCAGGAGTGAAGTTAACCATCACGGTTACCTTTGCTGTCAGAGCCCCTGCATTCCAGGCAGGAATGCAAGCTCAGGCTGGTAGCCAGCTACCCTGAGACTGTGTAGCTGCTGGACTTCAACAGAAATCAACTTGTAACACAGAGACTATGTTGGTGGGGGAAGGGACAGCACTCTATCCATGGCCACCCACTGCCTAGGAAAAGTCTGGCAACAGGGGTGTTATTCTTGTTCCATTGGCAATCGTGGGACTTTTGCTAGACTTGATCCTAAATGAATGCATTTTTCTGACCCAGAGTCCTTTTATGTGGTTCGGTATGGAAAAGTGCCATGGTATTTGTCACAAAAAGTCCTCGCTGGCTAATCTGTTTTTAGGATTGTTGATGGTTTATAAATTAGAATTATTAGTCAAACATAGCTCTGTGTGTGCAAACCCCTACAGACTGGGCTATAGGGCCAGCATGGAACCACCTTTCTACCTATAGCAAGTTGTTTTGACAGAAGGTAAAGGCAGTCAGAGCAAAACCAGAAGGGTATGTAAGCAATTTACCCCTGACATGTACTCTAACATATCTTAGTCATTGTATTGGCCACAGAACAGTTACAAATCTCCAATAAAATTGAACTTCTTACACACAAAAGCCTTGGCAGGTCCCACTTAAATGTGCCGTATCTCTGTGGCAACTAACTGCCTTGTGATTTCTCTCTGTGTTAAACAGAACAGGGACACATTAGCAATTTAAAGGTTAAAGAGGTAAAATTAGATGAGTGTGCTGGTTCTCTGTAATCAAAACACAAGCCCTTCAGTAGTGCATCAGCCTGCCCTTCCCAGGCATTCAGGATGCCCACCCTAGAGGTGAGCTGAAAGTGGCATTTAGAGGTGAAGACCCCTTCATGGGTGCATGGCCATAAATCCCAAGTCAGGAAAGTTCTGTTACTGACAATAGACTGAAATAATCAGAAAATGAAAGCTGGCAGGCATTTATGTACATCCATGTGTTGCTGTGCTAACCCGACTCAGATTTCGCACTGCTAGATTCCCCCACTCCCTTTGTATTCCAAATTCCTCGTTCATCCAATTAGCATGAGTAAATTGATATAAAAATATATATGGTGCTGAATTCTATGACAGATGTAGATCTGAGCCTTGAACTGCAGAACATTCAAAACAGCAAAAATGGCTCAAATAATATCGACCCTGTATTTTTTTGTTGTTCCCCACCTCGCTGAGTTTCAGAGCCCCTTTGCCCACTCTCTGAATTCACCTTCTTACATAAGAGTGGTCCTGGGGAAATGCAGAGTGGATAAATAACCTAAACCCAAAATGGATTAATAAAAAAAAATTGGGAATTTTTTGCCAGTGTTCCTCTCTGCCTCTAAAATTCAAATCTTGGAACTCAGAATGGGCAATGCCATAAAATGTGAAAGAAAAAGACAGTGTTAGCTGCTCCTGATGCCCTGAAATTAGGCTGCTTTCAATTGAATGATGTTTCAACAGGAACATGTATCTTTTGTACTAGTGCCATGTGAAAATCTGTCCCTGCAGTTTCGGTAACTATTTTTTGCACCAGACTGGTTCTGATAAATTTCCTTTTTTTGTCTTATCCACATAAACAGAAATTCACAGCTTTGGGAGAATGACTTCCTTGACCCATAGTTTTTATAGAGATAGAACCCAAATTCTGTACATTCTCCTCTTTTCCTAGAAATGCTAATTACAAAATTAATACAATGTGGAAAACTAGGGAGTAATCTAAAGATCAAATGGGATGGTGGGGGGGAACCAAAACCTAACTCCTCTTTGCACTAACACTGAATGTAACACCACAGAGAACTATACTTGCCATCCCCCAAACTAAATTTCACTTAAGAACCAACTAAATATATTTGCTTTGATATGTCTTTCAGCCAGGGCACTTCACTCTCTTTTCTTTTACATGGCAACCTGAAATATGTTGTTTGTTTTGTGTTTGGCAAAAGATATTAGAAAGATTAGAAACGTTTGTGTTATTCACAGTCACATTAGAATGAGAGTGTGTGACAGCTGCTAACTGCCTAGAATTTATGCAAAAGTTCTCCATTTAGCTTTCTACATATGTATGTGTGTATGTATAAAAAAAAAATGTATGTATGTATGTATATATATGTATATATATATATATATATATTTTTAAGCACACATACAGCATATATAAGTATACAAGTATACCAGGTCAGCTTCCAGACAATTCTTCTGGAGCATTTTCTGCAGCAGCTGATAGAAACAAGGCTAAAAACTGACTTGAACAAGTGGTAAATCTGTAGTGGCAACTTTTCCTTGCCGAAATTTGTCAGGCAACTTCTCACGTGGAGGAGGGCTAAGGCAGTGACTTGAACGGCCTGAACCTTCTCCTTGCTTTGTGGCCAGAACCCTACACCATTTTTAATCTTTTTTACCTCTCAGGGGAGAAAAGATGGTCAGAACTGTGTTACCTCTCTAAAAGATGCATATATGTCTGAGTGGAGATCAGCTTTCCTTGGATTTCTGGGCAGTGGCAGTGTGAAAAGGAGGAAATGCAGTCTTTCCCTGCTCACACTTGATGTTTTTTCATCTAGCACAATCAAAAGGCAAGTTATGACACACAACTAAGAGAATGAATTTTGTGTGAAGGCAGACAGTGGAGATGTGCTCAGCTTCTCAAACATAATCCCCCCCCAGAAGTATGATCTGGAAGAGGGCCACTTAATATCTTCTAATCAACATTCTTGTTTCCTCGCTATCAAACATTCTAAAGGACACATCTGTGCAGACTAGAATAAAACCTATCAACAGGGGACAAAAATGTGTGAAGTTGAGCCCGTGCTCTACATGTGCAGAGTAAGGCAAAATGCACAGAGTACTGACCTACTACACATTTTACCATGCAAGTGAACGTGTTTTAGCCTTGTCTGCAGCTACAACTTAACTGAGGCTAAGCAGCCTCTCATTTGCATCTTTCAGAGGTACACATTGTCAACAACGTGATTTTCAAAGTGTTAACAACGTGCAAACTTAAGATATTTGCAGTCACAAAGCATTATTTTGATTTTTTCTAAAAAAAAGTGAACATGAAAAAAGGGAAAAACCTAAATTGGTGAAAAATGCAAACTTATAGATGACAGATTTCAGACCATAAGACAGACTGCTGAAAACTTAGAGCCTATAAAGTGATCAGGGCTGAACTTGTGATGTTCATTTGGTTGAAATATTTCCCTGCTTTGTTTGGTCTTTGTTGGTTGTTTTTTGTTATTTTCATGGTTTTGTTTAGCTCACTCAGTCAGCCCAAGTTAAGACTGTGTTTTTCTGCAGTATGGATACAGCTCAAGTGTCAAGGGTAGTGGTGATTAATACATCCACATTTTTCCAAGTCTGGCTAAGCCTATATGATCTTTCTTTTCTTTCTTTTTGTCAGCTTTTTGTCAACTTCTCTCCCCTCTTCATTTAGAACATCCCACAGGTTAGATCCTGAAAAAGGGAATTCCATGACCGGACAAAGGTACATGGGATCTAAAATATAAAAAATTCCTAAATTTGACATCAGCTGCCTCACTCCTGGTTTAATACTGTTTACAAAAAAAGGAAAGGAATGGGCAACATATGTTATGGAAAGAATGAGTGACCCTGGTGGAATGGGTACCAGAGATCCTGTACATTGCTCACTGGCAAGACATCTGTTTTCAACTACGGGGCTTTTATTCGGGAACTGATGCATAAAGGCTCATGATACCTAAGTACCTTTGCTAACTCTGGTGACAGAATTTCTCTGCATGTCACCCCTATCACCTGGCACTAGAGATGTTGCCCAAGCACCAGGATATGCAAAAGTTTGATTGACTTCTTACTTGGAGTTGCCACTATCACATTTCAGTCATCATGCCAGGCTAGGCCACCGTGGGCCTAATTTAAACACTGAAGCTGGAGTGGGACATATAAGTAGCATTACATCTCTGAAGGAAATTACCCTGTTGAAATTTCTTCTCCCTTTTGCTAAAAACTTTCCTTCAGAAATACTTAAAACTCTGAAATTAACCTGCATATTGCCACTGAACTGGAAACATCAACATCACAACACAGAAAAACCAGTTAAATACCCATGGAAAGGACATTCAGACAGATGTAATGCAGACAAAATGCAAATAATCTCCAAGAGCCAGACTTTTTAAAACGATAATTCACTGTTATTGGGAGGGAGGAGATGTTTACGGTTGTCTTACCCCAAAGGCCACCACATACAATATTCCCACTGACTTTAATAGTTATAGGAGGTGCTGATTTATGATTGGGTATAAGGATGTTTCAGTCTTCACCTCTTCACCTCTTATTAGCACTTGTCTTCTGCTTCCTTGCCACAGTTTAAGCAGTCCCAGATGCTGTACAGTCCCAAAGCTCCCCTCTAGCTCCCATAAAACCAGAAAAATAGGATCCTGTGGAGTACATTGTGAGTGGTAGACATGGGGCAGGAGGGCAAAGGGGAAGGATTCTCTGTAGAATATGACCTGATGAGCTAAGGATGGTCTCAACTCGCTGCTAGTTAGAGTTAAACCCAATGTTGCCCTGAATATTACACGAATTTTCAAGCTTAATGCTTTCACCAGTATAAGTACCTTCAGCAAACCTCAATCCACTTAACTGAATATCTTAGTAAGAAAACTTAGCAGTGAGGGGTTAATGCATATTAATCAGAAATGTGAAAAAACAAACCTACATAAAAATTTAAAATAAGTATACATTTTTCACTGCCTTCATGAATGAATCTGCTCAGGCATTTCAAAATTACACTAATTTTGCCAGTTATAATTTCAGTGATTAGGATAAATGAAGCTATGAAATCTTTATATAGAATAAAAGAATTGAGGCTAATGCTGTTTTATTTGAATAAGAATGGAACTGACTTTATCATAACATTGCTATTTAAAAATATCATTTACATTGCTCTAAATCTGGAATAGGTTCCTACAAAATCTCTTGGGCTGTAATGTGGAGAAATGGATATAATTATCTCTGGAGAGGAATATATTCTTTTCAGAGTATTACAAGTCCTGCAGTTTATGAATGATACTTTCTACAGTGCTGTGGTAAACAGGAATTTTCACTTACCATATTCGAGCTGTAATTAAGAAAGATGGTTTAGTCACTTTGTCTCTTCCTACCTCTGCCAGAAGGTCAAGATTCATATAAAGATACACAACTGCCTCTCCAGTATTCTTTTTCTTAAGTAGCCAAATGCCTCTCCTTTTTCTGGCAACCGCACTCAGACCTCGTTATTGTGTAGTCAGGGATTGTGCCTGCAATATTGCCATTAAAGTGGCATGCAGGGGGCAATTTAGCAATGATACACACATGCATCAAATGCCATTGGCATTCAGTTTGAAACACCCTCAGTTTTTTTCTAAGCTGTTCCCTACATCAATAAATAAAAGCCACAACAACAACAACAACAAAAAATACCTTCTCCTTATTAGACTGCCAGAGATCCCAAAACCTAGTTGATATCTGGTTCCAATTTGTCTTTGTGGAAGGGAAGCCAAAGCCTTGCTTTTCCTGCTCCCTGCAGAATGCAGCCAAAATGTAGCCTAACCTGGGTGCACCCACCCACACTCACCCGTGCGTGCATACTGGTCATGGCTCGAGTTAATAAATTTGATTAGCTCGTACAGTATTCCAAGCCAGCAGCCCACAAGGCAGGTTCAACCAATACCTTTGCTCCACTCACTGCTCTCAGCAGACCACCAAGGCTCTAGTTTGTATTTTTAAACCTGGGTTAAATTGTGGCATAACCACAAACCATTGTATGCGATTAACAGTGGGGTTCCAATGACTGACTGACAAACAAAATCTTAGCACACTGAGTCTGCTTCTCCCAGTAGTAAACACATGTTATTAATGAAATGATTCTAACAGGCTACACAATTGGAAGCTTTTTTCTTGATTGACAGACTATGCTTTTCTCAACAGGCAAAATAAAGAGGGCAAGAAGAGTACACTTGTATTTCTTATTTTGTGAAGTAAAGACATAAAACTATTGCAATAGTCTCTCCATTCAGTCATAGCCCAATGGGATGATTCTCTGGCCAGCCACTGAGTGATGCATTACCTTGATACACAAGCTCTCTTTCTATGAGCAGAAGGGACTGGAATTTCAGAAAGTCCTGCCCTCCAATTCTTATTGCTCCCTTTCCATCGTGGACCCACACCTCTGTCATCACTGACATAGCTTAACAAGAGAACAGATGACCGGGAAAAAAAAGGAATATGTCAACATGCACGTGGCATGAGATCATGACACCATCACTCAAAACCCCTGCAGACTGGTACAGTTTAATTGCCAGCTGCTGGAAACAAGGCTCGCTAAGCTAGACTGGGTATTGAGCAGCAGGGTGGAACAGATGGGCTCGCTCATTCCTAGGCACTGGAAGTTCATACTCTCCAGAAGAAACAGCAATGGCCAAAAAACAGGATGGGAAGCATTACACAATTTCACTGCGCCTTTTTTGCTTCCACAAGGAGCGGATGAAACACATATCCAACACATCTTTATTGAAACAATTCATACCAAGATTGTCATCACAACTGTCAGGGCCCCTAAATTGGACCTACAATATTCAGGCATGGGATTTAGTTACACATTCAGTAGCTGTGTTCTTCAGGCTATGAAGCAGCCCTCCCTACTTCAGTCTTTCTCTGGGCAGTTCATATAAGCTACTACAGTGTCATTTGCTAGGTTGGAGGACAATAAGAGGAAGCAGGGGGTTCTGTCAGTGCTACTGCCAAAAGAGGAAAATGCAAGTTTTTACCTCACTCTGATGAAATGGCCCCAAGTTACAGGCAGCTCACTCACCTGGATTATCATTACACCTAACAATGCCATTACAGCCAGTAAACAGTAACGCAAACACATTACTCTCATGGTAAACTTGCACCTGTGCTCAAAAGGAAGGTTTGGAATATTTGTCTTACAGAGCCCATCATGCCAATCTGCTCAGCAGAACTGCTATCATTACACCACATGCTTGGCCTCGAGTGCTGCAAAGAGAGGATGAGATGAAATACTTGACTTTCAGGGAAGGTTCTTACTGGGGAGCAGAAAAGCAGTATTTTACACTGAGCACATTCAGCACTCCACTATCATCACTTTCTCATGCCTTTTTTTTCATCTCAAGCACACTAAAAGGAAAGATCAGTATGAATATGGCTATTTTGAGTTTATTCCAAGCAATTGTTGCATCACCTACATGTGAATGGCAATTTTGTTGGAGTAAACAGTCAGTGTCCACGGGATTCACTGTTTCATTTCAAAGAAACAAGCTGTGAATGCTGAAAGGAGATTTCTTCCATGCAAAAGGTCAGAGTTCATGTTAGAGCAATCTGTCACAGTTGAGTCAGTGATATTTCCATGCTGCCCTGTTCTCCCTGTATGTGGTATACAGCATGCTGAACTGGGTTTGCTTGGTCACTTTTTATAATTTATTATTGACCTCCCTCTGGGAGACAGAACTCACATCTCAGAACTTTGCAGCCTTCTGGGGTAGAAGAAGAAGAATAAGAATTTGTGGGTGGGAGGGAATAGAAAGCTAGAAAAGGAAGGACTGGAGAGAATGAAACAGCACTGATGCAGTCAGGCAGGATTATATGTCAGCTCGTGATGGTTGCCTTCTGAAGGCCCATGAGGGATGGTGTGGATTTCCTCCAAACAACTAATGCAGATTTTCCTGGATGTTTCCTGCAGTTTGATATCTATTGCATGTCTGTGCACCCACTCTTGTCCTTACCCTTTTCTGTTCATGGGGGAATAAAATGCTGCTTCCTCTGCAGAAGTGACCCAAACTAGAAAGCCAGTTGTTACTGCTCCTTTTTGTGGCTAGGTAATAGCCACAGGCTAACCTAGAAGTTCTCTTCAGATTCTGCTCCCAAGGATCATTCTTCTCAAGAAGAGAATAATTTTTCTTCAAATAGAACTTCAAGGAAAGAGATAAACTGCTTTTGCCTGCTTAGTTAGTGTTGCATTATTTTCTGTTTCCCTGATTAATAATAGAGTGGGAAATAAGACTCCCCCACCTTCCACAGAGAAGAAGAGAAATGGCAAAAACAATAGAAAATAATCCAGCTATAAATTGCTTTAAATACTAGACTTAAGCAAGGATTTCAGTCAAGGCACTTTGGAATCACTCACAGCATGGAATATTCCAAAATAAGGTGACACCCTCTCATTAAACCTTAGAAATTAATAAGTAACCTTAAACTTGTTGAAAATAGTTTCAGTGGGATCAGTGACTTAAACGAACACATATAAATGCTGATACTAATTTGCATTATTATATGATAGGAATCATGCTAAAGGTAATCTGACGTATTGCTACCCAGGGATTTCTGCCTCTCAAGGACCGAGGAGTGAGAGAATATGAAGGCTGGGTTTTATTGCTCCGGCTTAGCTCGCTCTGATGAGGGCTTGGTTCTGCTATCATAAAGCACAGGCACATCCTGTTGTCAATTAGACTCACCGGTATTCCGGGGCAGCAGCACTGGGCCCCTGGGATGTGGTATAGTTTGCTTTGCTATGTAAACACCATGAAGTAATCCAGGCAGTGAAGGACACAGATGAGCAGGCAATTTGCAGCATGCTAAGCAAAAGAATAAAAGGTCTGCGAGTGAGAGTCAGAGAATAAATATTAACAACATCCCTGGGATATAATATCCATTGGTCTGGAGTCATTAAAATATATATACAAAAGAAAGCTAAGGGACTAATTAAAATAAAATACATCTGTGTTTTGCTTCTGTGGATAGACTGAGAGAAGGACATACTGCAGGGGGAAAATTTTGTTTGAGTTATTCACTTTGATTTTAGCACATATTAAATATAGCTTCAAGGTGGAATTTTTTTTCATATAGCACCTATGCTGGGACCTTTTAATTGGGCTTTGAATCAAGTTGTAAAACCAAACATTCCTTCTGTACCTGTTTATTTATCTCTATTGTTAAAGTAAAATGTAAGAAAATGTCCTTAGACACAATTTAATTGGAGCAAATTTGGTCCCCTTTGTTTGAAATTGCGGTCCCACATTGTTCTGGAAAAATCTGTCTATTTGATACCAGCATACCAGTCCCAAAAATGGGACTGCAACAGATTGAAGAATGTGCTCCTGTGTCTTTCTTCCTCTCCTTTTGGACACACAGAAATTAGATATTCAGGATGTTTAAAACCTATCAGAGCCCATTGATCAAAGAAAATATATAAACCCATGTTTATTAACAATGTTTGTGTTTAAATAAAGCTAATGACAGCACACCAACATCAAAATATTCCCCTTAGTCCCTTGGTGCTCTTTGTTTATGGCATTCAGCACAGAGGGCTCCTTCCCACCCTCCCATTTATAAATAGTGCTTCGCTGATGGTAGTCTTCTATTATCAGTTTTACAACAGCATGTCATTCTGTCTTTGAAATTTCTAGATAAGACTATGGAAAAATTGCATGGTTTACTGTTTTGAACACGGTCTTGAGAACCAGCATTCCTGGTTTCTATTCCTCTCTCTGTCAGCACTTTGCTGTGTGACTGCAGCCAAGTTGCTCATCTTTTCTCCTCTTTGTTCTGCTACATCTGCCATCTTCCAGATCCTTCATCCATCCTAATATTGAATAGGTGCAAGCAGTTTTCTGGAGTTTTGTCTCACTACTTACAACAGAATAGAAACTACTGAAGGGCAAGGGAATAGAAACTACTGAAGGCAAGGGAGAGAAAAGACAAATTCTGTCCCAAAGGATTTTGTTTGTAGTGAAATGTCAGAGATTTCACAGGAAATAAAACCCAGGCAGCAATGTGACCAGCCTTATACACTGCTCAGTACACCCAGGAAGGAGCAGCTGAGCACTTGTGAAAAAAAACTGTGGGAAGACGGGATGTGGAGATGCATGGCAAAGAAATAAATTCAGAAAAAAATAGAGAGGAAAATATTAAAAACAAAAAAGGTACAGTAGAAGCTTCTGTTCAACAGCTCAAGCACATCTTCCATGCCAGACCGTGTCGACTGACCAGCCACAACTGGATAATCCTGGGCAGCTGGTTATTGACTTCCCTGGCTATGGCAGGAAGCATCACAGCAGGAGCCAGCAGGGCCAGCCTGGACACCCCTCTCACAGACAGCATTAAAATTGTTTGGTAGGAATTATCAATGTTTAAGTTTTCTCTCTCTCCCCCTCGTTCCTTCCTACCAGAGTGAAAATATCAGCTCCTCATTTGAGAGGGCCAAGGCAAAAACAGTTGGCACAGGGCAGGCATCTTTCAAGGGCTTTTTGTAGTCTTTTAGTAGAGAAATTTCTGAGGCCTCAATAAGCAATAACATTGGGAAAGAACTGAAATCTCCTCTTTTGCTAAAAACATCCTACGTTTTACATAGAAATGGGAGTTTAGCCTGCTAGAAAAGACTGAAAGGCAGGTCACTATTCTAGAGACAGTGAGTTAATAGGGAGGTAGAGCACACACAGATTCAAACTCTACTTTTTTTTTTTTTTTGGTTCACACAATGACAGCATAAAAATAGATTGGTTTATGACAGTGTGAGCAATGGATCTGCCAAGCTGAATTTAAACTCAACTCCATAACAGAATTATATCCCATCAAGTGGCATGACATGCAATATTTCATTTGCTGGCTCACTACTACACTGTCTGTGAGAAAACATAAAACCAGTATCATTGCAGCCTCTATTATTCATATTTTCTGAAACTGTGTGGTATTAATTAATCAGAAAGGAAGGCAGAATTCTTATATGAAATATTTTTTCCATTTCGATCCTAATTAAAACAAGCTGAGCACAAAAATTGTAAGAACCGATCACGATCACTAATTGTAAATAACGAAATGGGAAATATCCTTACCCAAAAGATTTCCATTGATTAATTTTAATATTACTTCTTTTATTTTTCCCTGAATGAATAATGGAAAGCTGACTTTTTTTTTCCCCACAAATAATTAATCTTCTATTCATAAACTTGAAAAACTCAGATTTTTTATCATCTCCATTTACTATTGCACTGGAAAATAAGTTTCAGAACATGACAGTTAGTTTATAGGTAGATAAATTACTTCATTGCTTTAAAGCTAGCCAGAACCCCACCTTCCTGTGCCGGCACTATACAGCCCTTGGGATTTCCAGAAGAGAAGTCATGAGAGCAAATATGTCATGAATTACATATGTTTCATTAATCTGTTCATAAATTCATATTCTTCAGCTGGTGGATTCTGATAAAGTAATTGTTCATATTGTTCAACTCTTTAAATAGGTGCTTTAAATCATACAATCACAGAATCATAGAAAGGCTTGGGTTTGAAGGAAACTTAAAGATCATCCAGTTCCAACCTCCCTGCCATGGGCAGGGACACCTTTCACCAGACCAGGTTGCTCAGAGCCCCATCCAACCTGGCCTTGACCACTTCCAGGGATGGGGCACCCACAGTTTCTCTGAAAGAACCATCCTGACCCATAAGGCATATTGGAACAGAGAGTAAGCATGACATTCGCAGTTCTGAAGATGGCCAGTGTCAGGTCTGAAGTGATTATGTAATTTACTATATTATATCAACATCCAAAACTGAAAGTTCTCATCAAGAAACATATTTCTAAGATATAAAATTGCAAACCCCATTTGCTGAGCAAGATCCATGTTTGTGAAACTTGAGCTGAGTAAAAGCATAGAAGCAGAGTAACACAGCATCAGAGAAATTTTTTCATTATTTTTTTTTCTATTAGCAGAGGAAAACTAAGCTGATGACAAATCTATCAGCCAGCTCATCTTAGATCTCCAGTAAACAACAGTGGTCATAGGAAGGGGAGGATGGCTTTCTTTGGAAACACATTATACCTATTTTAATTTCAATTAAAAATTGGGTTTGGGCACAAAATTCTTGACAAACCAGAGATTTGCTCGGTGGTAGGAATAGAAGAGTGCTGGTTATCCCAGGCTTGTGCTGCTGCTCTCCTACGCCCCTTCACATCTCTAACTCTTCCTTAATAAGCACCCCAGCTCCCTGCTGAGGACATTTCACATGACAGGCTCCCCACCAAATACAACATCCTAGCTCTTTCTCAGAGGACACAGTGATTAGGACAGAGAGGATAGAGAAGGAGAAACAATCCAGGAATATCTGGGGTAGGATACAGGAACAGGGAGAGAAAAATCATGAGTCATTGCATTCCCTGTGCCATCTGGCAAAACTCCTCTGGGGGAGTCCCTAGCTGGGACCTGGTGAAGACCTATTTGCAGATGGGTTCTGGGAAATAACAGCTTTTCCTTAATTTCCTTTCAGTGTTGAGTTTCTTCATTCCCTCCTAGGCTGGATTTTAGCCCACCAGACAAAACAGTTCTGCCAGAGCTCCCTGTGTCTGTGTCTCTGTTCACCTCTCAGGCTCAGGGGATGCAGCTGTCTGTCTGTCATTTACTACTTAGTCCAGAGGGGTCCAACTGTACAGAGAGATGCTTGGTTAGCTTTGACTTCTCCAGAGCATTTCTCCAAGAATTAAAGCCTTAGGGGACTTCTGTTCATTTCCACAGGAAAACAATGTTTCTAGATTTTCATTGTTGCCTTCCTCCTTCATTTATATGATAATATCATACTTGGACATTCATATACATTTGAGTTGCTGTGCATATGGCGTCAAGGACTCCTCAAAATACAGTGATACACTAGATGAGGCATTTGTTTCAGACAAAATCTGCAGCAATTAAGACTTAAAGAGTGACAATAAAGCCATTGAATTTAGAACACTGAGCACAGAGGAAGATAAAACTAAAGGTGTTGAAAGGCTATTATCTTACTTCTGAAACTATCAAAATAGTAAGCATTTTTCTACTTGAAAGAGAACACAGAAAACTGAAGGATGCCGATATTAGTAAGATTTTTGAAGCCTTAAAAACAAAATAAAAATCACTTGGCCAAAATTTTTTATCCCTGGAAAACCCTGCAGAAAACATTTCTCATCATTTGCCACTTCAAGACTATTCTAAAGATGTTACAAGTTGCCACAAATACTGTACTGTTCTTTGACCAAAATAAAGACAGAAAACCAGATATGTCTCCTGTAGAAATGTGCCCAAAACCTGAAAATAATTGTGGATCCTCAGTGGCCCACCCACAGACTCAAAAGTAGAGCAAGTAAAAATATTTCTTCCTAGACTAAAGCAACTTTTGCACATCTTTGGTGAAATAAAGATCAGTGCAGCATCCTGCTAATGTAATACAGTCTGTTCACTACAATGAAATTCCCTGAAGAGTTCACTAAGTACTGGACTGGACCTGGGGTGATTCTGTTGCTGGATGCCCTAATGGTCTTCTATGATCTTAGAAAACGACCCCTTTGTGCCGCATAGGAGGAGTTTGCAAAAATACCTTCCTGCCTTTTCAGAGTATTTAGTGACCTACACATGAAAACATATTGTTTTTCCATGTGTTTTATGGTACATACATTTTATACCACCAATTCTAGAATTTGGTAGATTTTTGTACACTAATAAAAATCTACATTTCTTTCTCTGCCAATATTCAAACCTGACTATTATAACAGAAGCATTTTTTTATTTGTTCCACTGCCGTTCTCCGTAGGATTAGAATCACAAGAGGTACACGTGAATCAGATCACTGAAGAAAATGCCAGTATTTCCTATGAATTTAATGGGTTCCTAGTACCTCTCAGGGATAAAAGTTTCTCTCTTAAAATTTATTTTGGACACCAATGCTTTAAAAATACTCACTGGAAGCACATTAAACTAAAGCTTAGTTATTAAAACAAGTGAAAGATTTAAGGAATGTCTTTTTACCCTACAGATTTTTAAAATAGAAAGTCTATTGCAAAACATCAAGAAACAGAGTTGTGACAAATTTTGGAAGAGCTATGGCCATTTTGTTGTTTGGAATCTGTGTTCCATAACAAGGGTTATAGACTTGTAGAACTGAGGATGGAGACAATGAACTGACGCTAGTAAAACTTCAGCTTTTCATGGAGTTGAAATTGCATCAAGTATCTCTTCCCTTTGTTGCTTACTTTTAAATACCGAGGAGTGGGGTTTGGCACTCCTTCTGAAGGGAAGAGGTTGCTCTAGTCTCCAAATTTTTTCTTCACTGGTGCCTTGCCAGTTGTGCTCATTGTGCTACACGGTGTAACACAGAAAACAGTCAGTCCAGCCTGCTAAACTCATTTTCACGTTTCAGTGAAGTAAGTTTTAACCAAATTTTTAAAAGGTGAAAAGCCAGTGCATTAACACAGTAATACAGACGGAGAGGTTTGAAGTCTGGAAGTTAAAGTCTTCCATTGTAAACCCAAGTAATACATTACATGCCATACAGATTAAGCTCCTCCATAAGACACATTTGTTCCAGAGACAGTTACCCTCCATAGATTATAATTCTCAAATCCCTGTGGAGAAAGGTTCTTTTTGCAAAGGAAGAAAATATTTCCTAGTGAGAGAATTTACTGGAAGTACTGTAAATTCATGCCACATAAAGGTGACTGGTAACTCCTTCAGCATCCTCGGAAAGGGCAAAACCCAAAGCCAAAGGACTGTCAAATTACTTCAAGGCTTTCCTTTGCCTGACCTGAGTGAGAACCTGAGGTTTTTTCATAAAGGGAGAAAACTGGAAACTGAACTGACTGGCTTGCAGTTGTTGAGAAAAGGCATCAACATCTGTTTCTGGTCTTTTGCTGAAGACTCCTTTCAGCTAATCATTTCGATTGAAAGTAAATTGGTTTGTTTCCATAGGCCCACTTCTTCCAAGCTCAGATAAAACAGACCTCTCCTGTGGGCCTGATGGTTTGTGTTCTGAATTCTTGGTTCATGTGGCAGAGATTCCCTGTATTATACAGCTAACTTATTATCCCTCTTGAAGAACACAAAGCTGGCTATGCTTTGGCATGTTTCTGTACATTTCCTTGTCTAGTTTTAAAAGACTTAGTGAAAGCATGGAAATGGGATCCTGATAAATTCCTCATGGTCAAGGAAAGTTAAGTGTGTGGGCATGTATTTCTGTATCTGTAAAATGACATTTGTCACAAATGTCAGCTACAGCATTTGCGGTGGTTTGACGAGCATTTTAGAAGGAAATCTTTAGCAGTTTTTTACTAGCAAATTCTGCTCCTAGATATGACAAATACTGCAGAGTTCACCTTACAGCTCTGCCTTAAGCATGAATTCAAGATTTGGCTTCAATTCCTATGTGCCTATGAGCAACTAGAATTATGTTCAAGAGTTCTGGGCTCCTGACGTCAAGAAAGACATTGAGGTGCTGGAGCGAGTCCACAGAAGGGCAATGGAGCTGGTGAGGGGTCTACAGAGTAAATCATACTAGGAGCAGCTGAGGGAGCTGGGGGTGTTTAGTCTGGAGAAAAGGAGGCTCAGGGGAGCCATTATCATTCCCTAAAACTACCTGAAAGCAGGTTTTGGCAAGATGGAGGTCGGCCTCTTCTTCCAGGCAACCAGTGACAGGACAAGAGGAAATGGCCTCAAGCCAAGCCAAGGGAGGTTCAGATTGGACATCAGAAAGAATTTTTTCACTGAAAGGATGGTTAAGCACTGGAACAGGCTGCCCAGGGAGGTGGTGGAGTCACCATCCCTGGAGGCCTTCAAGAAATGACTGGACATAGCACTTACTGCTATGGTTTAGTTGCCATGGTGGTGTTCGGTCGAAGGTTGGACTTGATGGTTTTGGAGGTCTTTTCCAACCAAAATGATTCCATGATTCTGTGAAAATGACAGTTTAAAAAGTTTGTCCTCAAGGAAGGTTTCAATCTATTGCCCAAAAGTAAAATGAAACCATAAAACATGAATCTTAGAGTGAGATTCACATTCTGCTGATTCTCCATGGGACAAAGTACTTTCTTAGGAGCAGAAGAATGTAAAGTCATGAGAAGTTTATTTGGGGAGACAAAACTACAAATATACAGCCATTCTAAAGCTGTGATTTGTTGTGAAATATTTTACTTGAGCACTCTAATATATGAAAAGTAAATTTTCAATTTCTTTACATCTCAGAGGAAATAATAATACAAGAAGAAACAGGAAATTACCAAATCTAGCTTAGGAGAAATATATTATGGTTACCATAATTCATAAACAGGAGCAATTCTATCAAAGATGCTCTCCCTGACCACCCATATAATTTTTCAGGACATTTATTATATGGGACAAGTACACTCAGGAAGCCAGTCAGGGAAAAAGCAGTATTTTAATGTAGTTTAACATGTTAATATAGGATGAATGAAATTACTACTTCTTTCTCATTTTTATCTCCCGACTGAGGATATTTACATATTTACAGTAGGATTTTTGCAGTTTCATCATCTTATTTCCCATGAAAGACGAGCAGGCATTTTCTTTATTTTCATTACAGCATCAAACCCCCAGAGAACCAATGGAGAGCACAAACACTGTTCACAGGGCCTTCTGCTCGGACTGGCAGGGCTGTGTGACTGCTGTGGAAGGGCTCAGTGACAGCTAAGGTAGTGCCTCTGCAGCCTGCAAGAGTTAGAAAAGGCTGCCATGGACCACCAAGTTCCCACCCGGTCTTGTGTGTTTTAGAGAAGGAGGTTCACTGGAGCACTGTTTTTAAACAGATATAAAAAGCCCTGATTTTCTAGTATCCATAGCATTAGGGGATGCAACCAAATTCTGTGTGCTGTGAGCAATAGAGGAACAATAAAACACAAAAACATAATAAAAATACTTTCATTTTCTCATTTAATTTCAGCTATACACAGTCTTTCAAGTGCCAGTTGAAGAAGACTCAAAGCTTTAGTCTGATTTCCAGTCAAGTTACAAATACAGACTTCTCTGTATATAATGATCACAGTTTTATTTCTGTTGAGTAAAACAGTTTTGTCTGGAATCTAATCTTAATTTCATTGCACCAAATATAAAAAACAGTTACAACTTACAGAGGGGTGGTCCCTTCCTTTGCCAGGGAGCAGAAGAAGAAAAAGGACCTCATTTAATTAGTTTGAAAAATGCTTACAGACATTCCCAAAGACTCAGTGAAATCTGCTCTGAGAATGTTTTCTGATATACAGAAAAATCTCCAAAAGAGGCATGTTCTTGTAACAAAGGTTATTTACAGTGGGAAACAAAATATGGGCAATCTGAGAGCTGACACAGTTACCCAAGGCTCTGTATTTGGAAGTCAAAAAGGAAGAAAAAGTGTCAACAGACATTTACAAACAGGCAAAATAACTATCCAGGTTAAAAACAGCACTATTTCAGGGGGGAAAGTCTCACAGAAGACCAGATTTTCTGAGTGATCTCTTCACCCTAAATTACAAACCTATTGGTAAAATACCAAAAACTGAAACAAGGCCTTTAAAAAGCTTAAAGAAACTCTTTGTATTTCACTAAAAACCAAATTTTTACATTAGAAAATAATAATTCTCAAAAAAATTCATTTATTCTTAAATATTATAAGAATTCTGAGGCCATTTCTCTAGGTGCTAAGAAACCTTAGCACCTAGCTAAAATGACATACTTTACAGATACTACATACAGAAATCTAAATGAAATTAATGTATTGTGCTGGTTTTTAACAAAACCTGTTTTAAAATGTTGTTTTGATAAAAGATGATTTCTTTCTTTCTTTTAATGATTGTAAATGACTTTGTCCTCCAGATTTCTATACATGGTCCACCATTTTCCTTCAAGAATATTTCCTTTGCCTGGCAATATGCATTTTATGGTTATATTTTTTTAATAAGACACAAGCTACCTTTCAGCATGAGCATTTGACACAGGAAACTAATCTGGAAATGAGTAAAAGGAAAATATGCTACAAATATGTTAGATCACTCAAAATCTACAATTAGAAATCTTCATGCTTGACTCCATATAGCTCTCTGATGAATGTGATTCGTCATCTGCTGGAAGTTGAGGAACCAAAATTTCCACTGAGTTTTCTATTATACTTGATTATTATTGGTGTTTTCTTTAGGGTTGTCAGAATTTCTCATGAAAGTAGTTGAAATTTCCAGATGCTTCTTCAGTGAAGAGCTCTATTTCTGCTCTCCCATATCAAATCTTCCCTAAATACCACCACTTTCTTTTCACAAATATTGTCAAACATCACAGCTATTAATATTCTCCTTCACATTTCACACTTACATTGTTGAGTTAATTTAGCAAAACCCATGAAGTAATTCAGGCATGGCATCTTCTGCTCGGATTGTGTGTTCTGGGTAATTTTGCCATTCCTGAACTAATTACAGCTTCTTTCAGCACTCCTCATGAGACAATCAAGTACATCGCTTTGGTTTTGTCATCTTATACCATAACATTATTGGGGAATTGGGACTTGCTTCAAAGTACTTTGAAGTTTTGATCATTAAGAATCCCCCAACTTGCATGACAATTCCAATAAATTTTCAAGTCTCTGCTGCCTTGCTTTTGAGCACACTACCTCCAAAAAGTAACAGTGCAAATCCTACTATTTGGGCAAAAATGCCTTCCAGTTGATCAGGCAAAAATCTTCACATATTTAACTAGTAAAGCATATAAGGCATCAATGTCTGATATAATAAATATCTGTATACACAAAACAATGTATTTATTTATATATCTGTCAAAACCCGCAATATCACAATACTAGGCAATTTATTTTCTTACTCTTACCCTTGATACAGAGTGTGGAATATTTAGAGTGGAAAAGAATAAAAATTCAAAATGTCATTAAATATTTATTAGAACATTAGGGGGAAAAGATTATTCCAGCAGTAATGTTAAATTTCAAGTTGCTTGACTGTTGCTGATCACCACAATAACAGTAATAATTTCAAGCCAAAATTAAGAGAAGCTTAACTATTTGACTGCTGAATCTGAGAGTATTCAAAGACAGCAGATGAGTGGGACCTAGACTGTCACATCTGAGACAGTTCAAGAATCCCTCCTAAGGCTGGGGAGAAAAATCAGTACTATTAAGGCATGAGACATCTCATTCCAAGGCTACACAGACTTGATGAATCACAGTTAAGAAATGCCTCATTTTTTTTCACTGACTTGAGGAAGTTTAATGACTTGTTCTTACAGTGGTCCTCTACTGCTGATGTCCAGTTAACCAAGGTGAATCCTGCACAGGATACCTGAACTGAAGCTACTGGGGGATAGAAAGAAACATGATCATTTAAGCCTCTACCACTTGGAGAAGAAGTAGGAACAGAGCCTGGATCTGAGAAGTTTTATGAACATGCTTAAATTTCTTAGTGCTTAAATGAACCAAACCACAGATATTTGAGGCTTGCCCTTCATGAGCTGGCAGATTACTATTTTTGGCACTCAGTTTTTGTGATGATGTCAGAATGATTATTTTATTGTAATCAAAATTTGAATGTATATGACATTTTGTTTATGCCAGTCCTCTTTTTGTTCTCCATGTGTATAAACAGATACAGCAGCACTAAACAACTACAATTTTGTGTCCCAGACACAGATGTGGAGCAATATGGAGGCTTTCAAAAAGTTCAAGGTTGCCAAAAAATAATGTTCCACCTATCATCTCTCACCAGTGTTTCAGAAGACTCATGCACCACATACACAGCAACTTTCTACTTGTGTAGTAGAAGAAAAAATGGGATTTTGCAGGATTTGGTTGCTCAAGAAAGATGGCACACCTACAAGTTCTACAGTGAATATATCCCTAATCATATTTTAAGAGTTTCAGACCAGTTCTAAACATCTGTATTTTATCAGAATTTCAGGAACATCATTTGAACAAGGTCAGAGCTGTCCATACTGTAGGACCAAACTGCATCTTAATGTGTTTAGCAGTGCTACAGTACCTGCTCTTTGCAACAAAGCAGTTATTGGTGGTGGTTTCCCACAAGCACATAGGCTATTTAAAGCTACTTATTTCATAAACAGCTTTAAAAAAACCCAAACAAACAACCTAGAGCTTGTAGCGTAAAAAGAAAGCTCTCAGTGAAAATCTCTCCATCAACTGGGACAGCAGCTTCTCTCCCCATCGGTTCTTTAGGGTGTCTTTAAGGACCGCTGAGCCCGTGCTGTGGCCAGAGGTGTGACAGTGGTGCCTCCAGGCACTCCTGAGCTGGAGCCCCCACCGTGTCAGGAGCACTGTGAATGCAGCAGCCAGGATTCCAGCACAGGGTTTCTCTGTAACCCCGTGGGGCTGTGGGTATGACTGTTTCTGCTGCAGGCACACTTCTGGTTGCTCTGCAGACATAAGTCACCCTGCTTGATTTTGTGTATCTACGGCTGAGTCAAACTTTCCTCGTGCTACCAAGCCCTGCGCTGGCAAGCTTTCCTTCTGTGTACAGTGAGTCAATATACTCTGACTCTGTTTTCAAGATTCTAGAAAGACAAGGCTGGAAAAGCAGTATAAATCATTCCATGTTGGAAATAATTACTTACATTTGAATTCTGTAATCCTTATTTGAACAAAACTCACATAGACCTTAGTGGGAGTTCAGCTCAGTTAATGACTGAAGTACTTGGCCCTTAATTCCTTTTTCTGCCCTGCTATCAGATGTATTATTATTATGAGAAACATCTGTAATAATACTTTACACTTCCATAGCCCCTGACATCTGGAGGCTTCAACAAACTCTCTCTGAAATTACTATTAGGTATTCTTATGTTACTAAGGATGTCAAGTAATTTGCCCAAGCCAGAGATACTATGTTTATGCTTTATGCAGCTCTTAAAAAATTAAATGAGGTTGCACTGATAAATACCATCCATTATACAGCCCATGTATTTATTAACTAACTGGAGAGAAAGACAACTTAAAAAATTACTGATGCTGAAGATTAAAAGAAATGTAGACGCCTAATATCAAATAATGTCAAATTCAGCTCTCTGTACTTGAAAATTTTTGTTTTGCTTTTCAGGCTCTAGAGATCACTTAACAAACGTGAGGCCAGAAGTCTAAGTGGGACAATAATGTGGTTTCTGTAGATGTTTGCTAGCTTGTCTGTGTTTATCTGAGGACTGCAGCTAACCGATCACATACCATATCTGTTCCACTGTGGCAAACCAGCACTATTTGCTTTGTTTTTCTTCCTCAAGGTACTTTTAAAAATGATTCCAAATATCAAGCAGCAATATTTTAGGAGACCTGATCATGTTCTTTCACACAAAATGTGGCACATGGTAAGCAAACACTCAAAAATACACCTGAAATGAGGTGTGTGATGTGCATGTGGTCGTTTTAAAAGAAAACCCAACAAATCTATATACTGTAAGGAAAGTAATTACAGACTCATCTCATTATATGAGAGCAAAAAACCCAGAAGAGATGTAATATAATGAAGAAAGTGTCTGCCGAACTGATCATAAACAACAACATGTTCATGACAGTGAAAGGGAAGGGTCTCTTTTCAGTTCACAGCTAGTTACAATTCATCCCTCATTGTAAGGCACTCAGTTATCAAGACTCAAGAATAATAGTTCATTGTTCTGTTAGCTCTTTCAGACACTCAGAACCACAGGATTGAACTTCTCCTCTGAGTATCCCTGTCACTGTAAAAATATAGAACACTTTACAGGCATGTATGTCAGCTGTTATATCCCCTTGTACCTTCTTTATGTGGGCTTTCAGGATGATAAGGCAGTACAGTATCTCACTTTCTGGACACTTCTAGCTGTAATTTGTCCTTTATCAGATGAAGAAATACTGAATAGAGGCTGAGATAGTTGAAGCATAAATGGGCACAGAGCCAAAAACAAGTACTTCTGCTTTAAAATACAATGTATGATTTATCTCAATTAACTTCATCACATAACAATCTACAGAGAGAAACAGATTCTGTTCCAGTCCTAAAAATCTGCTAGGATGTAGTGCCTTGCTGAAGCATTTGAATGGCTTAGAAGTGTAAAATGCGTGGTTCACAACCCTAAGACTTCACATGCATGTTCTTTTAAGGGTAGAGGGCTGACTGAAAGCTTTGCCTTAGAGGAGGGGGAGTGAAAGAAAGTGAGACCAAGTGTTCTGCCTAGCTGCCTACAACTTTTGGCAGCGGATCAGACAAACAAGTTCAGCAGAAAGTCGATGTAATTTTATTGGACCACACTGTCTCAAGCAATTAGAAAAATATTTGTAAAACATCAGATGAGAAGGGGAAACGTGGAGCCCAATAATGCAAAACAATGTTTATAAGACAGAAATTGTGAAACTGGAAGAATAAACATAATTACTCTATCACCACCTCCAGTTCTGAAGACTGCCTAGCTTAAAAGCAAAATGTTTTCTTGTTTCATTTAAAAGAACTCATAGTTAAAAGAGCTTTACAAAGGCACATGTATGTTAAAATATGTTATATATGGATTTTTACTGTTGAGTCGTCACTGCTCATCAACAGAAAATTACATGCTACATGAATGCACTTTATGTTCTGACATCCACATGCATATTTGGGCAAGGAATTCAAATCCATGGTTGAGCAAGAAGGATCATTTTTAGAACCACAGATTCCTTTTAGAAGAACAACAGACCATACAATGTATGTGTAAGCCACTCAGATAAATTAATACTGTGTGAGGCAAAAATCTTTCTTTGTAATTATTATTTTCCCCCCTTTAAAGACTGTGCTGAGGAAAACAGTTTTGACAACTTGCACACTGCAAGCTTAGACGCACACAACAGTAAAGATGACCGTATGCATTTCTTTTTGAGCTGCTGGCAAGCCAGAAATTTGTCTGCATCTTAAGTTGGGATATTTGTTCTTTTCTACCAAGTAGAAATATTTCATTTTCTGCCCCAATTAACATCATAAGACTTGTCACATTAACTGTTCTGTTAAAACTCCAACTACTTAGGCATTAGCGCATGGAGAAGATTTATCTGTTAATTCTAGGATAACACAGTGCTGTCTGACTGTTGGCAGCTATCTGAGTAATAGGATTGGACAAAACGCAAGTATTACTATGTCCATTAGAGGTTCTATCAAGATTAATGATGGTCGTTAATGAATCAGAAGAAGATTCCGAGCTCCCTGGATTTCAGGTGTATTTGGCATATCAACTCAAAACTATCTTCAGCCTGCTGTCCATGTTTACCCTTTGTGCAAAAAGGTAAAGAATTCAAGCTGTTGAAAGGATTGTTTTGACCTGAGTCTCAGTGAAAAATGCAGTGTGCCAAACGAGAGAAATTTAGGTGAAAGAAGGGCTTTCTGAGCAAAGATTTGTGGTGCTGAGTGACAGAGGCAGGATTTCCACAAACACAGGCAGCTTCAAGCTAACAACATGGCAGCCCAGGGTCTGGAAGAATGCTGCTGTTCCTACACTGAGAAGAACTCTTAGTGTAGCAAACACCAGGATCCAGGAGTTGGAACTGCTAAAAGTTTCAACAGTTTATAGACTACTACAGTTACTCTGCTGCAACCTCAGCAAAAGCAGGAACGGGCCTTTATAACACCAACCATCAAGTTTACCTTCCAGGCTCGATTCCAGTGCCAACATATTCAAATAAAATCCAGAGAGAACAGCCTGTGTTGCCCAAACAGCCTTCTTGTACTGAGCTGTACAGTGATTTCTGGGCAGCGGTGCAAATTATCTACAGTATAACAGACTTTTCCCACAAGCACACTCACAATGAAAACAAGCTGCGAATTTCAGGATAAACCTAAGTCTAGAGAAAGCAGCTCTGTTTGAAGTTGTGTTTACAGTGAAACTTTGGCAGTCCCAAAAAACAGCTAAGCTCCGATTTCCGTACATCTATATACTCTGCAATATATCTTGTGTGGACTAGAAATGAATCCTTTGCATTCCAGACGCATCAAAGGACGACTGCTGAAGAAGACTAAAACTTCTGTGAGTGATTGCTGGCCGCGTGTGTGTGTGTCTGTGTGTGTGACAGAGCTGTAGCCAGACAGGACATTAAATGTCCCAGCAGAGCTGTTGCTTACACACATCCTTTAGCATACTGTCAACATTGGAAAAGAATCTGTGCTGGAAAATACTGGGAAAATACGTTTTTCAACGCTTGTTACATAGTCAGCTGAGCTAAGGCGCAGCAACAGCACATGAATTAGCTGATATCCTATGTTGAACCAGCAGCATGGAAAAAAACATGAAGGCAAAAATGGACAGAGAAAAGGAACTAGGCAGATAAAGAAGAGCATGGAAGATAGTAGAGAAGTTGTATGAATAGATTACATATGGGGTTTGTATGATTTTAAGGAAAAAGGGTTTAAAGAAGCATGTCATATAAGCAAATTTCATTCTGAGAGAAGTACTTCAGCAGATCAATTTTCTACTGAATGTCTTCATTGACCACAGAAGATTTTTTTTTCAAGGATTAATGCTAAGCAAATACAGGGTAAAGAAACCCTTTGCAAGAAGTATTTACAAACAGCCATTTGAATAAAACCACAAAGTGCTTTAGGTGGTATTTGGTTTACCTCACCATTCACACTCTAAATAATGAAAATGACTCGCATTTCCAGAGAGAAGAAAATTTCGTCATTAATATTTTTTAGGCTATTACACAGAATTAAATACACAATAATACATTTAAAGTTTGTGACTGGGAGTTACTGTTATATAACGGGTAAGATGCAATGACTATGCTTATAAAGCACGTCAGGAAAGACTGCAGGGCTGTGAATATTGCTGGCTTTCTCACCCTCCACACTTGCGGGCTTACTACCTGTTTGGAGAGCAACATAGCCTCACTGGAGCATTGAAACAACAGTAATGGGTATCCAGTGCCTTACCGTCTTGGCAAGGATTGCATCATTCCCAAAATCAAGGTCAAAGGCATTAACAGAGCTATTGAAACACACCTGACAAGGCATCCTGTGGCTATGGGACCTTGTACCTTACTGGCCTGATTCCTTGAACTGTGTGGTCCATAAATATACTTTTTCTATGCAGACATATTTTAAAATTAAGGATTCACAAATTTGGCATATTTAACATTTCTGTTGTTGATTGTCCCCTCCCAATTTTGAAAGAAAAATACCATTGCTGGAGTTTTTAAAGAGGTCCTCTTCCTTACACAGCAAGGTTGCTTAATTAGAAATAACTGCATTCTCAGGGAATTCAAAAAGGGAAGGATTAGACATGTCTGTGGATAATGAATATATCAAAAGTTATATTAAATCTTACTTTTTTTTAAGAACAGTATAAACTCATGTACTTAATGAAATATGCTAACACTTAAATATTTGAGGGTAAAAAGTTGCTTCTCAAATACATTAGATCTACTCATGTACAATTCTTTACTGTGTCCTGAATCAAATACTTGCCACATATTCTTTACCAATGCTTGAAACTGTATTTGCATGGAAAACTCCAGTAGAGCCTTATGAATCAGATGACGGAGTAGTAAATATTAGAACCTCATCCCAAGCTCAATTCAAGAAGCCCACCTCTCCGAAAAATGTAGGTTAAGCTCAGAAAATTAGTGTTCTTCAGCATGGCAGTGAACTGTAAGACAACATGGAAAATAGCCCAAAATATGAGTATTATTTTCCTGCTGTCACATTACTCTGTCTTCCTCTCATGGTAAAGAAGTGAGAACTAACAGAAAGAATACTTTGATTGGGATGGTCTCCAAATTATTCAAAAATTAGGGCATTCCACATGGAGTTCTAACAGTCTTTGATTCAATTGTTTCAGTTGTCTTCAAACACAAATCAGCACTTTTCAACAGTTTTTCCTGTGTCTCAAGAGCTACCATGTACACCTACCCCAAGGCAGAGCATAAAAGGGGATGATACAGGGTGATCTTCCTCCTGATGTGGTCGCTTAACATGGCAGAGTATGCACCATTACATGACCGCAAGCATCCTGAAACACAAGTTACTCAAGTACGAGATGAAAAATACCATTTCTGAAAGCATTTCAAACAAATCCAGGACGCATTTGTGAGAAAATCTGTACTCTTTTCCCCCTTTCCCAACTTAATTGCCTTCGCAAAAGCACCAACTACAATTGGCAGTAGTTGAAAAGTAGGAATCTACAATATAGTCAAAAAACTGAACTAGAAAAATGTTGTTCCAAAGGAAACTAGTCCAAATTACTGTAAAAACTTGTAGGTTAACTTCACCTAGAATAAGTTACTACACCCGAATTCCAGTTCATTCTAGCTGTTTAGGTATGAGGCAGTGAAACAACCCATGAAGAAGAAAAATACACACAGTGGTTCTGCAGTGTGCCCTACATAATCTGAAGCAGTAGGCAGCAACAGCAGCTTTATCTTGTGAGTTCCCACAGCCATTCCTTAAAAATGGTAGGATAGAAAAGAAAATGTATGGATCATACTTTCACATAGAGAAAAGTAAATGGAGGAGGTTTTCAGTTGGCCACATACAGACACATTAGCTTAAACTTTTCACAGAAAAAAAGAAAACTGAACAAAGCCATCTTTGTCTTGCTTCCTTGCATCAGTTGACAATCATGGTCCATCACAATCAGCTTACACTCAGGTATAATAAACAGTACTGAGGAGGTTATATTTTAATGTGAGAGATGTAATTTGCTGCTGGTGATAGGTTCGAACCATGCCTGTAAACCCATCATATAACACATCCTCTTTTAGTCCTACTTAGATTTAAAATAATAGTACTGAAAGATAGATTTTGGCTTTGGTACGCACTGCAGGCATTTCAAAAGGACATACAGGGAAATGGGATGAATTTGATTGACTCATCCAGAGGGCTTTCTGGGTGCATCCAAAAAACCAACTTAAAGAAAAGCATGCCCATGCTCCCATCACATAATGGTCCTCCCATTACATTAGTGCATGTGTGGACATGCATGGCTGTGTAGGACACAGGGAAAAAGACACAGGAGAAGGAAACTTCTCATCCCATTAGGCACTGAGTGCTTCCAGAAGGTCTGCAAACCATAACAGCAATTTCCCTCCCTGCTCTGCCCCCAGGGTTCATCTAGTCCTTGCACCATCATAAAAGCAGGAAAGCTGTAGAATCACACAACCCTCAGCATCTTCTTGTTGACATCTTGGGTTAAATAGACCTCTGGAGTGCTCCAATACAAGCATTGCTACATTTTGATTTTATGTTCTTCTCTTTTCCTTTCTGGAGAAAAAACCCCTGTGGTATCAAGTGAAAAAATTCCCACTTTGATGTATTCTCTTACAGTAAAGGACATAGCATTAGGAATTAACTGTCCCAAAACAATAAACTTAACAGATTTAGTGAATCTGAATAATAATTTATCTCATGTAAGTCTGGGGAAACCAGTTTGATTCCAAATATTTGCCCTAAAACTAAAACAAGCAAAGTCTTTGTAAAATTTTTGTCGGTTTATTTCATTATTATTTTCCATTTTCCTAACCCTAGCAATAACCAGACCAGATCTGCAAGGCCAGAACTTCTGCAAGATTGCCTTCTCAGATGGTCTAGTCCCCCACCTTATATTTTGAATGTCAGGGCAGTTTAGATAAATGTTCCTGATTTTAGGTACCTATCCAAGACGGTTGCTTGTGTTATTGGGATGTGAGAATTTAATTGGAAGGACACAATTTTCCTAGAAGAAACTGATTGATTACATTATGTGCAAACTCCTATTCATAGAAACAGCAGAACACAGCATTCTACAGGCTAAGATAAAGAGTGTTTGTGTGTGTGTGGCTGAGGGGAAGGGGCACAGCAGGGGAGTAAAATACTAAGAATATCGGTGCACCAGATGAGATGTCAGTGGAATAGAAAGTCATCACAGGATAATGGTCTCCTGCTGCTAAATGAAGGCCAAGGCAAAACAGATGTTGACTCAGAGCAAAGAAGTTTATTTTTAAAGCACAAGACACTGATCCTGTCCTAGTAGTTACTCAGCTAAACTGCCGGTAAAGTATCACTCATTTCACTTGACAGACATATTGAAGGAAAACATTACTTATTTCATGGTATTATTGACTTGCTATAGTTTTTACTTAAAAAAAACCCAACAAACTCCCCCACTACCCCAGACTTACTGTTGTGTTCCACCAAGCAGAAAATAAACTAGTAGTGAAAGTATAACCTTACTGGAAAGTTGCACTGAACCTTCATGATTCTGCAACTTTCTGGCTGAGGCTGGTTAACTGAGAGGCTTCAGGCCATTAAAAGCTAAGTCACCTATCAGTGCAACTGGCTGGCTGCAGTTGCCTCTTCTGTAAAAATCAATCATTTGTCCTAACATGCAAATGCAGGAAGGAAAGGAGAATGTTTGAGTAAGGAACCCAATTTTTTGTTAAAGCAGACACATTTATTTTAAAAGCTTGGATAAGACTAACAATTCTAGATAGAAATCTTAGTTCCACTTAAATCAGTGGCAATATACCCATTGATCCACAGGGGCTAATGATTTCATCATGTGTTAGTCTGAAAACTAGATGTAGATGAAAAATGTCCGGTGTTGGAAATGCCTGTCTGCTGCCCAGTGATGCGTTTAAACTTTGCTGTTGGGAAACCACCTCTGTGAGGAATAGAATATCTTCCCTCACTTGTTCATGGCCTTTGGAAAATCCTTTAATCCCAGTTTCTCCTTTTTACATTATACGATCCCCTTTTTTTTGTTACAGGATCTTCAGGGTAGGTACTGTTCTGAACAGAAAATGCATGGGGAGAGGGTAAAATTCTCAGGCACTGATCTCAGCTATTGTCACTGAAACTGCTGTGCTAGAAGATAATAAAAACATATCTGACACCTCACCCAGTATACTTCTCTGTTCCCTGGCTTTCTGTTGAACACAAAGACAAACGAAAGGCCTTGACAGTAACATCCAAAATACTTCACAGATTTGAGTAAGGCTATTTGAAGAATTATTTCAACTCTAGTTATGACTTTTCATCAAAACTACATTTGGAAGAAGACAACTCCTTAACCAAGAGGACAAGAAACTTTCCTAGCAAGTTGTGAACAGCTGTGTGTCAGAAGAATTCTAATCTGGAAAAAAACATTGCAACTGCAACTTAGTGTCTTCTTCTGGGAGCCATTAGTAGATCCGTCTTTAGAGTCTATATTTTAAAAAATAATGGGCATTTAGGACCAGAGGACTCCTTAAAAACCAGCAGAAATCAGGCTCCCAAGTCTTTCTGTTGCTCTAAAAACCAAGGTTACACATGATTTTTTTTAAGTCACTCAGAATTGTATAGTGTAGTATGTATAGTGTAGAATCTAAATGCTTCAGAATTGTATAGCTGTTCATCTCTCAATAAGCTCTTAAGTATAACAGACAGCATTCCTAAAAAATGAGTTCATCTGTTAAACTTCTCTAACCAGTGCAATACAAGTATCAGGCAAATCTATTTAATTTGATTTTCTTGATGTATACTGATCACCTCTTTACTAAATTAAACACGCTGTACTAAATTGAGCATCCGTGCTATAATTTTCATACTTTTTCTAGCATATTCCCATTGGTCAAAGGATAATAGTTCAGATGTAGACACAGAATATATGCTCTTACAAAAATCTCAACTGCAAAAATCAGTATTACATATAATTAACAATGCAGACAAATACGTCAGTACTAGCTGGAAACATATCCATACTGCAGTGACAGTAAATTGCAGCTTTAAGAAAATGGAAGTCACCACTTCTCATAAAACAGTAACTATATCACAGACCACAGCCTGTTTTTCAATACTAATCGGTTTGTACATTCTCGTCATCAAAAGATGACTAAAACCAGATTTATTAAAATGTGCTAGCTAATGAACCTGCTAAACTCACCCCAGTTTCTCATTCTAGACAGAGCTTTCACATGTTTGAATTCAGGTTTGCCCAGCTGTAAAATGGTGATAACAATACTTTCTCTGCACTTTATAGCTTGTCTATGTAGACTGATAACTCTGTTGGGCAGGAACAATCTCATTGGGCAGTTTATACGACACAGCAGGAGTGAAAAAGTACTTTAAAATGCAATTGATTTTTTCAAAGACATTAAACTAAGTACTAGTTAACACAAATGAAGAATTTTAAACATCACTGTTGCTACTGGTAGTAGACCTCAGATGATATTTAAAACATACTACTTAAATGCTACTTAATTTAGTTTCTAATTAAACACCATTTTTTATTGTAGTCAACTTTCAGAGCATAGGTAAAAGTTGGAACATCCTTTTTAGAATTGGTTCTGAATCTCCTTTGCACTATCCACTTCTGTCATATTTCCCTGTCCTTATGGATTTGTGGGGCTGTGCCAAAGAAGAGCAAATCCATAATCCACTATTCCTGTAGTCCCTGGTTATTCTAGATGTCATTGTGCAGGTAATCACTGCAGATGTTTAAGAATTAATGACGGGAAAAAGCAGGAGGGATAAAGTGATTTTGGGGTTAAAATTGGCTTCTGGAATTAGTTGTCACTGTCTGAGCTACACCACAGAGTTAACTGGTTAGGCCATAATTCTTCATGTGCGCACTATTACAGGTAAAACATGACACAAGATGGTCAATGAATTCACATTTTGGGTATGGCTGATTGCAAGTAAGACCTTCTTTGAACAGACACAGAAGTGAAGGGGGGCTGTGTGCAGGGGCAGGAAAGCAACAGAGTGAGCACACACAGAGCCTCATTCAGGTGAATCTGAGTGCTTGGTGGAAAGCCTGGTGCACGTGGATTTCGCCATCTGGAAATGAAGCTGCTATATGTTTACTAGAGCTCTCACAAAGAAGATTGATCATTTCCAGATTTCCCATTTTGTTGGGATGGATTAACATCTGGAGAAAAGAAATGCTGCGTTCCCTCTTGCAGAAATTACTACTACTTGTATGCCTTTGTTGAAGCCTGCAATGTGCTGGGATATCAGAGATTCCAACTGCTAACCAAATCTTTATACTTTCTAGATATTGGAATTAAGCTCAGAAGGATTTTGCCTGTTCTTGGTAAAACAATTACTGCTGCTACGTAGAACGACAGGGTGTAGCTCACTCAGAGAAGTTTCTGTTAGACTTGACTGTCTCCCTTATAAAAGTCTCCCACCTTTGCTTTCACCAAAACAGGTTTCTGACAATAGCACTGATCTTACAAGACTCTTTTTTGAGCAGGAATCTTACTGCGATCAGTCTGTCAGGTTCTGCTGTTATCTCTTCTGAGTAATTATCCAGAGTTTTGCATGACAACTATTCAAGATATACAAATATTTAAAGAATTGAGGACATACTGAATATCATTGATACCACTATTAACGATTCACGTCTCAAAGTCTTTTTGGACTTTGAAGAGCAGGAGCTAATAAAAATTACAGATTTCCATTTTTCTTTAACCATTGATCAGACTACTTATTTTGTAGAATATTTTACTTAAACGCCAATTTCTCTGAGTATGAATCACAAGAAGGCACTTTCCTGCCAATCTCCCTTTCATAAATTTTTTTTAGTATAACCTGAAATACTTTGCACACAAATGAGAACCTGTGATGGTTTGGACAAGCTATATGACTCACTGAATTGCTTTTCAAATAGTTATGAATTATTTTTCAAATAGATGGAAGACATTTTCTGTGAGAAAACATGGGCATTAAAGAGATATTGATCAAAATAAACTAAAGCTATTTTGAAAATAAAATGGAACATTACTTCTTAAAAAAAGAGAACTTCTTTTCTTCAGTCTGATTAGAAATTGCTCTGTAGAACTCAGGGGAAAAGAGATAGCTTTTATAAGCTCTAAATCAGCAGTTTGTTTGTACTCAGAAAAGTGATTTAGTACAGGTTTAACTTTAGGGACATGGTTAAATTCCATTGATTCCTATGGAAGTAAAGCAGATGTGCTTGGAGCTGGTCACATGCTTAACTAGTGTTGAATTAGGGCCTTTATACTTTACAAGTTCAATATAGCAAATGGTAATTAGTCCTCACTGCACTTCTCAAGAAATGTCTCATTACTAAATGCAACTAGTGGGACTGGAGATTGCCTAATAACTCATGTAGTGACTGCTCAATTTGTGCTACAAAGTATAGGTGCAGACCTCCTATGCTTTCTCATTTTTCTAGCACTGCAGAATCACAGATAGGAAGGAGGTGCTAAAGGTTAAAAAAAAAAACCCAAACAGCTTCTTGTCAATAAAAGAACTTCAGTGAATACTTCTATGCTTGTGTGTGCAGCCTATATTTCAATCATTGCTGGTGATATACTGAGAAAAAGAAAATAAATACGTGCAGTATGTATTCTTAGTGGTCAAAACAGGAGGTGAGGAAGAATGATAGTCAAGAGAAGTAAATTTGATAACACACTATAAAAAGTAAAGCCTCACCACAGTGGAGATATCTAAAACAACTAGACCCTGGAAAGGAAGACCTTTCAAACTTCTTAAAACAAGTAATTATGAACAACAACTTGTGAAGCATTTAAATGAGTCTTGCCATTAGTTCACAATAGAGGAGAGTAGGAGGGCACTTCCATCATGTCACCCTGCCAAATAGTCTATATATTTTAACATCAGAAAAGGCCTGAGTAAAAAGGAGGCTCTTTATATTTTGGGCAGCTTGTGGTAAGCATGGTTAAAAGGTCCAAACCAAAGACAACCAGGCTTTCACCAATCCCACAACAAGTTTTCAGGGTTGACTTCAATAACAAATATACATATGCCTCTGACTAGATATTTCAGTTAGTTGACTTAATCAAGAACAGATTAAGCTTTATAATTCTAGTACAAGACATACCCAGACTTAAACCAATTCCATAAGAACATTTTCTACAACACTTTAATAACACACCATTTCATTACTACCCCACATAATTTACCTCCTTTACATCAGAATTTTGTCAGTCATCAATATTGCCATGGGTAACAGCCTTTCATTATTCATCAGTACCAGAGGGGACCTGTATTCTTTGTAAAGAGAAGAAAATGCTGGGACATTTGGCTTTCCTCTCTTCCCCCAGTCATTTTAAGAATGGATTAGAAAAAGGTTAATGGAGAATATTTTAAAATTAATAGTTCTGTTCCATTACAATTTTTGTTCCCACTTCCTCCCCCCTGAACAGTCTTAACAGTCATGAGGTTTCTGTAGAAAATTCCAGCATCCAGCCTTATTTACTTTGAAAAGCAAGAACCTGATGTCAAACAAAGCATTCATTAGAAACAGGACATCATGGGGAGCTGGACTGTTTGCACCTCACACTCTAGAAGTTTCTTTAAAGATGTGCTGCCTAAATTCATTTTTGCACTGTTCTACATCCTTCTGACAAAAGGCCCTCCATGGAATTTCCCTTTAACAGGTAGCACATGGGGTGGGGAGGGGAGGAATTTAAAAGAAGCCTTCCCTAGGAATCTCCAGTGTCAATGTTGGAAAATGTGACTATAGACAAGAAATGTGTTGTCTTATTCTTACGTCATGGTGTAAACTGGGGTAAAAGATTTCCCAGTGCCAACGGGTTGGCTCATTGGAATAAACACAGTGGTCAGTGGCTTCAACCTCCTGTGGCCAAGTGTGTCATTAAAACCTGGTGGTCCCTGTGTAAGGTGAAACCACAGCCATGCAAACACACATGCCATTTCCCACATGTCCCAAGGAATGCTAGAACCTCCTACTTCCCCACGGAGCGATGCTGTTTTGTGGGCAGTGGAACCTGGGAAGCAAACGTAACAGGCTGCCTTTTGCTCCCCTCGGTTTAAAATTCAATCGCTCCTCAGGAATACTTCTGTGGTAGTGCAAATAACCAAATAAAGCATCAAAGAGCATCTCCCTCAAAAATGACTGATCAAACTGAATCATACCGAATAAAAAAAGTGTCTTTCTGGATAAACACTTTTCCATCAAAGAAACAGAACATTCAATATGAGACTTGTACTATTAACCCACAGAAACTCTTTATGCTCCTAATGTTAACTTACTTGGGATCAAGGGCAGAACAATGGCATTGTCATAGGATCAAGACCAGGTTTAATGTAAGAGTAGTGCACATCTTCACAGAACACTTTGTAAAACACAGAAACAGCAATGTACTATGCAACAAAACAGAAAGCCGATGCGGCACTAAGTAATCATTTCCAAAGTCAACCTAAGATGAATTTTTTAACTGGCTAGCTACTTGGTTATCACTGCCTTCAACTCTAAGATGTCCCTCAACAGGCATTATCAAATCAAGTATCATAGTCAAGAATCTTTATGTGGTAGGGGCACAGCTGAAGTCTAGAAAAAGGAGTTCAGTCTTGCCAGGAATGGACAGATACTAAAAAAGGCAAGAAATAATCAAGAAAAAAAATTAAACCAGAAGAAACTACAAAGAAAAAGAGTAACATGGAAATAAAGCTACATCACCAGAGCTGTAGGAAGAGATCTCAGCACACACAGACTTGCTCCCAACAGATCCAGAGAAACCCATTTTCAGATTTAGAGTGAAAAAAGATTGGGCAACATCTCCAGTGGCCACTTTCAGGTGACTTTCCTAGTGCTTGTGAGGGCTGCCCTGGCTGGGAACCAATTTTGCTCAGAAAAGCCTTTAATTCCACTATGAATTCTGCCACACAGTACCTCAAACCCGATCTGATATGCTGCCTGCAGGATTATCCAGGCAGCAGCTATGCAGCTTATTTAGGGTAATCATTTTGTATGTGGTCCATTTAGAGGCATTAAATGCAGCAAAAATGTGCCTTCCTTTGACTCTCCAGCAAGCCCAAAAGTGGGAGAGTTATCCAAGAAGTATTTATGTGCTGATATATTTTAAGAATACGAATTATTTATTTTAGAATAGCTCTTTGTTCTAATTTTCCTAATTTGGAATGGTCTTTTTTTAACGCTTTAAAGCCATATGCTGCCGTAAGGCCCAAAATAATGTTTAATATGTATCTTAGAAGCCGCAGTGGGTGCAAAGTCCACACTTTGGTTTTGATTAGCTCCATTCGATGCTATATGTCAGAACAAAAACTCTTGCAAACATTGGCCTTATTGTACCGTAGGACCCACGCATAATTCTTTCAAAACACACAGAAAGTGGCACACAGCAAAGCAACGAATAAAATATGAAGGAAAAAAAAAAAAAAAAATCAAGAGAAGTTTTAGATACTAGAAACAAAGCACTTTCTGTAGGACTAGCTTCTTTTAAATCCAACATATTTATAAGGGTACCCTGCTTTAAAAAAAAAAAAAGGAAAAAAAAAAGCTGTATATAAACTAGATAGCATACATAGCTGCTCTGTTTAGAAAACAGCAAAGTACCATGTAAAAAAGTCTCTGTTTAGTCAGCCCACCCACTATGAAAGAGAAAAAAAAAGAAAAAAGCTGACATTTAGAAAACAGGATATACTGAACAGTTTTCACAATTGTGCCCAGCAAATCTCATAGAGGTTTTTGTGTAAATTCTACAGCACGGGCCCAATCCTGCAAGTTACCATGTATTGGGAAATGAAAGCTATCAAGGATAAAAGTTAAAATAGCCTTAGAAGCCCAACCTTCCTTTACAGCATGGTATTTTAAAAAACCACTAGTTAGCAGGGAAATAGGAAATCAAACAGTAAGTGTGAGGCAAATATCTAAACAGCCCCACATTTTGGAAAAATGATCTTTTCTGTTCTATTATAGATACGACAAAATATTGTTCCTGACAGACAAAACGAGAACTGAAAAGCCCCCTACAAGCCCAAAAGTAAGTACATATAAACATGAGAAGGAAACCCAAATACTCTTAGATAAAAATTTTAGAGCACAGATTTTCCTATGTGTTTGGAAAAACCGCTAAACACAATGAGGTCCAGATGCTAATTGGAGCCAGCAAGCTTAAAGCAAAGCAAATAACGCACAGAATTATCATGCAGGTCACTTTGGACACTCCTCTCACTGCCTGGTGCAGGGGCAGCCCCTGTGTGACACTGCTGGGCAGTCTGGGTGTGATATCAGCTGTCAAACGCTGCAGTGAATTACGTGTGGTGGTGTGAAATCTCCTGAGTGCAGGTACAGGTGGGTGACATTCAACCTCTGAAACCACATCAATACAGTCTCAGTCCTTCAGGTTTTAGATGTTCAGCAGTCATGAAGCCTGTTTTTAAACACACACGTGTGTCTGTGTATATATATATATATATATACACACACACACACACATATACATTTCGGATAGAAAATACTGCAGTAGGTGGCACATTTATTGTGGGAAAACAGTATAATAAAGAAATGTCATTCTTTACTGTGTTATTTGTTCTTGAGAACCAAGCCTACCTTTGTCTCTGCTTCTGGCTTGCCTGCCTCCCTCCCTGCAGCCCAGTAGGTCTTTTCCACCTCCCTCAGACCTATGAATGATAAAGAGCATAGGCAACAGATAAGGAACAACTTTAAACTCTGCAGAAACATAAACAGAACTTTAACTGCAAACTGAGTGATTTCTTTTTTTTAAACAGCACATGCAGCCCAACAGAGCTATCCTATACTAAAAATTCCAACACAGAATTCCTGCAAAAGGCAAAATCCATTGCCAAGGAGTCTCCCCTTGAGTATTCACTGAACCTTACTAACTAGACAGCGGTTGAAGGGGATTCCGTTGGGGCACTCACAAAATCAGCCCTTGTACAGATTTGTGTCAGCCCTGCATCTCAGGAACAGAGTAGTCTCAGAAACAGCGGCACACTGTCAACCCGATGGCAGGCCAAGCAATTCAGCTCCTGACAGGTTAAAAAAGTGCTCATTGTCTGAGCAGCAAGTCAATGCAAGCCAGGAAAAACTTTCAGAGATTAGACCAGTGGCTAAACTTCAAGGAACAGAGGAAGTTTTGCTGAGGAATCGACTGCTTTTTTTCTTCTTTTCTCCTTCCTGCCAGAGAAAAGAAGGTTGGAGCTGCAGTGCAGGCTGGCAAGGAAAGCAAGAAAATGAAGGAAGCTTTCCTTCAGCTCCTTCTTATCCAAAATTATAGTACATTCTCTCACCCAGTTTCCTTGAATACTGCTGAAAAACCAGGAATTACTCTAAAAGCAAATGTTTTGCCTTTGTCTTCTAAGCAGACGTAAAGGGTTTAACTCTTTTGAGAACCACTAACTTCAGGATCATCCCTCGGAATAAATCCTGAATGGTTCTTTCAGTAAGAATATGCTTGCTAATATTTAAATCACCCTATTTTGGGGAATCCTAATTTCAAATTATAATCTTGGTAAAGATTAAAGACTACATCCACGGTTTTCATTAGTGTCTCTCCAAACTTAAAAAATACTTCATGTTTCTCTTGTTCAGTGGATGGACACTTAGTTCCTGTATGTCCCACCCAACCAGACAGTGAGATGCATTACAAGTGACTGAGTTCTATTAAAGGCCTTAAACTGTAAAACGCTGCTAAATTATATAAACCTTTCACATGCATAGGCTATTGATTACACACCAAAATATCACAGAACTTTTTAGAACAGTTAAAATCTGGAATTCATTAATGTAGGATTCAAACAAGTCTGACCATCACTTTTTGCATCCACTTGACCTGGAAGAAGCAATGGTTCTTCCATTAAAAATTGTTCTTGAAAACCTTCAGAACTTTCGCTACTCAATTTAAGCTTCTTCGACTGAATTTTTATCATACTAGAGGACATGCACATTTGGAGTTGGTCTAAATGTGGCAGAACTGATTGCAAACAAAACTAATCCACGTGTCATTGAATAATGACATACAGGAAGAGAAGATAAGCAGATAAATAAATCCTTGTTTTTTTCCTGGAGTCCTAAAGACTGCACACTCAAGGAAAGATTCTCTTGCTTTTTAGCCAGTGGACAGCCCCAAGTAGGGAAAAGTGCTAAATTCATGTCCCTGTCCACAACATTCACATCTTTTTGAGGCTCATGAAGAGTTCCTTGGCAATACCAGAAGGGAGAGAAGTTCTGGTTTTTGCCAATACCATATTTAGGACAACTATGTAAAGTGCTAAAATAATTACGTGCTTCTCTTGTCTACTCTTCAAATTTTATGGCTGTTCCCTGCCTCTCTCTAAGTTCCACTGGGGCATTGCTATCTGCTGCCATATGTTTGCCAAATTGAAAGGAATATACAACTGTACTTGTATACATTGAATTTAATGACTGGCACAGCAAAGAACTTGCAGTCTGGCAACTGGACTGATCAGGGTGCGTGACAACAGGGAATGGGGATATGTGTCAGAAATCCTATATTAACCTAAAGTGGCGCCTCCAAAATGCCTTGCACCAAACCAGGTAAAGGTGCAATACCATTATCAATGGAAAGTGAAGGAGAATCTGTGCACTCTGAAACCTGATAAAGTCTCAGTAAATGTAAGGACTATCATTCTGTATCTTTGTTAAATGTAGTCTTAAAAATATTTACTAAATGGCTAACCACGAGACTAAACAAAAGCATTACCACCATTGTAAATCAAGATCAAGGCAGTTTCATGCCAGGCAGGGAGGCAGCTGATAATTTAAGAAGAGTGCTACAGATATTATGAGAGGTGAGAGATGATGACGATCCCACTTCTGCTTTTTCTTGAGATGCTGAAAATGTATTTAATAGGGTAGGATCAAATGCTGATATCTACAATATGCCTCTTGCAAGTTTTGTTTTGGATTAAAACTCAGAAACCTAATTAAAACAATTTACTTTCACCCATTAGCCTTAATCCTTATGAATGGCTTACTGTCTTCTCTGGTTATTTTACTGAGAGGCACTTGAAAATGATGTCCTCCCTCTCCTGTCCTACTTTGCACTTGACCTTGAACCTTTGGCCATCTCCCGCATTTTTATTCTGAAAAAGTATTTGGCATCCAGAAACTACTGGTATGTGTAGGTGACATCCAGACAGCTATTAAATGGCATTTTCAAAGAACAACAAAGATTTTCAGTGCATTGGTGTACCAGAATATCTAAAACATCTCATATCTAAAATTTTGTCTATTGCCTAATTCCCACTGAGATCAACTAGTGTTATGAAATTTGCTTGCTTAGGGATTTAAAAAAAAAAGCAGTAGATTCCCAAAATTTTAAAAACATGGATTACTTCTCTAAGTAAGAATCAGGCTATTATATAAACTATTGTATTATAAACTGCTATAATTTAATAGTTCAAAGAAACAAAGCTCTGCCAACTGCACAATGAAGTTCCTAATTCTAAGCATTTACCTTTAAATCTTTGATAATTTCTACAAAGTGTAAAATACTTACAAGTAAATGTGGAGCTCAAACAAAAGAGAAAAATACAGTGAATGATAAATGCATAGAAAACAATTTAAAGGTTTCAAAACACAGAACATCTGAACTGTAGTTCAGTCTTTCAAAAACACTGTTATCATTAGGAAGCTTATATAGAGACTAAGTTCCTCTCCCCTGGCAAGCAATACAGAGTCTATCCAGTTTCTCTAAAGAAACAAAATATATTGATAAGAGAAGAAATTCATACCCCTGGCAGGTATAGGAACTGTTCTTTCTGTAACTGATTTACCCAGCTTCCTACTCTACCATGAAAGAAAACGCCCATCTTTAGAGAGGTTTCCAACTAAATCCTTGGGAGCACAGTTACAGACATGAAAAGGAGAAAGAGAAGAGGAGTCAGGTTGTCTGAT
Organism: Dicrurus megarhynchus; assembly: GCA_013399195.1. Classification (NCBI taxonomy): domain Eukaryota; kingdom Metazoa; phylum Chordata; class Aves; order Passeriformes; family Dicruridae; genus Dicrurus; species Dicrurus megarhynchus. The sequence goes on from VXAD01006250.1 coordinate 1,487,416, forward strand.
ATCCCTCAATCTAGGGTGACCCACGGAGTCCTTAAGGGAGGGTTATAAGTCTTCTTCCAGTGCAAATTCTACTCATTCTAAAGAACAGAAAAATTAAAGGCTTTGTCATGCCAATGCAATGCTATTTCAAAAGACAATCTTCTATCCATTACAAATCTCACCATATTCTGGTGAAAGGGCTTCCTGACAACATAATTTCACCTGTTTGCAGCACAAAATACAGTTTAGATTATGAAAAAGCAACTTTTCAATGTTGCTTTTGGGGGTTTTTTTTAGCAGCAACATTGAGGTTGTTTTTTGTCAAAGCTCCTGGCCAGTTTTCAAAGTCAACAGAGTGCCTACTAAATCTCACCTAGGAACAAGCAAAAGATCCAACTGACTGGGCTTTATGACTCACTTGACGGATCTGTGCGTGTCAGAGGCTGTCAGCAGCTTTGGAAAGATCAGTAACCCAAGTACAGTAAGTAGCATTTCCAGCTTTTCAGAAAAACAAGACCCACTCTGGTATAACCAAGAAAACTAGATGTTGTTGAAAGAAATGTCCTTGAAAAATCTTAAAACACAGAGAAATCTAAGTAAAAAATTAACCAGAAGTATTACTGCTTCATACTTTTTTCATTATGAAGAGTTTTTATAACTTTTCACCACTCTGGAAAGACCAGCTTTGCCAGTGTGTACTTTTGCCCTTCCAAGCTCTCACTGCTCCTCTGCCCATCAACCATCAGCTTGGTAGGATGCACGTTGTTCACTTGCATTTCTTTCTACCATTTCTCAGTTTTCAAATCTCTATATAAAACCCTACCTTGCTTGACTTATTTTTCTCTCTGTGCTAGAAAAAACACCCAGCTAAAAAAAAATACAAGTGAGTCTCCAGTTAAAAGCCACAGAATTCCTGAGGTTGGAAGGGATCTCCGGAGGACTTCCTGCTCAAGCAGGATCACTTCAAGCAGGTTGCCCAGGACCTTGTCTAGTTGGGTTTTCAAGTATCTCCAAGGGCAGAAACTCCATAACCTCACTGGGCAATCTGTGCCAGTGTTTGAGTATCCCACAGTAAAAACAGAAAAAAACAAGCACAAAAACATCCAACCCTCCCAACCTTGAACAATTAAATCCCACCCCACAAAAAAAAAAAAAAATCACACCACTACTTCAAAAGCAGATGATATATAATATTTCTTCCACTCAAAAAGGAAAAAAAATTAAATTTACAAACTCTGAGTGACTAAGCCTGTGTAAATATGAGTACCTAGGTGCCTGCATATATGCAAGTTTCTCCTATGTTTATTTAAGTATTTTAATAGGAAATGGCCTGTTCAGATAGAGAAATTTATCCCCAGTGCTGTCCCAGGGCAGAACAAAAACAAGATAAGAATATGTATCAGTACACATTTCAACATAAAAAGCAGGTTAAAAAACAGCTGTACACCGTATTTTCTTGAGAACAGAAACTAAAGTCTGCTCAGCTGAAATATAATATATTTAGTCTAATAACTTACTCTATTTGATATATGCATTTATATCACCATACACATTAATTTTCAAATATTTTTGTTATGATTGGAAACAGAGATTACTTGATAACACATCAAGTGCAATGCATACAATACTTTATCTAGAAACTGAATTGATACTTTCCATTTTGAGCAAAAGGATGAACAGAACCACAGCTTATGCTTGACACGTTTTCCTACTTGCAGCATAGGAAAAGAACAGCTTTCAACAAAGAAAAATAGGTGAAATCCTGCTCTTAAAAAACGTCCCATTGTTTTCTTCAGTTTTTAGACAGAGTAAGAGAAAATGTCCTTTTAAAATCTCAGCTGACAGTTCACCATCAATGCTGTCAACCCAAAGTTCGCGTTTATTGAGCACAACATCAATTTCTCTCTTCCTTAAAATCTTTACTGCTTTGGAGTTGTCCTCCTCCACCTTCCTGAAGGCCCTGAAATACATGACTTTCCTGTGCTTTGAACCGGTTTGCATTTAGAAGATCTGAGAAAGATCACATTTCCTCAGTAGTGTCATTTCTGGGAGCTTGGCTGGAGGTTTTTCAGAAGAAAAAAGAAGGCATCCAATTCCCACTGATTTTCTGTGACTCATTCTTAGGAAAACCTCATGTCTTCCATGTACTTTCTTGCAATGACAATTTTATATACTCTGATTCTCTTCTTCATCTATTGCTGCAGATAGTCCTCATTATTTAAACACCCACACTGATTTTCTGTGACTATTTGTGTCCAAAGGTTATAATAAATTTCACCTGTTCAAATCCAATTCTCTGACATTTGTTGTTGCCAAAAAAGTTCAAATCTCTTTTCAGCCAGTAATAATATTGGTGTCAGCTGCCAGGTCCTTTCCCTTGTGGACTTTTGCCCATTTAAACTAATGGTGTCTTATTTGTTTTATGATTGTTTTTTTTCTAGTAGCTGCCCTTCTGTGAAGCCTTCTCTTGGCTATGTAAGTCATACACCAATCTGGAGGACACCTGCTTTTTAGTACTTGCTGCCAGACCTATTTGAAAAGTCAAATCTCCACTAAGCACATCAAACACTCCAGTCTCACAAGATCAGAAACACTGTGAGTTGTTTAAGAATGTGGCTTGACATTATACATAATCTGGTCTAGCTGCAGGTGGCTGCCAAAAGGGGAAATCCTGTGGCCCCTACCCCCAACCCGTGAGCTGAATGCTCTCTCCCTCTCTCCAGTTCCATTTGGAAGCAAAGATCCTGAGGCCCATGGCTGAATCAGTTCAGTGAGCTGCTCCAATGGAAAAATGCTGCCCTCCTGCATCGAGAAATGAGTGATGCTGGATGAACTGACACCCTGGCAGCAGCACGACCTGCCGGACCTGATGTAGGGAGAATAAACTCCTGGACAGGAGTGAAAGATACAGGAGCACCTTCTGGCAAAGAAAGAGGGCATTCATTAGGAAGATTAATGCAATAGACAATGCTCTGTGCTTCAAAACTCCATCTCAACTGTGGTTTTCTTAGATAGAGTAAGAGCTAAGGAGCTTCAAGATGAATTCTCAGAACACTTTTTTCACAAGACTATTTGTAATCTACTTCTCACAGAGAGGGTTTTACTCTTATGTATTGCAGAATAGTCCCAAAAGGACAGATAGGGGAAATTAAGCGATCATCCTGTCCTGAGACTGTAGAATACATTTGACAAATTGCCATAGGGGAGATAAATATCTACATACAAAAAGAAAATTAAGGCAATGAACAGAAAATATATTAAAAAGGCAAAGCAAAAGAAGAAGCAATAAGTTATATGAGGAAATTATAGGGTCAGGGTCTGCACCTAGCATTTCCCAATGAAAACAACTGATTCTAGATTTGGAAGAACTAACTCTACATTAGGTGAAAAATCCATGGAATATTTTTCATAGTAACTTTCATCTAAGGATATGAAATTGTTTGGCAAGTAGGAAGTAATTAGGACGCAGAGATCACTTGTGTGTTTAGGGAATATTCATACACACATTCCAATGAGAAGAAATTAAACATCAACCAGAATGTGACAGTCCCAAGAACATTCTATGAGAGAACCAAAAATAAAACCCATACCCTTTGTACTGAAGACCTATATAAATCCAGGCAATTATAGGATAGACAATAACATCCACATAACTAAATATGTCAGCATACTGATTGGTGACGGGCAAAATTCCCGACTGTTTAGAGGACATTTTCCTGGACAATGACATCACTGAATATATGTTACATTTTGTTGGTTCTAGTTTGGTCCAAGAAGGTGCATATAATAATGTGTGCTACAGCAAACCTGTTCAACGAACTACTGCATGATGTTAATAGAGCAGCTCCGTGGACAAAAAAGCAAGACTCAAGGATGAAGAAACAGGATAGAGCCTGACTTTGGCTGTTATTATAATAACTTAACCATAATAGCCACTCAAAAACTGTATCAGAAATTCCAGCAAGCAAAGGCATCCTAGCTTAGCTTTCAGTGGCATGGAAGTCAAAGACAATACTTCCATAAACTAAAAGATCAAAATCATTCAGATCTTATGACTAGCTAACAGTGAATCATGAGAAAACTCTGCCCTTTGACTCAAGAGCAAAACCAAGCTCTATGGGAAATGATGCTGATTGTATGGGAACCAAAGTGGAACAAACTGAGGAAGCACATTATGATTTTCTCTACTGTAAGTGATGGTTCCTTACAATGCAGCCTTGACAAAACTGAAAAATGGTTGACGAGATTTAAGTGTAATGCATATCCCAAATGAGGAGAGATGCAACCCCCAAGCGGCATCTGGTAGTAATACTGTACTGTAGCAAATACAATAACAGTAATAATAATTTACATTGCTATATACTCCCCTTCAAGGCATCTGAAACTAGCTACTGTCAGAGAACAGATGTAGGACTAAATGGCACGTGTCCAATAGAGATGAAAAACCTGAATCCTGACGGCTACATTTACATGAGAGGAAAGAAAAAAAAAAAAACAAACCAACAAATAAAAAGAAGAAATGATGAGAAACAGCTTTTAACTGTAATATTTATGTGAGTACAGGCAGACCCCAGTAATTTATACTAGGGCCTCATTATCAAAAGCCTAAATTGCACAGAACAGTGAAGTTAACGGATCACCTACAACTTCTCTGAGTAGGTCTTCAGCGTGACTTAGGTCGAAATATTCCAGGAGCTGCTTTAGCTTTTACCAGCTGTCAATCACTCCAGAAATCACTGTCAAGAATTTCAGAATTCAAATAACTTCTCCATGCCCTTCATGCTTCACTGAAAGAAGGCAGGTGCAGTCATGATAATCTGGAAAATATTTTGCTCATAAAAATATGCTTCCAAGGAAGGATCTAAAGCTACTGAATGTGTAACCACTTTATGTCACTGAAGCAGTTCTTAGTGACACAAGTCACTATGTGACTTTCCAGGGAAAAAGAAACCTTTTTCCCTGAAAATTGTTGAAGAAGAAAAATTGTTGCTTTCAGACAAAAAAGCTCAGAGTCAAGTTTACAACTTGCAATGCAGAACTCCTGGAGTACGAACACAATCCTCATAAGTCAAAAAAAGAGAAGAGGCTGTCTTCACAGGAGAGAGAAAAACATCCCAAGTCTGTACCATTTGATTTATACTTGCAAAGGAAAGTTGAGCCAGTTCTACGTGTAAACAGGGGTTGAGTTGATGTGTTGCTTTTCTCCTCTTCCATTCTGGGAAATGACTGTGGGTGATCCCTCTTCTTTCTTTACCTCCCACTGTCTCTTCCTCCTCCACCAGAAAAAGAAATTAAAGGAAAAAAAAAAAGGAGAAAAAGATCTGTTTGCCAGTAGCCAGTGTGAATACCAGCTGAAACACCTGCACGCCAGACACGTCCAGCTGTCCTCTCCCCTGCCTCTTGCTGACAAGGCATCTGTGCTGCACACCACACACACCAGTTTGCTTGCTGTAGGTAAGGAGACTTTTAGGATTATTATTCCCACTGCTCTTGTACAGTTCTCCGTACCATCCCCCATAGCCTGCAGAGGGGAACTTCTCCACAATGTACAGCAGCCCAGCAAATATGCTCGGTACCCAAAGCAATGGCTTTTCAAATTCTCTTAGGCTACAATCACCACATCATTCCAGTCTTGGGTTACAGGGCAGCATGAAGACAGAGCCCTCCTCTAGGCAGGAAATACAAATGCTTATAATGTTAAAGCCAGGCCTAATCCTCTACTGCAGAACCCCCTCACTCCATTTTCACAAATTGCTGTGCTTAGATAACAGCATCACTGCTCATTTCTTCACATTTTTTCTTCCTGGTTGTGCAAGAATCAGGAATAAACTGAACACAGCAGGAAGTCTTCCACCTTGAGAATTCGACCCTTATTTCAGACATCCCAGAAAACTGGACAGGAAGGATAAACTTCTAACCAGAGTCAAGCAAAAATTTCAAACCCCTGTGCCTTAAGATTATGAAACAGAACTGTATGAATAACTTCTTTCAGTTCTTGTCTAAAGGAAAAAAAGGATTTTTAAAAACAGTTTCAGTTTAACAAGTTATTTTCAGAGGTTTCATCTGACAAGATACAAACAATATTTTGCAATTCGTTAAAACAAATGAAGTGCTATACATAGGAAAGATTGCTTCAAAATGCAAAACCAAAATATATTCTTTTAAAAATGTAAAATTAATATATCTAGCCTTTTTCACCTAAGTTTTTTTCAGCAAATAATTCACCATATTTTCCTATGTATATAGTCTTTCAAGTGATGCCCACACTTTACTTTCTGCAAAAAGAAATGTTGCATGACATTTTTTTCCCCAATAATATTTATAAGTTAAAATGGCCTGAATTTCAAAACTGAAAAACACTTGCAGCATTCTTTCACTTAAGTGACTTCTCTTTTGTGGGTTCTGAGCATTTATAGAAACTGATGCCTGTGCGCAGAAACACAATGTAGGATCTTACCATTTGTCATCTAGATTTTAAAATTTTGGTTACAAGTCAAAAATCTGCAAGACTGCAAGACAAAATGCAAAGACATACACATATAGTGTTGTTATTAACATAAAATCTCTTACATTTTAATTTTTCCCATTTTCCAAAACTTAGTGACAAAAAATGGCCACTTTTACCTTGTCAGAGATTTGATACCAAAAGAACATAATACATTTTTGACTTGATTTTTTTCTTTTCTTTCTCCACATGCTTTCAGTAACTTCACTAAATACTAACAACAAACCATGCTTTTAATTATGCTGAAGTTATTGTTGCTGGAGCTGACCAAGATCAAACTGTGGAAAGACAGAATGAATCTGGAATATCAGTTGCTAGTGCTCTGTATTTTTTTTTCCCCTCATTCTCTTGAATATTTAATTTCTAAGAGGTGTGCTCACCGTTTTCAGATAACAAAGAACACTTTTCAGAAAACAAACAAACAAAACCACTAGCAAAGTGTTTGTGATTAATTTTTAATGCTCCACTGGGTTTCATATATGGCACTAAGAAGGATATTAGTGCTGGGAAAGCAGAATTTCTAAACGCTTTTTAAAGACTAAAAAACACTTTACAGTTTTTTCTCTCAGTATAGGTAGTGGTGATGGGTTTGTTTTTTAATATCCATGTGAAGACAGTTAGCTGTCAGTAGGAAAATAGATATAGAGCATTTTAACCTGCCCTTAAAAGTAAAAAAATCAAGTAAAACTAGTGGCAGTGCTGCCATAATAAAACAGATGATTTCAGTTTCTTCCCAATGAAGAATTTGTGGTTCTGCCCTTCTCTTGAGCAAAGACAAGGTCAGACTCCTAATTTAGCCCAGAGTTTCATCCTTTTAATCAGAGATAGTACTGTAACTGGTCTCAAGCAATGATGCTCACAAGTTGTCCAAACCTGTTGTCCTTTACAGTTCTAAGCAATACATGAAGAAAAATATTGTTAGAAAGTCATGTTAACATGAAGAAAAGTAGGAGATGGGAAAATGTAAACAATAAGCCCCGTAAAACTCACGAACAAACCAGTACATTTTGAATTGCTCTTTGGTAACTGATGAAAAAAAGTGTTATGAGGCAAATCCTTCACTGGGTCACTCACTGGGGAGACTGGTAAAAATAAATTGCACAGCTCTAATTTTCCTAGCAGCTTCCATGCTATTCTTTGAAACTGAGTAAGAAACCCTTGGCCTAATCCCAAGAGCCAATCTATAGTAAATAGTGCACACTTAATGCCTAAGTTCCTTTTTAGCACCATTCAGACAGTGACTTCAGCCACACAGCTTAGTCATAGCAGACATTTTTGTGGTGAAAGCATTAAACCCACATGCAGCTCTCTTTCTGTGGCCACTGGGGGTCATGCTCCTTTCCCATTAGCTGAATAAATCATAAAGTCTGCACAGACCACACAAGAAGCAAGGCTAGCAAGCCACAGGCAGTGCCTACAGCCTGCTATTTCTTTTCAGAATTAAAAAAAAGAAAAAAAAAAAAGAAAAAAAAAAGAAAAAAAAAAAGAAAAGAAAAACAGGAGAGAAACACAGCAAAACAGCCTAGCTTTAAGAAATTATTTGCTTTTTAAAAAAAATTTGATCTCTTTGAAGTCCACAGAGATTTGTTTGTTTGTTTGTCTTTTAACCCAAGCAGCTACAGCAAAGAAGAAAAGCAGAGAAAAATAAAAAGAATGGCATGGAACTCCTTTGTCCTATGCTGCAACAGCAGAAGGTAAAAAATCCTGCTGGTCTGTTAAATAATAGAGGCTGTCATACAATATAGAACCTTATCAGATACCCAGAGAAATCAAAATAGCTGTTGATAGAGAATATATAATACAGCACTGAACAAGGAATCAAAATAGTGCACAATACTTTTCACATGAAATGATTTATTCTGCCAATGAAAATGACAGTAAATGAGCAAGGTCTGGAAACCTAGAGGTTGGTTCAAGTTCCCATCAGTCAGTATACAAGATAAGAAGGAATTTTAAACATAGCCATTAGCACGCAACTAATGAACATGGAGAAGATATGCACAGCTCATTATGCTAAGGAGTGTTCCTTTAAAATGTACCAAACCCCGAAATAGTCTAAAAAGTGCACTGAACTTTAGCGAGACTTTACATAACAGCTTGATTGGCAACTCGAACATGCCCTGCTTCTCAAAGCCCCCCGGTGGGGCAGGCAGGGGGAGCAGCTGGGAAAGCAGCTTTTCAAACCATGTTCTGTTCCATGATCCCGTCTAGATCATTTGGACATGCAGTGTTTAGAAAGTAACATTTACATGCTTCACCGTCTACATGCTGAAAAACTGTGCTGAGCAGGGAGGACAGCTGAATCAGGGATTGCTGGGTCTAGTTACTCACTGTCAGCTGAACTTTTGTTCCCTATCCTATTTTGGGTTGGCATTTTTGGTGCAATCTAGGGCATTTTTTAGCACAATAAAAAACCCCCAAAACACTAGTGAAGAAAAATATAAAAAAAACCCCTAAAAAGCTGAAGGACAAGAGAACCAAAAAAAAAAAAATTAAAAGGAAATAAAAGAAAGTAAGCTAGGGTCAGATAGGCTTAGACCAGAGTTTAGAAAGCTCTTTCAATCAGCTCTACCAGTAATCCTATATCCTTACCTGCAATATAACTTACTCTTTAGCTATTATAGTCCTCCTGAGCAAAGACAGATAATCATGTTGAATTGTGACAAATTATACGGTGGTTTTGAGATGTGAGCAAGCACTCACAGGGGAGTAGGGCAAGACCACTTAAATCCATTTCATTTGTGACTTAATATTGTGGGTTAAAACTTATGTGACCTTTGCCAAAGACATCTCACATATGTGCAGGAGAAATATCAAATCCCAAGTCTCAAAAGATTCCTAGCAATAAGATATACAGTTTCTGACAGGTCACCCAAGGCACGGCCTGAATTTTATCATGGAATTCTTACTGATGGATTAAGTACCACTTTAACCAGAATAACAATAAATAAAAATCCCTCAGTGGAAAAATGTAGAACTGTGTAAAATTTAAGATTTCACTCATTCCAGTGGAACAGCCAACTTTTAACATCTTTATGCATGTGTTTTCCCCACCAGCAAAAGACAGTCTTAGAGCTCATACAGAGTATTCTCCCTGAAACTGGAGCACTCAGATGATCTCTAATACTTGAGATTTAAAACTGACGCAGTTACCAAAAGGAGCTGCATGAAGCACAGCTCCTTTTTGGCCTTTATAAGCCAATTTTTTAACCTTTTCCTTAGGCAGAATTTGTGTTGATCTCACTGGGAGATTTGCTCAAGTGAGGACAGCAATACTAGACTCCACTAGCAGCAAGAACCAAGGATACCACTTCAATGATTTTAAAATTGAAACCATATAAAAATATACTTGCTTTGTCCAAATGTGTATGAACATTAGCAACACAGAGCATTTCATAGGCCTGCTTAACACAAGGACAGCTACAGATTCAAACGTGGCTACTTTCAAAGCACCCTCAGTCGTAATGAACAAACACAATGCAGACATTGTGAGGGCAAATTCTCTCTCCAGAATCCAGCATGGGTACATGCTCTCCAGAATCTGGGATGAGTCCAGGGTAGGGTAATGCAATACATGTAAGGGAAGGGAAGAAAGGCTTTCTCAAGGCAAGGAGAAGGGAGCCTAAAAGGTTCAGGTGAGAGACAAAAGGCCAATCTTCCCCTCTCACTTTTCCCCCTCTGCCTGTTGTCCTAATCAAAGTTCAAAGCTTTAAATTGAGTTTAGCTCTGCCATTCCCAGAATAGAGAAATGTTCATGTATTTTTGCCCTCCTAAAAAAAAAAAAAAATTAAAGGAGTAGGAAAATGATTTAATCCTTAAATAATATGTGCTATCAACAGCATAGTACAAAGCCTCTTCCCCAAATGTACTGATGAGAAAATGATATAGGGTTACAATACACAACAGCCAGAACAAGTACATTGATTTGCATTGTGTACCATTATTTCGACCTTTGCAAGTGAACCTAAGATTCAGGATGTTTAAATGAAAGAATAGTATCTGACAACCTATTCTCCACTGGTGTCTTTTGTACCAGTGAGTAACAGCAACAGCAAAACCCAAATCATAGAAATCCTAAGAGACAGAAGCTCTCCTGAGCAAATACAGGGGTCTCCCATCTTCACTGAGCAAATTCCTGGAACAGCACAAGAGCATAAGTCACATCTTTATGTAGTGCAAACCAACCAACATAATACAATTTATAAAAAACGCAAACACCTCCCATGCCAGTAAAGATTTAGAGAGAGCTGGGGCTGCACAGCTTGGAGAAGAGAAGGTGCGGGGGGTGGGTGGGTGTGTTTTATCGATGTATATACATACCCAGTGGGAGGGTGCATAGAAGATGAAACAAGGCTCTTTATATTGGTGTCCAGTAAAAGGAAAATGCAAGAAGTTCCCTCTGAACCTCAAGTTTAAGTGTGAGTGTGACTGAGCACGGGCACAGGTTGAGAGGCTGTGGAGTCTTTTCCTTGGAGATCTTCAGAAGATACATGGAGAGGGTCCTGGCTCCAGGTGTCCCTACTTGAGCCCTGACTTGGAACAGGTGCCCTCCAGAGGCCCCTTCCAGCCTCAACCATTCTGTGATTATGGGATTGACTTAAAAAAACCCTGAAATCGTCAAATTTGAAGGTTGAATCTGTGATACAAAATACCTTTCCACTTTCAGGCCACAAATTCTAGACAAAACCATAGTATCACTAATGGTACTGAAGAAATATGAAAGAGTGCACTTTTACTTGTTGCATGACTTGGATAAGTCAGTCATTAAGGGCTCATGTTTTCTGTGTTTTTAAATAAGAGATTAACAGAGTGTGTATTTATTACAACACTGTGAAAAACAGTTTACACTGCAATAACACTTCAATATAAGAAAAGTGTTGCTCACTCTATAACTCTGTATTAAGTGTGAGGAGGTGCACTAAATTTCAAGTACTCTGGACTACTACTATCACTATTTTCTAATGTGCACAAGCACACACATAAAATATAGCCCCTCTTTCCAGAAAAGTTCTTCCAAAAACCCAAGAGTAAAGCTAGGGATGTGGTTATGATGAGATAGTACCAGCCACTCCTGTTTTAAAGATACCTTGTGATATCCAAGATAAGGAATATCTCATGCTAACCAGCTTCTCTGTTGTGTCTAATTGAGTAATTACTCTTTTGCCACCTTCCTCTGCATCTTCGCTTCTCCTTAACATTACAACAATAAGAATTTCTTTTCATCTTACTCTTGTTGATCTCGGGATTTTACTAAATTGATAAATTCAGGAAAACTATTAGAAGAATGCTACTCCCAATACTATAGGTAGGTCTGCTCACAAGTTAAAGGTGTATTCTTTCATTATTGCATAATGAAGCTATTTAGAACTGATGGGCAATATCCACAGATCATGTGCACAGTGCTTCCATTGATTTAACAAGAAATTGCTGCGGACATAAGGAGCACTTGGAACTGTGGAGTGACATTTGCCTACATCCTATCAGTTAAGATTAAATCTTAAAATTTATTATCACAATGAGTGATTATTTTATAGTCTTGAATCCAAGCGCTACTGGAGCTATATAAAGAGGTTCATACTTTGGTATGCAACAGTAGATTAAGACTTGTTAAAATAAAACTAAATTTTGCTATGTTAGATAGTTTTCAAAAGGTAGAAAGTGTTAAGTTCTTTAAAAATGTTCCCCCAAAAATGGATTACAATTGGATTAATTGTGTTTCTAAGAATACTGCTGTAATCCAGATTCAGACACTGTTGTTCAAAAGCAAACAGTATTTATACAAATATTCCTAATTTGGAAAATGCTTATACTAAAACTGCTTATTGAAAGGACAGTAGATTGTTCTTTTTAAATGCCAAAATTAAAATACTGTATCAGTTAGTCAAATATTTTGCCAGGTAAAAAATACATTAAATAAGCCATCACCCTGAAATGATTGTAAGAATTTCTATTGGTGTAAAACACACTTATCTAACTCCTTATTTATCAATGGGGGTAATTCCACGAATTTAAGAGAAAGTTTCTGCTCTGTCTTGCTTTGAATTGTTGCTGCTGCATCCCCTCTCCCATTTAAAATCACTTTACTTAGAATGATGTACATTTTGAGCTTTGGAATATATTTGTAAAACTGGTAGTTGTGGTAATAAGATGAGGTTTACATGTCTGTCCACATCAGCACCATGTACTCAAGATGGATTTCAGCTGCCAAAAAGGTCAATCCAAACTGCTTGCACAAACCTGTCTTTATGCTCCTGTTTATTATGCTCCCATGTAGTCGATGTCTCGTGCACTAAAACAGTGCAGCCATATGTCAACATCTCTCTGGTGGTTCCCAATGTTCTAAACAAGAGCAAGGGTGCACTGAACCTCCCATGTAAACTTTATACAACAGATTCAGCAGAACTGTAATTATTTACAAAATGATGGCATGAGAAATCTCTGGATTTATATCTCACTTTAAAGTAACAGGGATTGTGTCCACATAATTCTTGAGTTCATGGTAGGTTTCTAATTTACTTTCTTATTTTTGGTATGATAAGATACAACTCAGCATTCTTTAAAAATCAATGTCACTGATTTTTTAAGTTATTAATAACTTTCTAAAAAAGCACCTCTCTCTCTCTCTGTCTTTCCTCTATTTTTTTTTTTCTTTTAATAATGGCCCTGTATTTCATTACAGATGAACCTGTATGTTGAGTAATCGGCACTACATGACACTTGTGTCCTGGATTCCAGTTATTCCCTGGATAGAAAGGAGTAAGTAAACAAGGGAAGCACAGAATTCACTCAGCTGCAGAGGACAACTGCAAAAAATTGTTTGTAGGTAAATTCCACTGAACTCCACTTTTGGGCTTCTCTCAGAGCCTGACCCGTTTGTCACTATGTCAGGTGCTCAGCTGACAGACAAATGACTGTGTATTTTCCATTGTTCTTTGCAGACAAATGGAACAGGACAGCAGAGAGGGTCAGGCCTACCTGAAACAAAGTGCACTCAGGGATTCTGACCCAACTGATACCAGCTCTACAGGGCTATCTCTCACCAGCCCTCCCTGAAATTTGTGTTCCTCTCTCAGTCTTCTTCCTTCTTACTTTTACAGTCTTCTTTTAAATACTTTTTCTCTCCCCTCAAACAGTACATATACAATGAATCAAGCTGTAAGATCGGACTAAGTGACTAAGTAAATATGACACCTTGGTTTCTAACCTAGTAGCCACAATGTTTATGAACATTTCCATCGACTGCTTTTCAGTTGCTTTAACATTTTCATATGCAATTAATACACACTAAGGTATTCCTACATAGTGCATATTGAATTACCTTTGCTCCACGAAGAAAAGCATTCAGTTGTTTTTGTTGCAAAGCTAATATATAATGAAATAATAATGATTATTTGTAATACAGTGTTGCTTGTCTTAGGATCTCCAATGATTGAGTATAATGAAGTATTTATTATTTCTATTTCAGGACAAGCAAACAGTGTTAAATGGCTTCTCCAGAATCCAGGGCTTATGGTCCTCTGCTCCAACCACTCTTACTACAGTTTGTTATTTCTCTATGCTGGTGGGCCTCTTGCCTGAGTTTAAGACAGTTAAATAATGTAATTAAACAATTAAGATGATTGTCCTTAAATGATCAATTAAGACAGAATTCTCAACATGCTTCCTCATTTGGAATTTAGCCTACTTTCTATCTCCCTCTGTGTATCAGAGACAAGGCAGCTAGGCTAAATTCAGGAATCACTGCACTTCTTATATTATGTGGTTTATCCTAAGCTTACATGTGGTGAGTCCTTCTATTTTAGGGAAAACTTACATCTACACAGCCAATCAATGCAGCCAGCAGCTGCATGGATTTAACACAAAGAAAAGACAATTTTTACTTCTTGCTGTACCACATATATATGTTACTTTCTTCAATATCTGGCAGATATAACAAGTGAGTTCCAGAGTTGCAATGAATGTTCATGTTAAACATCTGAAATTTGCTGAAGTAACCTTCACATGCTTACTTAGAACAGTTTTTGTTCATTAGACTGCAACTAGAACAATAAAAACCAAAGCCAGTGATAGCACACTTACCATACCTCTATTTATATAATTACCAGGCAGAATGGAGCTGATAGAAATAGAGAGGCTACAGGGATTTTGTGATATGTAAATAAAACTGGCATGCCTAAAACATGCTTCATCTCTAACTGCAGATACTGTAATTTAATTTTAAAGTAATAATATTTAAATAAAAGATTACCCACTTAAACAAGTTTTCTCTCCGAGCCTCCCTCTCAGTTTTAAGTCATTCTGTTTAGATCCTTTGCAGAACTGGTGTCTTTCTTTACTACTTTCAATCTGTATCATAAACATTCAGTGTTATTACAGACATCATGGTATCAAACTCCAGATAGTCTGATGTTTTAGGGGAAAAAATTAGACTATTTAAAGTGATTATAACTTTCCACTTGATAGTTTAACATTCTACAATCATTACTGAGTCTGCAGGCACTGTTAACCTGTTCTGGTGAGACAAACATGTCTTTTCTAATGTTTACTGAGATATAGTAAATTACTTAACGTACAGCAGAGTACGTTTTTCTCAGTTAATCTAGATCTGATCCCTGAGGGGCTATTTATTACATATGTATACAACCTGTCTGTAGAAGTGAAGTTAATGTAATATGACACAAGTAGCACACATTGTTTAAATGTGCTCCAGAAAGTTAGCAAATTTAGTTAAAAGAATACTTACATGCTCTTCTGCCTGGAAAACAATGAGGAAAAGGGTTCTAAATATTAAACACTGCTGTTCACTGTAGGTGGCCAATTAATACACTGTATCCAAGCTGGAACAAATCCTTCAAATATATACATAAAGCATATAATCTCTTATCTGCTTAGGCATGATCAAATTTTTAACAAATCCTAGTAACTTCAAACACAGCTTTAATGGGATGTAGTACTAAAACATGCAAAGTAAAGAACAGAGTTTTTAAGAACATAATCTGTTTTAGAATGTTTCAAGAGAACTGCTTTGAAATGCAATTATAATCTTAACCCATGAGTAAATGTGTGCCATCTTGCACAATTAAGTTACATGTATTAATATATATAGAAAGAGATACCCTCTTGTTCCTAACACCTATCACAAATTGAAAATGAGGGATTACATCTCAAGATACAGAAGTATCTTGAGATGGTTCTAAAGGGTAGCTATGTTTAACACAGGAGCACATTTATGGCTACAATCTTCGTCCCTGTAAATGTTTTATTTGATGATGACAGAGAGAGTTTACTTGACAGAGAATCCTAGCAGGATATTACAACTATTCTATGCCCTGATAAATAGTTGGAATATATTTTAAGAGCATCTATCTGCCTTTTGCATCTTTACCTCACAAACCTAAAATTAACACAATGCATCTCTTTCTCAGGGTGCAAAAAGCTCAGAATGAGAGTTGCTGACCCCCAGACCATCTCAGCTTTCCTTTACATGTATAGTGAAGACACTTATTCCAAAGACTGAGATTCCAGTTTCCTTCTTGTATGCAGAAAATGAGTTTTTCACACAGGGTTGGTCCCATTTTGTTCTGGTTTACAGTTCACTTCTCTGCATGACTGACAAATGAGACACATTTTGAAAACAGCAATATGGGTTTAGAATTGGTTCTATTACCTTGAAGACAAAGTGCAAACTGTTTCAGGTCATAGAATCATAGAATCATTTAGGTTGAAAAAGACCTTTAAGAAGGTCAGTATGTTCTGTACAGAGGCACAACTCAGACTAACTGTTTCTCATTCTGAGACAAAAACTAGCACTCGATAATTTAAATTTCCCTTCTTTTCCCAAAATATGTTGTGATTCCCGATTAAGAAAAGAAATAGCCTGTATGCTTGTGATGCAAGTCGTGTACTCTAATGCAGTAAGCAAACCTCTAGACTATTTACAGACCACCCTGTTAAAGAACTTCAGTGAACTCTGTGAAGATGCTCTTTACAGCGCTTTGATGTTAAAAGGAAAAGGAATTTTGCCATATATGGTAACTGTGCAAGGTGTGATTTTGATCTTTATTCAGTGAACGGTCACAGTCAGACTTAAAAAAAGATGCAGAAATATAATTGAAAATTCAGATAGAATTTAAGCAATCATGAAAAGGCTATTCAGCTCCCACCAAATATAATCAAACCCTAAAAGCACCTCAGTTTTCATTTTTAAAAGTCCTGAGTGCCTTCATTGCTGCTTTCATGCCTGCCTCAAAACATATCAGTTACCACAGAGCAGAGCAGCTCATCAGACCTTAATTCCTGCCTAACCATGAGCATCCCAAGGATCTCTGGCTGGGCAGTTTGTAGACATTTGAGATCAGGTTCCAAAACCAATGCAATAGTATGCTTCTGGTTTTTTTAGATACGGCAAAGGGTTAGATTACCACTATTTTTTATTATTAGTCCAGCACTTGCACTATCCTCTGCCTAAAAAGATTCAAATCCTTTGCCAAGGAAGTTATCACTGCAGGCTGGAAAAGAAATGGATGTGTATGCATGAATCATTGTGCTGAAGCTGTTTTGGGAAAATCACGGTTTGAAGGTTTCTGTTCCAAGACTAGAAAAAACCAGGAAAAGGTGTGGAACTGGAGTTCTTTGTTTTCTCTCATGCTTCAAGAACAGTATTTATAATTTGTAGGGAAAAAAAAATTAGCCAGTCCATAAACAGATTATTCTAGCACTGCTAAGCTGGTAAGCTCCTGGGTCTCTTGCTGCTAGAGGGAAGGCTTCATCACCAAGTCTGACAACACGGTCCACGTTTGCTCCAAGGAATTCATCTGTAGTGGTCAAGACTCAAGGGAAGAGTTAGCATCCCTTTATCCCTCTGAGGCAATTATGGCCTCTACTAATCACAGCAGAGGAAAAGTTTGAGTCCTCTAAAATGGAAGAAGGACTCTACTTGGCATGCACAGTGTGTGAGCACTAATAATAGACATCTTAATTGTTTTGGAGGTTGTCATGGCCACTGGAAGATTTTAAAAAAAAAACAATAACAAAAGAACCCCCAACAAAACCAACAAAAACACAACAAACCCAACATCAAAGAAACCTACTGAAATTTATGTTATTCTTGAAGTTACACTGGGAGAGGGACTTCTGCTGCACTAACAGAACCAAGTGCTTACCTCTCAAACATCTTATGGCAGGATTTGACATGCACCTCTGCCTTCACTCCTCTCCACTGAATAACTGGATGCTCAGTGGCTCTGGTGCCTTCCAAGGCCTTTCTCTCTCTATAAATCATATTACTGTTTCAAGTCTACTGTGCTGGCCACAGGTACAACATGAGAATGGCAGGATGGAGTAGTGATCTCCAGCCCTTAGTGTGGAATGACATTGCTTGTACCTTAGTATCTGTGTGTTTTCAGAAACATAGAATATCCTGTTTAGATTTGTAAGTGCCAAGCTAGCATTTACTGTACATTCCCTGATTTTAGCCCTACTTCAAAGTTCTTCCTAATGAATAGCATCCTGAGTAGGAGAGGAATAAGAACTTAAATTGAAGCTAGTTGCTTCCTCTTCCAATTAATAAGTAAGCTGTTTTCATTTTTTAATTAAGTTTGCTAGAAAGGTTATACTATTTCTTCCACTTCTACTATACAACATGCTGATTTGAACTATATTTATTACAAACCTGATTTATGTAGCTTTCTACATCTACAATAGCTCTCGTTGTAAAGGAAATAATGGGGATGTCAAGTATCCAAACAGAAGTAATTCCTTTTGTAGTCAGTATAAAGCAGGGAAAACAAAGAACTCTGCTGTAATCTGTACTAGTTTGGAAATGCCTCTAAAATGCATACAAGACTAAAGATTCCAAAACAGGATCTTGATCCAAATCCCAGTGGGTTTAACTGAAAGACCCTCCACACCAAACAGGGCAAATTCCATCAGTTTTGAACCAAGTCCTAGTATCTTTACAGCGATTTGAATGTTCTTTTCCATGTTAACAAAAGATGACAAATATATTCAGGTACAACATTATATTTATTTAAACATTTATTCCCGGTCCCAGTAAAGTCACTGCCAATTCTACTAACTTGAAGAATGTATTTACGTGAAAACCTTTCTCCATAGCTTCAGCACTATAATCATTGAAGTTTATGAGTTAATGTTTTCTTTTTTAATGTTTTAGCACTGTTTGACTAATGACTAAATCTTTGTATCAATGACATACACAACAGAGGTCATTTTATCAAAGTATTCCTAAATCAAATGCCTGTTTCCCTTTGAAGAATTCAAACTAAAATATAAGTATTTATATGGGGTTTTTTTTTAGAAATAGAGACACTAAAGAAAAGGGAAAAAGCAATTTTCTCCCGATTGCACAACAACCTAGGAGCAGGTAAACAGGGCACAACAAACCATGAGATCACCCTGTCTGGCCTCATGAATAGCACTGGTCAAGGACTCTCTGGAGTTTAAATAAATAAATCTGGTTTAAAATAGAGCTTATCTTCTAGAAATAAATGGATAGAAGTAAGAAATAAAGTGTAATTCTAAGATATTCAGTGACTATCCTGTTCTTGCATTGCTCTAAAGGTTACTTACCTTCTCTCCTCAAAATAACACTTCAGTTGAAGTCAAAATTTTTCTAGATAAGCTATCAGTTGTGTTGATTTCTAACTGTGCCTGCTAGAATGAAGAGCTCTGTATTTGAAGATTTTTGTTCCACATATACATACTTATATGGATGAGAATGCAAGAATAGGATTTCAGTTTTCTGCCTGATTGGCAGTAAGCCAGTCACTATAGTCCCCCAGGACACCCTCCCACAACTATTGCTAAGTATAGTTTTACACTCACTTTGGAAAATAATGCATAATTCATATTACTTTGATATAAAATTAATGACATACAAAAAGCAAAATATATCTTTACAACAAATTAATTTGAATTGTTTTGTAGTTACAAGGGAATTAAAAAAAAGAAAGGCATTTTAGCTTCAAATTCTTTGTGGACCTTTATCTCCATCAATTTATTTCCCTCATACTGATGCCAAAATCTTAGGATCCACCTATATAGAAATTTTTATTGTAAATTAACTATTTGTTTTTAACTACATGGACTACATAAATCTGCCTTTTAATAAAACAGGAAAAAATCTTTCAGTATTCAATAGCGTTATAGCATATCCCCACAAAGCCCCTGAAAATTGTATACAAATCTCTGGCCTATATAGGTTAGTATATGACACTAACCTATATAAGTTGCATCATTGAAACTTCTATCCCAGCCTCTCTCCTCCCATTAGAGGTACCCAGAGATAGACCATTAAGTCTGATAAATTTCTATTTGCATCTCTTTTTTTTCAAATTTTTGAAGTGCTCTCCAGCTCAGGAAAAAAACAGAAGAAACAACAAACATCCAAGAACTTAACTTACAATGTACCTCAAGAAATCCAATACATATATCTTCTGAATTATAATTTTTTGTGTAATGTCACATTTGCAAGTATTTTTGCTTATAAAGGTATAGATGGTCCATTGCTTCCAAAACTAGGATAAGAAGGGTTTAAATATAACAAGAACAGTGTCTAAGCCTGGTTGGTGCTCTGCCACCACTTACTCTAAATTCTTAACACAATACAGACTATTTAAAGATACTTATTTAAAGTACACACTCACTTAAATCACATTATAATTAGACATAAGTTGCCTTCCATACTGAGAAAAAGATTAATAAAGGTGAAAAAAAGATGTTTCTCCAGTTTGCCTCTGTAGGCCTAGATGATACCAAGATGCTTTAGAGAGAACCAAGCACTCCAGCTAAGTAACTGGTAAGGTATTCATTTTATCAAAATCTGCATGCACAAAATGATTTGAAACTTCACCCTCCAGAATAAATACCTAGGTCCTTATGGGTTTGTTTTTCTTCATTTTCATTTTCTAAGAGTAATAAAGATCTTGGGGTAGGGCATTTCCTTTGGATTAATGACTGGCTGGGGTTAATGGCCAGGATGTTCCTTGGGCCATCATCCCCTCTCAGACGGTCATTAATCCCCAGGAAATGCTCTGCGCCTCAATCATTATTGCTTAATTTCAGTGCAAACAAACTACTGTGGCAGACAGCATGCTGTATGCTATCCCTTAAACACAAGCAACACAGATTCACTCCATTTTATCAATTGTTTACTGTATGGGCTATTTTCTGTAGCAGGAGGAAATCACAGATCTTTTGACTGTTCTATGAAATCTGTTGGTTGCCCTTATGATAATTTGATAGACTGGACTAATTCTGCATGAGTTATTCTGTTTGCCACTTACGTTGTCACTGTTAGTAACTATCAGCTGGAAGGCCATTGCTCACTTTATTTCCTGGCAAAATTCAAATAAATGCCCAAAATATTACTTGGAAAATGTATTTTCCAATGACAGTGTTACCTACCCATGCAAGCACATCATCTTAAGAATGAGGTTATTAAATTTTACAGGATACCTCATTTGACACATCCTGACATTTACTGTACAATTTCAGTCGTGCCACAGAGTTATTAAATTATCAACAGTAAAATATAACATGGACTTTCTCCAGGCTTGTGCTATACAAATATTTACTAGAGCACAGAACTTTGTTATATTTCTCTAGTCTACTTGATAATCCCCTGATTAGACATCCACATGCTTGGTGGAGCCAAAGAAAAACTGTAAATGGTCAAAGGCGATGCAGTGTATTTGTTTTTAAAGGCTAACTTTACAATAGTTTAACTTCAGAAAACTATTTAATCAAACTGGCCAACCTCATTGATTTCTCAGCTTTGGGAATAAAACAAAAGGATTCAAAGAAGCTATTAGTGGTAACTGAAAGCCACTTTTACTAAAGACTTAAAAGCTGAAAACTTTAGGAATTTGGATAT
Source organism: Dicrurus megarhynchus (assembly GCA_013399195.1). Lineage (NCBI taxonomy): Eukaryota > Metazoa > Chordata > Aves > Passeriformes > Dicruridae > Dicrurus > Dicrurus megarhynchus. Next base: position 1,508,793 of record VXAD01006250.1, read on the forward strand.
TGCTAACTAATTGGGGCACTTATCCTCTGCCTTTTATGTGAAAAACTTCAAAATACAGACAATAGGTAAGTGCTTATGGTCAAAAGCATTTGTTCTTTTGCAAACTTCTACTCTTAATTCAGATTTCAGTATAAGGATGATACCATGCTGAATAAGTGGAATGACATAAGTAAAATAAATGGAATTTAAATTACCATTTTCAAGGACCTGGCGTATTCTTCACAGTTAAATGCATTTACCATGCATTAAACTTCTCTGTGGTATGAAAAGTGTCCACTACATCTTCCCTGTGATTATTCACAGCCTTACATTGTTCTGCTACAAACCTCGGTGATTTTTTTCTCTGAATCCAAGAGAGCATTTAGCTGTGAAGACAGCAATAGAGAAGGTGGTTGGGTTATAAAAATTGTTCATCGTCATTATCTTGACTGGGCAGAGCTCATACTACAACACCTGAACAGATATCTAGGCATGTTCACCCACCTCACAGAAGCAAGCTGAGTTCCAGGAAAAGATGCAGGAAGCTGTACTAGTACATTCTATCACTACTGCTCTGATAAAAAAGTTCAAACTCTAATTCAACCCTAATGGTCTGCAGCATGTCCATGAAAAGCCTGGGCTGAAGTGCTGCTAACAAACTTAGAGTTGGAGGCAGTGAGGCAGGGAGGTCTACTGCAGAATCTGTTTTGACAATGCCCTGACAATTTCCCCTGAAAAAGTTGGTTTTTACAGAGGCTGCAGTTTAAGAGGTTGTTTCAGGCAATTCTGTTAGTCCACATGTTAATACATATAGGAGAAAAATATCCCCACAAAGGGTTGCCTTGTTTGTTTAGAATACAATACATTAACAGGAACCCACAATTCTAAATAAAAATAGTTTGATACGCACTATATTGAAGAAAATCACTGAAAGCTGAAAAGGTAGGATAGAGCTGAAAGCAATGAGCTTTCGTAAGTGCACACAAAAAAAAAAAGAAAGAAAGAAAGAAGTACACAACTGGCTGAAAAAAAAAAAGAAAAAGCACGAGATATATTTCAGATCTAAATATGGCATTTTAATCTAAAAAATATGAACAATTGGTTGAGTGAAGTCACCCAGGTCATTCTAAGCATACAGATGTCAGGTATTGAAAAACACTATTGCACTATGATTCTCTGAACAAGAATTTCCAGTCTTTTCCTGCATGGTTTTGCTTTCAAGTATAAGCAGACCATGTTCATTAAAACCAGATGCTACCGTCTCTTTGCTCCATTTCAGTTATCAATATCATGTTTGAAAGATTCAAAACATTTTAATACAAATTTAACTGTGTTTGTGATCACATCAGGCAAGACTGGGTTAAGATGCCAAATTCCATAGGCCTTCTTGCAAAGAGAAAAGAAAAATCTAGATAATTTGAACTGTACTCCCCCTTCTTCTTTAAAACAGTTTTAAAATTACTTGTTCATTCCAGAACAAAAAGCAAACAAATAAAAATATCATCAAACCCAAACAAAAGCTAAAACCCTAGGTAACAAGAAAACATATGTCATCTGATGGCACGCCCTGCAGACTTTCTGTCAGCTGCATGGGGAACCAGCCATGCTTTTCCCCTGCTTTCTTCTACTGAGGGAGGCTTTAGGGGAGGAAAATGCAGAATACATCTACTTTGACTTTGCTTTCGCTTCAGTGGTAAATGTTATTCTTAGGGGATCTATTCTCTGCTTCCTGCATGTTACTCCAATAGCTGAAATGGAGGTGGTCCAGAAAAATCACATCTTCAAAGCCTGGATGCTCAGTTTGCAGCTCAAGCTCGTTCTCATATTCTGAGATCTACGGGGCTCCAGGGCTTATGCCAAAGGTCAAAAAGCATTGCTCTAATTTAGGTTATTATCATTATGGGAGCTTTTAATGGATTAGTGTTGTACATTTCCCTTGTTTGGGCAGATACACACAGTATGGTACTTGGCTGTGCTCTGAGCTGCTTCATTTCCATCTTTGCATTTCTCAGATTTCTCACCATTTACCAGGTAACAGCTACAGTATTATTCTCAAGCATTCCATTGCTGGCAGTTATTAGATATGGCTCCAGAGCCCGTGCAGGTCCCATTACCTTTTGATTTATTGATTTTTCTTCTCTTTGTTGCGGTTTCTTTATCAAGCACATTTTCTTCCTTCTAATTATAATACAAGAATGGCCCCTTCATTTTTTTTCATATATATTGTTTCTTTTCATTATGAATTATCTGTATTTGCAAGAAGCTAGTGTCCTACATCAGAACCTTGTCATGAATCACTGGATCTGTCCTACTTCTTCATGAACACTTGTTTCCATCACAAAACAGCTCCAGAGGAAGACAGTCTTGGTACAAGTGATAACAGCTGAGTCTTGACACCAGTGAATTAAGCAGTAAAAACACTTGTTTAACCCAGGACAGAATTTAATTTCAGAACTGGAATAAAAAAAACAGGGCGAGGATGGCATCAAGGCATATTTATATGGGGAGACTTGCAAACATGTCCCAAAAGTTCTAATTTTTCCTATAGTATGTCTATTTCACCTCCCACTCCTAAAATAATGCATAATGGATCTTCCAGTGAGATTATGAGTAGCTGGATATTCCAGTAACAGGACCCATTGTTCTTTTGATTTCCTTTGCCTATTTTTAAAACAAAGCAATTTCACTGAGGCAAGGATAAATAGGTAGTGACATGAGTAACTTTACTGATCTTTTCTATGAGAAAGGTGTAATTGCCTTAAAATTACCTCACTTTGAAAAAGTACATTATTTTCAAAGCCTAATTTAGGAAACCTCCCTTTGAGAGGTTCAAAGATACTTTATATACTCATATGCTTCATATTTCAAGATACTTAAATGTATATACATCAAAAAAAGGGAATACAATGCATCTCTTAAACAAGTAATATACTCTACACTCTGTCGTTTTAGACAATTTATTTTGAAATCATCAAGTGTCCCCACATTCTCAAAAAAGAACTGTGAAAAATATAACCCTGATAGATTCCAAAACTTGGCTCATGAGCACTGTTAACTCACAGATCTCTATTTCACAGGTCACAAAAATTCTGCTTAGTAATGCAGTTCTACCCTCTGATCATTTCTATCTACCAAACCACAGCTAAATGCTGTAAAAAAAGCAGCATTCTGTCTGCACAGCTGCAAATTGCAGGGTCCCACTGTGATTGTGAATCAGATGAAACACACCTTGTGTTATTGCAAACACGTAAAGAAGTACTGTGTAGTACTATCTCTATATTTTGTTCTGATCCACACTAAAAATGACAGGGAACCTTGAGCAGGAGAACTCTGAAGTACTGTACATTTTAGTTCTCCCAGTCATGACATCCTTTTTCCAGCTGTAAGTTTTGCTTGGGCAGACAAAGTCGACTCTGATGATTTGTCAGAGATTTACAGACAGCCAGAAGAGAAAGGAAGCCTTATCTGTAGACTTGGTCTGCATCTGCACAAACTCTCTGGTATCTACGACATGCAGCTGATCCAACACAAATGGGCCTCGCTGGGCTCGCCACACATTCATTGCTTGATACCTGTGCAAAGATTTTGCTTCAGAAAGAGTCAGACAGATGTATTCATAATCTTGGAAATCTTGTTTAGTAAAACCCCAATGATCCTGAGAGAAGTGATCCCTGAGTGGGAATTTTAACCTTGGTTAACTATATTGTTCCTTTTTTTCTATGAGAAGTTTCCATTCTCTCACAGGGTAAAAATAAATAAATACTATTGAACTAACTTCATTCAAATGGAGCAAAGAAGAAATAGACATAGATATTCCCCTTTGGATAAAGGCTTTCTGTAGCTAATGGCTGCTAGTGAAATCTATTTGTCTGCCCTGAACACCAAGGATCTCTGGACACTTCATAACCACAGTTAGAATGGAGATCAGTACTTTTTATTGTCAAGATGACATAATAAATTCTCATTTATCCAGGGGTCCTGATGGCTAGGCGTGACTTTTTGAGAGATTTTCTTTGGATGAAAGCACAAATTCCTAAAATAGAAGGCATTCTGTCTCACATGTCATGCCTTCAGGGTGTGGCCGCACTTACTTGGAAAGCTTCACCTCTCAGATTAACTGAGATGATTTATGTAGCACTGAAGACAGTTGTCTAAATAAGAGAGAGGAAGGAAAATCACATTGTAGGGCCACCATGACGGTTAAAAGAGTGGCTAAATTCAAACTATCATACAAATTTTTCTGTTTATGAAGTAAAACCTGAGGTAGTCACATACTGTCTGCCCAGCGAACCTCATTTTAAGGGCTTCCTTTCTGCTGGGGCTTTTTTTGGTGGGTTTAGAACTTTACCAATGATGTCCTCAGGCAATCTGTGCTTCTGTTTGTATTTCCTCAGATCATGTGCTATCTGTATTTGAAACACAAGGAATGACAAAAGATTCCTGCAAAGGAACATTCTCTGTAACAAGTGCCCCAGGTACGACTCTCTGTATCCTTCTATTCCATGATGTTGTCTTTGAGGAAGGGTCCTGAAACTGCATGTAGCTCACATCTGACATTTGTGGGTCACAACGCATCAGTAACTATAGTGCACAAAGGAAGCTGACAGTTATGCTGCCACTTGAAATTCTTGTGCATTTAGAAAAATAAATGGTTGGCTTGTCTGTACTGACAATTATCGAACCAAATGAAATTTTAAAAGCTCAAGGAATTTACATTTCTGGGTTTACTTCTTGTCTAAGGGCCAGCTCACTATAACTAGAAGGATGAATTACTAAAAGGAGAAGTAAAATATGTAATGCCCCTGCGAATGTTTCTCTAATTTCCTCCTGCTGTCATCACTGGCACATATAAATAAAAGCTCAACTATCAATAAAATGGCTAAAATTGCTAGACAGCAACAGATTAGTAAAAAATTAAGTGATGAGGCTGAGATTTCTTGACACTCCATTTAAAGCTTTTCCTTGTCACACGTCATGAAGCATCTGCTACACTGCATGGTGCTAAGTGGAGGCTAATGACCCTTTAGTCCCCTGGCAAGTTCTCCTTGACAACAAAGTGTAAATGGCTCTTTAATACAGCCAACCCCTATTGAAATGAACCTTCCAAAGCCAACAAGGAGTACTGGGGTCTTCTTTAACATGGCATCTCATATCTTTGAGGCTGCAGTGAAGGACCTAAATTAGTAGAAAAATGGTTTATGTAGGCTTTACTGGTGAACCGTAACTTATATTTCCCTAAGTTCTGTGGTTCACTGCAAGACTGTTTGTGGGGGCAGTGCACCCTGGATGCTCTACACAGAAAGGTGAATCAGAAGGAGAAAATTCTTCCAAAGTAAAAAGCAGAGAAGGCATACCTAAAAAAAAATAATCTCAATGCTATGAAAGAAAGTAAAAATTAGCCTCTTTTCATTTGTACTAAGGGAAGTCAAATGTCAAAAGAAATCTAGAAAATAACAGAGATACAAACCCCTAGAATTTACATAGAGGCTTTTGAATTTCCTTAAATATAAACATAAGGACATTGACACAACTTTTCAGGGACCAAAAAAGAAAATAAATTATTTTACTTAGTCATTGGATGGAAAAAAAAAAGCAACAGGACTTCTGACTTAATTTCAGATCTGCCATTATCTGGATTAGCAACCTTTATATAGTTATTTACTTCAGTTTGGTTATTTCTTAAATGGGAATACAAAATCTACTGATAGAGGAAATTTTACAGTTTCTCTTTTGCATTGTGATTTAAAGATGAAAAGTCCTCTTTTATAGGCTATTAATGAAGAAGGTATTTTCTTTTATTGAACAGTTTATAGCAGTTTCACATTGTCCATGGCCACCAGTAAAAGAGATGCTGACAAACTGGAGTCAGTCCAGAGGAGGACCACTAAACTGGTCTGGAGAACATGACACAAGAGAAGAGGCTGAGAGCTGAATCAAGTCTTAGGGTTTCTATTGCTCAGCTATCTTAAAGGCATTCAGGGTCTTTGCAGAAATGTACCGTAAAAGAAAATATCATGAAATCCTAATCACATACAAGTCAAAAAACATTGAAAAGAAGACGACTGTGCAGGGAACAAGCTGCTTAGGGAGGCTGAGAAATGTCCATCCTTGGAAGTACTCAAGGTTTTACTAGGCAAGGCATGGAGCAAGCTGATACAACATGGAAGCTGACCCTGCTTAGGGCAGGAGACTGGACCAGACAACATTCAGACAAAGTATTGTATGATTCTGTATACATGGACATTAATATTAAATTTTGATGCATGTTTCGACAAAATTTTATTGGCCAAAAACATCCCTCAAACCATGAAACAAACCTAATTCTATGTGATTCAGCATAATATACATCACTGTTATGACCAGTGGTGAAACTCTTTCATTGTCATTAACTGCCATGAAAGACAAGCCAGCAATTATTACTTTGTACTCTTTCCTCAGCCCTTAAAGTGTCCTTTAAGGTATTACAGTTATTACCATATATGGTTAAATTATAAGCAGACATGGCCTTAAATTAGAAATTCAGACACCCTCCTGAACTTGTGAAAAAGCAGGATCCAAAGTGAAATTTTGAAACCCTAAGCTTTTAAGACTGAATTTAGGAGGAGCTTATTCTGCCAATGTCCTAAAAGAAATGGCTTGCCCAGCTCCTCCAGGAAGCACAGGAGAATGAAATCTTGGCTCCAATAAAATGAAAGTAATTTTGTTGCAGTGAAATTACGATTTCCTCAGTTTGTACATTTTATAGTCTCAAAGTTTGTTCACTTCATTCCATCATCTTTTTGATGCAAATAAGCAAGGCACATAGAAGTTGAAGCTATCTTTGGAAAATGCCCCATGGGGTCTTTAAGAACTTTCAAAAAAGATTCTGCCTTAAATCTCTGGGTACATTTATAAAATAGGTTTATGAAAATATGTACATAATCACAAATAATTTTAGTCTTGACAAGAGCATATGAATTTAAAGAACATGAGTCATAAAGACAAAACTTCAATCAGATAGAGGAATCCAATTTAGGAATTCCATTAGCTTGCATGTTACTTTATTTGACTTTCCTGAGCAGTACATTCCAAAGAAGTATTTCCAGCAGAAAAATAGTAAACATTAATAGAAAAGTGTTCTCTTCTCCATATTAAAGGAACGTAATCTTCAGTGGAATGCTGAGGATTCCTTAAAGTAAAAAGGATTGCATCTTACTGTTCAACCAAACGGCAATGTGTAGGTATCGCTTCTGGAAAGTGTTTATATCGAGTAGACACAGGAGAATAAATACAAAGAAAAAGCCAGGGTATCTGTAAATAAATTTCTATTTCTTCAACAAAGAAACTGATGCCAAGCAGGATATTGTCCATAATTATTAATTCAGCTTCAGAGCAATGGTTTGTTGTAATGGTTTATTCTCTAAAAGACAAAATAAAATCAAAGTAAGAGGATCTCTCTCCCAAGCAAATTTGTATTATCTTTGTGGCATTCACACAACTACTGAGAAAATACAACTATGCATGTGTTTGGGTATCAGTGTCACCACATACATCTATATTTACAGATAGTTTGGCTCAAACTTAATGTGGATCATTACAGTATTCACTATCACATTCAGGGTACAACGCAGTGTAGATCCTTTAACATTTGAAAAAGACCTCTTCACTTGTTTAAATTGGTATTAACACTACTTGTTTTTTTTTCTGGATAAGATGGCAAGGTAGGTGGAACCTAATATCTTTTTAAAAATAATATAAATATTTGGGACTTATTGCTTTATTATAGCCTACAACTTGATTTCCTCAGTTTCTACATCTTTAATTAGAAGATAATTGAAAGTGGCTTGAAAGTGGCAGGTTTCTGCACCTGTTCCTAAAATTGGTTTTAATGAGTTCATACTTTTGAATTTGCCAACAACAGACGGGATTGAAAAAGATCCAACTCTCTGTTCTTAAAAGATGAGACAGTAGGAAACAGCCTAACATTTGTTACTTTATCACCATAAATGACCCTCATAATTTATATGTAAAATACTTTCTCTGCAATTAAAGACCATCAAAAATCCCCCAAAAATTGATTAGAAGATCATTAACACACTATCAAAAAGATGAAATGCATATTGAAGGTTTGTGCTGTCTCACTGGTTTGAATCAAATAACTAAGTGCCAGCATTCCCCTTGGTTCCGAGCGGACACATGGAAAACAACCAGTCTCTTCAAAATAGTAGGGCAGACTGGTGGAGATTCAGCATAGGAGGTGACAAAATCCTCTGAATTAGAATCAGCAGTCAGCCTTCTAAATGATTGCTGATGACTCTCTGGTTTAACACACTACCTTTCCCCAGTGACAGGCAGGGGTGGTATCTTGCTCATACTCCTGAAGCCAGAATCCTACTGCACAGCAACAACAGAATGGACCCTGAAGTCTGAAAGGATGCACTCATTGTGACAGTGGGAAGTCCCACTGACTTCAGCATTGTTTGAGTAAACCAGGAAACACAGAACACAGATGTAGAGACAAATAGATGTAGAGATGCAGAGACAAATGATACCTACTGTGATAGATGGCATGGCACTGGTGACTCCTGCTGCTGTGAATCTTGTTTCTTTCCTGTTAAAGCTGTTGAATCAATATTAGCTTGTTAGCTTAGAAACACCCACAAACCTGCGTTAAGAGTATGCGTATGTGTGTACTTATTTCTTAACTGTAGGAGTGATCAGTATATTCCCTTTGGACAACTCCACTCTCACACAGGAACCTGCAATCTGGCTTTACGGAATCTTTTTAAAACAATGGCAAAAAGAGAAATGGCCTACTTCTTTAAGCCCATAGGATCTCATACCTTATCTGCAACTTCCTAAGTGTATTTTACATAGCTACCTTGGACTGTTCCCTTTGGAAGTGAGAGGAATTAAGGTGCTCATATCAAAAAGAATTCAGCACTCCTGTGCCTTTCCAGAGTTTTTTACTGTATGGTTTAACAAAAGCTTCAATGCCTTTTACATCTGGTTACCATGCTCAGGACACAGCATAAGAAGACAGACCACACTCCTAAAGGCAAAGTAAAGATATATAGTGATGAGATTGATGTAACACCTATGTGTGGCATGTTTGCTAAGGAACCACATCCCTTTGCTTTCTAATTCTTTGGCCTTTTTATTTTTTTAAGCTTCATTGCTCAAAATTTTATTGGGATATTTTCTTGAGCTCTTTGGTATCTTGTACTGAGACATGGAGAAAAACTGAGGCAGCCCACTCACTGACAGCAGCAGAAGGTACATACACCCAAAGTTTATGTCTGTGCTGTACAACACAAATTATGACCTGGCTTCAACATGGCAAAAGACTAAAGGCGAGTTAGCCAAGTTTTCAGCTGTTGGTTCTTTGTGGTCTCTCTCGGAATACTGTGTGAAAAACACCTACAGCATTTTTAACTTGCCATGGTATCAGCAATTTTCATGGGTTTTAACACTAAAGACTTCAATGGAGACCCTTATGGTGGCTTTGAACAGTAATAAATTCTGATGAAATATCTCCCTCCCCTTCAGACTACCTTAATCTCTTTCAGGCATGTACTGGATAACCTCCAGGAAGATCAGCACTCTGCTGGGATACTGGGAAAAGGGGAGAAAACCTGTGGAAGACAGTCCAGCTGAGAGATAAAACACACCAACTTTCTTTGAAAATGATCTTAGTATACAAATCAAATGAAAGTGTTTTAAACACTGGTTTGTCCTATGCAAAACAAATTTCCACTTTCTGTGCCAAAGAATGATAAGGTTGCAGTCAAGAATTACCCTTTTAATCCCAGTTGAACGGGATGCTCCATCAGAAGAAGGAAATCACAATTTCCTATAATTGGGAGAAAAGGGGAAAAAGCTTCTTTTAGTAGGAAATGAAAGAATCATACAGCTTTTCATTATTTTAATGCTACTAAATAACTACTATTCTTTGAATACTTTCAAATTATTTCTTCCCACAAAAGCCTCAACTCTTTTTTTAAATTAGTACAGTAACAAAGATGACTTGCTTCTTGTTGGGAACTACTTCTCTACCAGAAACCTCAAGCTGAAAATTTAGATACAGAAGGGCATTAAATTAGAAACTTATTTCTTGTATACAGTGGAGACATCCTGTAGTAATTTATAAAATCTGCAGTGCCAGCAACTAGACGGAAATGTCTCTTCACTGCCTACTGTTCATCTTGTCCCCTTTGCCTCTCATGAGTAAACACCTCAATAAATTAGAAGATAGGATGATGAAGCTCAATTTTAAAAAAAAATATGCTTTCTAGCAATGAAGTTGTCAGGCATTTGCACATCATTGTCAGAGAACAGCAGCAGAACTATTAGGCAAGCGGTGCTGTAAGGAATGTGCAGGATGACCAGTGGCAGTATTCAATTGCATTAATTCCACAGTACATTCTTTTTGAAAAGATATTCACACCACAGGACATACTTTTTAGAGCAATACTTAGAAGATATCCAGCAATAATGATTGAATAAGATCTTAACGTCCATACTCTATCATCCCCAAATTCTGACTGGGATGTTTAGTTCATAAGCTCTCTATGGAATGCTTACAGGTGAAGTAACCTAGACTTTATCAAAGACAAAGATTCCGTGCTGGAAATTTATGGCTGAATCATAAAATCATCTTTCAAATTGCCCTCTTAAAGAAATTCCACAAATCATTTACAAATATAGAAGCCATCAGATGTGTTTTACTCTGTTTAGTACACCATGTGAGGCTATTGCAGCTCTCCATTACTGGAGACTAACAAGTTAGTTTGGATAAAAGAAGAATGCTAAAACCCTAGCATTACCTGGACTGGGACTTTAAAATATGTGTAATGCCATTTATTCTTTCACCACAAAGCTGATTGAAAACCAGGTTTTGTTTCCAAACTTTCAAAGAGTTTGGTTAGCTGAAACCAACAAGCAAAAAATCACACTTCTCCACACTTTCTGATCTCAGTTGGAAGTGGAAGTATCAAATATCTGCAAAAGAGACTATCCCAGCGATATTTCTGACATGTCTGAAGGCAGAATACTCGTGAAACACTCTGATGCAAGAATTAGAGAGCAAAAGGTTAGGAGTTCAAATAAGCAAACTTTTATTCCCTTCCAACTTAGGAACTACTAGAACAGTCTAAACTATTCTGTTATTCTGTGAGCATTTTTCTCTGTACTTAAGAGTAATATAGCAATTAATAACAAAAATAGGAGTTAAAAGTGGCACATGGATGCAATGGGAGTGACTTAGTGGCTGCAAATTCCCAGTGTTCTATAGCAAATATAAACATAATATCAATAATTTACAGCTATTTGATATATAAGGAGCATTCTGGTTAGCAACTTAGCTTCTTTGTTAAATCAATATGGGAAATATGCAATTTAACCACAGTTCGTGCACACAACTTGTAATGCATTGCTGCAAGTTCCCCATCATTGGCTACTACCATTTGCATTTAAAAATAAAAGAATGTGGTGAATGTTGTACTGGGTCAGACCTATTGTCCAGCTTAGCCTGAGATCCTGAAGAATAGCAAAGAGGAGATGCTGATCAGGGAGAATACACAAGCCTGGTCTTTATCCAGAGTCATTCCCCTGTTGTCCAACAACCAAAATTTCCAGATTAGGGATGTTAAATAGTACCTCCCTGTCTATTTTGTTTAGTGTCTGTTTATGGACCAGATGTTCATGAATTCTTTTAAACCCTTTTGAACCCATTTACACTATCTACACAGAGTGCATACAAAAACTAGTTATCTGCATTGCAAAAAGGAATTATCCATTTTAAATGGATCTCCTGTTAGTTTCAACAACTGATTTCCAATTGTAAAAGTACCATGTTAGGAGCAAATTAATATTTTGCATTCATTTTACCTACCACCTGCATGCTTTTGCAAACTTTGATCATAATCCTTTCCAGCTATCTTTGTTTCAAATGCAGTATTTCAGTTGCTCTTCATAAGGCAGATGTTTCAACTTCATTATCTTTTAAGTTGCCCTCCTATGAACCTTCTTCACCTCCTCTGTCTTCTCTTGAAACACAGAAGTCAGATGTACACACAGTATTCAGCACTTGGGCACATCAGTGTTTTTACACAGGCTCTGTCCTGTTCTCTGTACCCTTCCTGATAATGCCAGCAATTTCTTGGCTTTTTTTGGCTGCTGATGCACACTGTGAAGGTGATTTCAGGGAACTTTCAATTATGACTATGGATTCTCTTCCTTTAGATGCAACTGCCAGTTCAGATGAAGCTTCATGGAAGCATTATTGAATGACCTTTAACTTATCATATCACATTTTAAATGACACAGTAACTCAGGACTCAGAACTCAGCTCTAACTTGAATCCATGAGTAAGTATTTGTCTAAGAAACCCTATGCCGACCTTCTTAGTGTGTTGCATATTTCAAGAACGATCTCTGTAGAGACTTGCAAAGAACAGTGCTGCAAGGCAAACATTTTTAGGACAATCCTCAACATCTGGCCCAGGTTTGTACTTCATGCGGCAGCAGATGTGGTCCCTTCTGTGCCCCCTTTCCAAGACAGGTCGGCCACAGCCAGCTGCTTCTGTTTGCTCTCTGTTTCACGGGCTACTTGAGACAGGGATAGGAGTGGAGCCCGACACAGAGCAAAAATGTTTTGTGCCAAATGGAGTGTTTTGCACCAAAGGGAAATGTGGGATCAGGAGTATAACAAGTCCAAAAGGGTAAGCAAAGAGGCCACAAGTGAAAAGATCCTGTCCTACAATCTTAAATGAGAAAAAAAAGCCTCAAGAATATAGTCTGCAAATTTCCTCATCTCCATTTAGGAAAGCACTGTAGAATTCTTGGCACTAAGATGAGAAGTCAGTAGCAATTTAACTAAAATGTCAAATGTTACTGCCAAGTGTTAGTAGCTATTTCAAGGTATAAATCCAGGTTACCCTGAAAGCCTAAACTGCTACCTTCTTCCCCACTATCATCACTAGTATTTTATGGGAATCATTTAATCATGCCAGAAAGGTTCAGATTTTTAAACAAAACTAGAGACCTACAAATTTAAAAGTTCTTTCTTCCACTCCTGTGTGTATAGTCAGGCCAAGTTATGTTCTCTGACTCACCACACCTGGAAGCAGCACACAAGGTGGGGTGCAATCTCCTGAGAGGACTAGTGAGTTGCCATGGTGAAGAACTCAGCGTGCCGCACTAGGGCAAATGCCCTAAAGAATCACACAGAGAGATAAACATTACATAGAATCAGTCAAGATTTCTTTTTTCCTCCTCTTCTTTCTCCTCTCCTTACATAAATTTTGGTTTTCTAATTCACAATGTCCGTGCACTTAAACAAAATTTTCTCATGGAAACACACCGAGCTTTCACCAGGAAGTTAAATCCTGGCCAGGCAGAATTTTCCAGCCAAATATAAGGTCAGAAACCTCAAATTTGCACTAAGACAGGATACAGGACACACAGATTCAAACTGCTGATTTAATTTGAAGCAAGAACATACAACTTCCTCATGAGGGGAAGAGCAGGAGCAGGCACTGATCTCTTCTCTGTGGTGACCAGTGACAGGACCTGCAGGAATGGCCTGAAGTTGTGTCAGGGGAGGTTTAGGTTGAATAGTAGAAAAGGGTTCTTCACCCAGAGGGTGGCTGGGCACTGGAGCAGGCTCCCTGGGGCAGTGGTCACAGCACCAGCCTGTCAGAGTTCAAGAAGGGCTTGGACAATGCTCTCAGGCACACACATTGTGACTCTTGGGGATGGTCATGTGCAAGGCTGGGAGTTGGACTCCACGATTCTTGTGGGTCCCTTCCAACTCAGAATATTCTGTGATTCTTGATAACTTTGACTTCCCAGAAGAACATCCTAACTACCCAGACACCAAATCAGTCCTTCCCAACAAAATTACTATATTTTGGGAAAAAAACTCCAGCTTAGTAGGACACAGAAAAAAAAAACCAAGCAAACTATGGTCTAGTAGCATAAGAACTGTCTTTGGTGGAAAGTATACCAACATTATACTCATGTTTTCATTCAGAAAATGACTTCATGTCAGAGGCGTACTAAAGAACCGGTTTGGTACGCATCACTCCCCTGTCAAAAATACATATTGAAAGCTTCTGTTTATGTTATTTGTTATGAAAAGCACAAATATTTGAAATTACTAATAATTTTAATATTGGGTTGATGAACCTGTTTACCAGCAGTAGTAAATCTTATGCCTGCTAAAGAAAACAATCTTTACTTCAGGTTTGTAATAAAGGAAACAGAAAAACAACAGTGGGGAAATACAGACATGAAACACCAACCAATTGCCAACTTGTTTCTCATGGGTGATCTTTCTGAAAATTGAATTTCGCTCTGACAGTCTCTTCTCTCATATATACTTGCTAATCTTTAGTAATGTACCTCCAGTAACCTCAAGAGACAATGACTTTGAGAAAGCTAGAAAGACGGCTTTTTATTACACGACTTGCAAACAAAAAATTTACATCTCCTACTCTGACTTAGGCACAGCTGTATTTTTTGTTGCCAGGCATGTATTGGTTTAATTTGTGCCATTTAAATAAGTCAATGCAAACCTTCAAGAATCAAGCTGAAAAGAGGAAACCTTTATTAGTGAGGTTACAGTAGTGCTGACTTGATTACTGTTCTTAAAATAACACTTTTTTTGTTTAAGGAATTATTTATAAAATGATAGCACTTACTCTTTGAGAGATTGTTTTCTGGATATTTACAAGTAAATCCCTTAATTGGCTGCTGAAGTAAAAGTTCTAAAATTTGACCTTTTAAGAAGCAAAGTAATCCTATAGCTTGAGATCAAATAATAGGAAGAAACCTGCATTAGCTGCTCCATTTTACAAAGCTTCAATGTAAATGCAAATGGGTGGTTAAAAGAATTATCTTTCAGCACCACCAGCCTCCAAATTTGTCCTTGTTATGGGTTTTTATTATGTTCCCTCTCATGGGTGACGTCTGTTTTCTCTTTTAACAGATGACTGCCCAGGGAAATGGCAAGGACAAATCCAGCTCCACTTTTCACAGCAGATAAGGAAAAGGTAAACACCATTACACCACCAGGACGGGCATCCAGTGCTAATTTGTAAATGAGATGAGAACCTAAGACAAACACTAAAAGCCAGATGGTCAAGTTGCAATATTTTAATAGTCAGATTTCAGGCTTTCTAAAATGTATGTGTCATCAAGGTCAGAGCAAGCACACACCTGCCTCACAGTGCCAGCATCCCAATGAATACTTTTGGAACTTTGTTTAAAAAATCCCTAAGATTTCTGTTATTCAAAGCTAGCACGTGTGAATGATATTGAGTGAATGTAATTGTTAGTAGAGACTTTTTTTCCATGCCACCTGACAAAGATTTATTAAGGTAGGTTCATACTGGCATAAGAATTACTCTAAAAAAATCAAATAAATAGTAGTCTTTGAAAAATTTGTAACACCCCAACATTTTGGCTAACATGAAAGTGCACATAAATGAGTCAGACCTTGTTTTCTCCCTTAGGAGATATTACTTAAACTTAATTGAAAATTGTAGCAGAAATGCCAAGAGGATATGTCATTTTGCTCAATTTCAATATTAAAAAAGTGATATTTTAAATTAAGGAGCTGAGTTTTCAAATAATTTATCATGTAGTGTTTCTATAAACATTGAAATTTGAAAAAGGTCTTCTCACTGAGAACTCTAATCCATTGTAGTAAAGCACAGAAATGAAAATGTGTAACTGGCGCTTCATTATTTCCATCAAATTTGGAAAAAAAAGTTGGAAAATTCAGATTTCGTCTGGTACAATCTCCCCTTTCTTGGTCACCTCTAAATGGATCTTAAAACACTGCCCTGCAGAAATTATGACTGCCAATTATTTATCAGGGCATGGTTTGAACCATAAGTTTTAAGCTAGACGGATACCAACATAATGTACCAATTCTGCAAAACTTCTATTTGAATAATATTAAAGAGAACTATAAAGAAAAAACTAGGAAATTTTTTGTGTGTCCAAAGTCCACAACTGAGTCTAAGTGGAGTCATTAACAGGTCTTTTTGGCTACAGTTCTATTTCTTTTAGTAGTTGCATCAGAATTTATCCTAATTTTTGCTAGGTTGAACCAACAGTTTCCATTACCACTAGGCTTTATTTGTCTACACTATCAGCTGCATCCACCTGGAGCAGGGCTCCATTTGGGTTTGCCACCTGTCCCTAACACCTTTGTGCCTGTGTATGTCTGCTATTTCCCAAAGGAATTTAATGATCTTAACAATACTAATGAAAGGGACTCCACTACATCATAATAAAGGATCTAGTAGATCTCTGGGGCCTTGTGCAGACAGCACAATGGGGCACATAAAAGATTACCTTGTAATGAGAATTTGGGCCTCTACATCTTTAGCCAGAATGTTACAGACAGCAGTATTGGTGGGCAGCAACTTGGAGATGGACCCAATATGCACATCCTCCTTCTGGAAGCTGTCACACATCCCTGGCTGAACAACATGAACTGTCATAGGCTCTTCAAATTTCTCATTCCTACAAAGTGGTCATATGGCTTTTGGATTGCTAGAGGAAAAATGGAAAACAGTTTATGTTTCTCCGAAACAGGTTTTGGAATAAACCAAAACCTCTGCTATTGCTTCCTGCCTGTTTTCAGTCATTTCCTTCTCTCTGTCCCTCAGTCATTAATCTTTGACATTCTTTCCTTCTCTTCCAGCTGCCATAAGCAGTTGTCTTTTTTCCTCTAGTTTTCCCTGAAAAAGACTGTTGCTTTCACCAAAACTGAAAAATGCAACTATCAGACCACCTTGTTTCTTCAGAGCTGTAAATCTTGTTTAATAATCTTTGGAAAATAAAGCAAGGCAGTAAATGAGAAAAATCAAGTCTTGGCTATTTCCATTCTGCTGCTTAAAGCTTGGACTAGTACCCCATCAGTTTGTATACCTCTCCCCATTTAAAAGTGAGTCAGAGCATGATCCAGCATGAAATCAGTGTGGGCATTGGTAGTTCAGACTAAATGACAGACATCGTTTTTTAATGGTGATCTTCCTCCATATTTAACACTTCTCTTCCCTCCACAGAGACAACTACAAAATTAATCATTCAGCTTCCTTATCCAGAGACTTAATATTCACATGCCTTCCACCATTTCTTGTGGTTTGATGTGTTGTGGGTTTTTTTTCTGAACTTTCAGTTTAAAAATTTCTCTTGAATATGTACTGCGTGCAAAGGCAAAAATCATAAGCAATCTTACAAAAAGATTATTGACTGCACTGTGAATATTATAAGCTTACCACAAAACAAGTGCGAGAACAGACAGCACTCTAAAAATGGTAGTAGAGGACCCATTGCATAATTTAGACACAACTCCAAGTATAGCACCATGGTCAAGTTTGTAAAATGCTCTATTCAGAAGAGCTATGTGAACTTTCATAGTGTAAGAAGCTGTTCTTAGCACAAAATTATTATAAAATACAAAATCTTTGTAAATAAAGGTTTGATCAAAATAAATGTCTTGTTGGATCTCAAGTCAGCTAGCTGCCTGAAAAATGGTATCTTTGGGGGCTACATTAGTTGTATGGAAGCTTAGTTAAGAGACTGCAACTAATTTCTATCCTGCTTTGATAATGGTTTAACAAAAGACGTGCGTAGTTCCCACACTGTTTCTACAGTGAATATAGTCCAAACATTTCCCTCCCTGGGCTCTGTCTTTTTTAGCAAACACATAGCAGTGGCCACAAAGCATAAATCAAAGGTTCTCTTCTGAGTTTGGCTGCTCGATGTGTTCATTGCTAGACCAGCCACTTTTATCCTTCCTCCCCTTATTTAGGGTTTCCCCTAACTACCTTGACAAGGTATTAACACAGAGGTTCTTTTACCCCTCTCTATTAAAACTAGTCCTCGTTGGTCTAGTGGAGTTTGCAAAACCACTTTCATCTCTGTGTAGGCTCCTAAGAACATTTAGTATTCCTCAAATAATAATCTCTTTGTATTATTAAGCCCATTTGATTGATTGCCCAGTGTTGATACTCAGTATTTTATGGTATATTGTGTGGCCTGTCACAAAATCTGTTACTTGTCAACAAGTAGGCCACCAGCAGCAGCATGCCAAATGTTGTGGAATGACAAACATAATTACGTGTGGTGTTCTGAAATGCATCTCACAGATCCAATGTGGAGCAGGATTACCCCTTTATTCAGTACTCTGAGAAAAGCATAGCGACAGAAATGCAGGGGAGGAATCTGGGAACATCTGAGTTCAACTCAGAACATTGAAGGGAAGCCCATTACAGTTAATAATACTTATAATCACACTAAGATAAGTCAAGAATCAGCTGGCACCCATGTGGTAAGGCATTTAATATTAAAGCACTGCACAGCTGTCCATTACCACACAAATATGTTGAGATTCTGCAGAGGGAACAGCAGAGAGTAAGGGGAAAGGAGAAGGGTATATGAACAATGGATGGAAAGCACATTGCTTTCAGCTAGTAGAAAGATGAAGCACATTAAAGAAACAAATTGTGTGGGCAGACAGAGACATGATGAAGGAGAAGGAACATCAAAAGCACAAAAGGAGGAGCAATAAGAGGTCATAAAACCAAGTGAGTCAGATGCAGAGGTTCAAGCTATTGGGGAAACCCAGAGGAGCGACTGGAATGTGCTTAATATATTCCATGTGAATATATGTCTGCCAGCTCCCTTTCACCATCCTCTGTTTCCCACAGCCCACCACACTTCTTCTGTGGAAGAACCTGCTTTGAAAGGCCTCAGATGGAGGACTTCCCACACACCCTATGTGGCTCTTCCAACATACCCTATGCATAACTCACTTCACATATCTAGGGCCTCTTTACAGAATCTGGGATGAAGAAACAAAAATATTAAAAAAGAAGGAAAGTTGAACATATGTTTCAGTGAAGTCCAATAACTCCTGTAAACAAGTACTGTGTGTACTATTTCAAAACTATTGTCCTATGAAAACCCTTAAATTAGAAATATCTGGAACGCAACAGTAATGGGATCTGTTCCCTCTGGCCCATATAATCCTTCCTAGCTTACACCACCCACTCAATTTAATGTTGCTCTGTCATAAAATTGGCAAAAGCATATGCAGAGGTCAAGATAATATATTGCTAGAAGATTGTTTGAATCACATTTCTTATTCAAGAGTCTAATTTCCTAATAAATATCCTAGTGATCTGTGGTTTTGACTCTTGCATGTGGTTCTATGAATACGAAAAAGAAATTGTCAAGTGCACAGTGAAGACTGGGTGGGCAATAATGAGTGATAATAGATCTAATGGCAATCGGGAACTAGCTGGAACACTCTCTTCATTCCTGGGTTTTCCTCATATTTGAGGTTTTAGAAGTGTAGATATTTTCAGTGTGTACATTGCTCGGGGTTGTTGGTAGGGGTCCATTAAAAAGCTTTTGAGTTTTTTCTGATGACCACCAACCACTGTTGTTCTCAGTGTTTTGCTGGCTGAGAGATGTGGTCCCAAAAGGGGAAGTGTACAGTGCTCAAATACAGTACCTGAATTTCAGTCACCCTCAGTATCTTTAACCTCTTTTTTACTCTCTTTGAGTTGTTTCATTGGATCTAACTTAGTTTTCACCATTCCTGTTGTGAATGCTTGGTGGCAGTCACTACTACTTCATTTGGATGAAAGGAACCTGTTTGGACAATACCTGCCAATGAAGAAATAACCTGTCATGATACACCACAGCTTTTCAACTACATGACTTGGGACAGCATCCAGACAGCACAGAATCAACATTTAATATTGGTATAATTAGAGAAGAAAAGGAAGAGATCACCATGGTGTTGCTTGAAAGCCAAAAAACCCAATCAGTCTCTTGATAATGGATAATTTAACCCCTTGTTTCCAACTAAACTTAGGAAAAATTAGTGTGGTCAATCTTATGATATTTTCTTTCCCCACACAGAAACAGTACAATATATGACACATTATTTCTGGTGAACAGTGCCCTACTGACATGTTATTTCACTTCCATTTTCCTGTCAATCACAGCTAGCATGCCTTCCTTCTTAAATGTTGTTTTTGACCAGATCCTTCTTCAAAACTATGTGGAAAAAAATCTGAGTTCTTGTCCAAACCAGTCAGTATTGCAGATTGAGTGCAAAAGATTGTGTTTAGTAATGGCATGAAATAATCCTTTTAGATTGCTGAGGCATAGATCCAGACATCTCCTTTTTTTTCCAGTAGTCTGACATGGAGCTCAAGACCGAAAAATACTTTCACACAAAAGATCAATTATGTAAGTAGACTTCATGTTGAAGATTGGAGGAAATCAGCATGTGCCTAAGAAAAAACAAGGAGGACTGTAATTTGAATATTTTTTGTGTTATGTGACAGGTCTTGCCTCACAACCCTACTGGAATTAGTTGCAATGAACTGCACAAACATCTAAAGAAAGGCAGGGCCTGGCCTATTTAATCACAACCACTTCTGAAAATTAATGGGTTGCACAAATGTGACCCTAAACTGAAAATAGATTACTGCGTCTGTCATGCTCCCTGCAATTGCTGCAACTAAGGACAGCAGTCTGCGCAAGGACAGATGCAGTACTTTGAAGAAAGCATCCTGGCAGGCTTCCAGCTACAGCTGCCTTTCCCTC
Organism: Dicrurus megarhynchus; assembly: GCA_013399195.1. Taxonomy (NCBI): domain Eukaryota; kingdom Metazoa; phylum Chordata; class Aves; order Passeriformes; family Dicruridae; genus Dicrurus; species Dicrurus megarhynchus. The sequence goes on from VXAD01006250.1 coordinate 1,529,396, forward strand.
TGAAAATCTCACTACTGCATGGTATCTCTTGGTTTTGTGCTTTTTTGGCAACCTAGACCCACACATTTGTAAAACTGCTGTCGCATTACTGATTTTAAATTGCTGTGTCAGCTCTGGGTTTTTTGCATCACAGCAAATAATCTCACAAAATGAGCACAAGCGAGATGCAAGATACATTGTCCCAGAGCCTGAAGAATCATAAGCACATGGCAAATAAAAATAGAGTTCCTCATATCAGTATTTTTCATTGCAAAACCATTTACATTACACTGCAGTTCTGCAGAAACAACAGTGACAGTTAGCTCCATTCCAATTATCCTTAAAACTAGGATGTAAGGGCAAGCCATGTGAACAAGCTATACACTTTAAACAGTTGTATTGAAACAGGCTGTTTCATAGTACAAATGCCTCAAAACCAGACTACATCTAAACTGTCCAGATTCCAAATTTAAGTACATCAGCATTGCCTTAGAAGCATGTTCTCTTAAGGAAGTAAACAGAGGATTGACTTTAGAGACACCAGTGGAGCTACTCACACCCCTAAGTTGGTGCTTCACTAAATGGCCTTGGCCAGTGCTGAAGAGAGATCCTCGGCTATTTCTACAGGAAGTATAAAAGCAGGAATAAGTAGTAGTTCTAATTCGGAACTTTGATCCCTTTGGTCGAAATACACTGTTGAAATCCATGTAGTCCAGTGCCTGACACAAGAAATTCTAGGCAGAAAAGTATTATGGGATTTGTATGTGTTTCTTTTCTGTTTCATTCACCAACACATGCATCTCTGGTTTATATTTGATTGGAAATATCTCAGGTAAAGAATATGTCTAGCAGTTTGAAAAAAACTAGCCTCCTACACAAAGAAGCAGAAGCCAATGCTATGATTCTTTTAAATAATATTTTGAAGTCTTCTTATTTTTCTAAGTATTCATTGATAAAAAACCTCACAGTTCTTAGTGTGAATTTTGCTAAAGTCAGGAAGTAAAAAACTAAACAAACGGAGAAGTATTTCGAAATTTAGTTTAAAAGAAATCATTATTGATGAAACAGTAAATTCTAAATCCTCTAAAAACAAGCAAAGCTTCCATTAAACTCAGTAGTGGTGTAAAAATCAGATGATTGGTCTTTACTTATACCCTAAAAAATGGTATTTTAAAGTCTATTTTCCTAAAGAAATACTATTGGGTAGTGCAGCAATCCAGAAACTTTTGATTTCTGAGAGTACTTTTGCCTTACCGCTCAATTGGCCTGGATATAGAATTGCATTGATGTTACACCTCTGTTCTGTAAATGTTTTAGAGCCTTTTTTTTCAAACAATTGTTTTATAGAAACAGAATATCACCTTAGAGCTGACAATTAGTAAAGCCCATTATAGTGTCTCACATCATGCCTGTCATAACCTAATGTCCTTTTTTGCCCCAAAACAATTACTCTTCATATGCTCAATGTACATCTAAACGGTTTTTGGGAGCATGGCCCAAAAATTAATAAACCTGAACTCCATCTGGAGAGTTCTGGTTCTAAACTCTAGAACCAGAAACCTTCAAGTTGCTACCTGTTTCTCCTTCATGAAAGGCAAGGTGCTGCTCTTTTTTCAGCTCAGACTTGTTTCATTAAATAAAAAAAGAACATTGAAACACTTCTGTCTCACATGCTCCTGTTATTTGGAGAAAGTCAGCAAAGAGTAAGAGAGTAAGAGGTGCTGGAACAGCAAACATGGCCTTTGTAAATCAAACCCGATATATTTCTTCCTTACTTGAAACCCAGTGGTGTATTGCTTGCTTTTTTCTTAAATTCAATAGATGTATGGGCATTCGTTCGAGTGAACGTATTCCCCAGTACAAGATAAATTTGCATAATCCAGAGACATGACATAAACTACATGATGGCTATAGAATGGCATTCTGCTTTCCTCTTTTATACTTAAACTCAGTGGTAGAACCACAGGCAAAACAAAGGCAATCACTGTATTCAGAAGCCATGATTTCGGCAGGACTGTATGATTTTGTTCCGTATGTCTCTTCCGAGATGGAAAAACAGGCAGAAAACAAGAAACAAACTGAAGACTAGTAGGATGTCCATCACTTCCTATAGGATGAAAAGACAGTGCAAAGGCTAGAAAAGGGGCATGGCCACATGGGCAAAGACTGCAGATCCAAGAATACAAAGATGGAAATTTGAGAAAAAAAAGAGTACTCTTATTTTCCTAACAAAATATAAACAAATATTGTTTAGACAAATATTCATTCTCCAACTAAGTCAGGCTGTGAAAAATTAAATTTTAACCCTGATTCAGAAAAATTGTTAACTTTGAACACGTGTGCAAATTATTCAGAAACATTCACTAAATTTGTGATTAACTGAATATAAGATTAGAATTAAACCTCACACATGTTAATGGGGGACACTACAACTCTCAGCAAAGAGTAATTGATAAAATTGGCAACATACTAATATGTATAAATAAAAATCCCATTACTGATTATGTCACAGATGGAAAAATTTGCCCAGCAATGACACCTTAATTAGTACCACTGTCAGCTGCAAAAGGTCATCTATTTTCAAGTGCAATAGCAGCATTGTACAAATTATGGTTGGCAGACTGGTATCTCCTTAATCAAAATAAAACATAAAGTGATCCTTAGTGGACCAACTGCAGCTGTCCAATCATAATAAACAAAATTCCTTGGTTGATTTCTTTTTCTCGATCTATGTTTTCTTCACCTTTTCAAGAAATTAAATGGATATAACAGAGATGAAGGAAAAGACATTTTAGGCTGATTTGTGTATGTGTTGGATTATCTCAGATACACAGCTAAATCTGGGTGTTAGCCTGAAAACTGTGCAGTGTCAATTTCAAAATAAATAATGGCAATGGTATTTTCAGGATCAGCTAATTTTTTCTTTCTCCTTCATTGCCAAAGCATTTAGAGGACCCTGTCGTACTTGCAAGGTGGCGAAAAGATTTACCTCTACACATCTGTTGTTTCTAGAGAACCTTTTGCATATTGCTTGAGAGCACTGAATGCAAAAAATTAACATAATTAACCCTGATGCTGCTAGGATGTGAAAAAGCACATTAAGCAAGGCTCTTAAAATAATGGCATTACTAATTAAATACTGAATTTGATATGTTTACAGTAATTTGCCCCAGGAAATGCTGTAGAAAGAGTAAATAAAGCATGTGTTTTTTCCAATCCAAATTTCTTTGGACTAAAACCTGAAGGCCTTAGTAACTCAGCAGCAGTTTACTGAGATATCAGACTCAGACAGTCTTTACTAAATACTACATATACATTCAGTACCACGCATACAACAAAGTACAAAAAAATCCTGCCTCTAAGGTGTGGGATCTGGTCTACTGTGATCCAGTAAGCAATAACAACAAGCCTTTGATAGCCATTAAAAATGTGTTGTTGCATTATGAATGGCATTCATCTCACCTAACTCTCATAACTGCATCTGGTCTAAATGTGCACAGAAAGCTCCATTTCTAGTAGATTCAGGGAGATGGGCACTTACACAGTATGATTTATCCTACCCCTGTTTGAGATCCTAGATAGGACTATGATTAAACTTAAAACGCAGGCAAAATTTTGGTTTAACCTGACCCCAACTTAAGCAGAATTAAATCAGTGTAATTGAGAATAGAAAGAATGCCTAGGGAATATTTGCTGGGTTTAAGAGTTTTGAAGTTATTCTGTACCTTCTTTCAAGACATAGTCTCCAGCCACAGTTTGTCACTTTACAGTTATTTCATAAACTCTTGGTTATTATTCACAGGTAAGAAGTAATGACTAAATTAATGTCATAGCAGATCTCCTGTTAAAAATCTCAGGCAGAGAAAAGTTTTATTGCAGGTCTCAGTTTAATCCTCCTTCTCAGAAGCTACTGGGTTTTAAGCTCTTTGATCTTTTCCTCAGCATCACCTTCCCAGCAGTCCTGTGTCGCGCATCATTAATGGGTGAGTCTCAAGTGTTCTTAAAGTCCTTTCCTGCATCCTTCAATACCCATCAGTAAAATGTCCCTGTGAGTAGCAACTCTGTGCAGCCATTCATCAAGCAAATATTGTCAGTCAGACAAATATTCATTCCATAGTGATTCCTAGCAACCAGCAGGGCCTTTACAGAAGTTTTTGAAGATAAATACCAATAACAAGCTTCATTTTCCACAATCCTACATAAAAAACATGATTAACTCATCATTTTACCTAACAGTTTTCTCACCTTGTTTTCTGATGTACTTTGGTTCAGTTCCAGATGCTCAGCAATGTATTGGTCCAGGAACTGCATGTCAGTAACACAGTTTGATAAAGAACTCCAAAAAAAGGGTGAGACAGTGAAAAGAACCTAAAATCATGATGCAGAAGACTTAAATTCCAGTCCTAACTTTTTACCTGATTTGCTAGATGTTCCTTGATTCTTGTTCTCTCTGTCACTACTTGTTTAGAGTTCTGTGCCATGCCTTAAACAAAGAATATAAATTTAACTAGCTTTTCAGCTTTTCTACTGTGCCCAAGACTGCATCCCAAGTCATATAGTGTAAACAGGCCACAGAAATGAGTGGTACAAGCTACAAAGTGAGGCAGCAGTCCCTGGAGGAGATTGGTACTGTCACAATTGATCTATTGCCTGAAGGCAAGGAAATTTCTCAAAGGGAAGCTGCTAGAGGAAGAACCATCAAGGTGAGGTAATTCCATAGGACTGATTAAGCCAGTGGAAAGAGTGCTGCACTCAATGTATTTCTCCATATATTCATCAAATTCCACAAACACAGACTTCTCCGGGTTAGGTAATGTCTGTTCAAGCCAATGGTTCTCAGTCATTTCAGATGTGCAACATACTTCAAATAAGCTTAAAATGCTAAAGCATCGTTACCCTAATTTAACAGTCTTCTATCAGAAAGAATCTTATGTAAAAGCAAATGGCTTCTCTAGTTTTCATAAAGACTGCAGAAAAAGCTACAAAACAACACATGAAGTTAATGGCTTTATGTCTGATGGTCTTCTCCATCTAAAAGGCTCTTTTCACAGTAGTGACTCAGAAACATTCCCAAAAAATCTGCAATTTCTTCTGCATGAAGATCTCCCAGAAGCTTCTGCTATTTGTTTTGCAGCATTTTAGTAACTTATTTTCTTGATTATATTTTTCCGGTTAAAATCCGTATTGACACTAGAAGCGTGAAGATGAACATTGTAATCTGCTTCCAGAGACAATGCTCTTCATTAAGTATTATTAAATTTCTCTCTTAAATACACTCCTGAAAAAAAGATTTAACTAAACAAAATTTGAAGATAGGTAATGATCTGTTGCTGAAAGTGCACGAAGAAAGACAAAGAAATTTTGTATTTCAATTGCTGTTGTTCTCGTGAAGGAGAAAATATTGGTCCTACAATCCATTAGGAGGTTTCAAAAAAGCTGAATGTTAGGAGGCCTTTTAAAGTATTGTTTAATTCCACAGTGATAAAATAAGTAATTTTTGAAATGTGAGAGAAGTTTTAGGGGGAAAAAAAGATAAATTCGACAATTACCTCTACATCCTGCTCCTGTAAATGTTTATAGTTTTAATATATTTTGATCAACAGAAATTTTCTTTATACCAAACACAATAAGAGTATTTGTGAAAGGACTACATTGGCCTCACAGAAGCTGAAGTCAGGGTGGAGGTGATGCTAGGTGTTTGGGAGGGAAAAACAAGATTCCATTGCACTTGAGCATGACCTAGTGGCTGGTTCATTGAGTGGCATTTATGGTAGAAACAGAAAAGACAATTTGTCTGCTCAGGGCAATTAATGTGTGTGCAGCAGCTCATTGAGGATTGGATAAAGGGAAAAAAGGGTGGCCAGGAATGAGGTATGTAGATGAAAAGACCCACACTCCCACACAAATTGGCCCGTTGGGACTCGTGTGCCTGGTACTCGGACCAACCAAATGCACTCTATTTTGTGACTAAACAAAATGCTCAAGCAGATTTGCACGGAGGATCAAAATCTGTAAACTTTCTCATTCTTTCCAAAGTATTTGGTATAAAGCCTATTTAAACTATATAAAGGCTTAATGGGCTAGAAAAATAGAATTAGTAGCTCACAGTTAGTATCACCATTAAACCAGAGGTTGATATTTTTATTATTCTGTATTTAAATTGGGATTCCAGTTAGACAGCAAGTGAAAACTTTGCTAGTAAAATAAATGGTAAAAGAGCATATAATCTATATTGTTTACATGTTCAAATCATATCTATAGTTTGTCCTGGAAGACTGTATACTTGTTATTTATACTTGTGAAATAATTTCCTCAGAGTCAGCCAAATAGTTATTTAACTTGAGTATCCTGGCTAAACTATCTGGTAAATGAAACAACTAACATCTGTGCCCATCCAAGAGTTATTGATGCTGCTTACATCCTAAAAATTTAATGTGATTGCCTTCAACTTGAAAAATATTAGTTTGCCTTATCCATGAAATATCCCACCATAATATACTCTACACATTCAAGGCAATAAAATGCAAAGCTGTTTGCCCTATACCAGTCAAATCAAAATGGTAAATGGAATTATGTATTATGTTTTCATTATCAATTTTTAGCTAAATCCCTTGAAATGTAAAACAAACTCATGTTACTGAAGCTGAAACAACTTTAATACTGCTGTGCCAACAGAATCTGAATGTTTGTTGATGATGACTGACAGATAAAGATAAATATATATAAAATGTTGTTACCCCCTGTCCTCTTTATCCATGTCCTATGACATCAAACAGGTTTTTGCACCTCTCCCTGTTAGTGGTCAAAACACTTAAGGCTTCCAATCATTAAAAAAATTACTTGCAAGTGCATTACTTTGAGCTACTTAATCGCTCTTGCTACTCCTTGACAGTCATTCAACCACAAAACATTCACCTTGCTATCCAGATCTGATCCACACTGAAGAGGAAAATCTTGGCTCTGGTCTACACTTTCATTCATTCTGCTGTCTTCTCCCTTAATAAATCAAGAGGATTCAAAAAAAAGGTATAAATTTAACAGTTCAGTTGCACTTGTCTATGTTTCAGCAAGATACAGCTTGCCCTCATGCTGACCCTTAGTTTGAAAACTCAGAAGCAAAGGGACTAGGTATGTAATTCTGCTTGCAAATCATTAAAGCCAGGACCTATTACTTAGACTGTGAGATCAGATTTTAGTCTCAAAATTTTCTTTCACGCTGCCAAAAACCACTTCACATAAAAGCAGAAAATACACAATTTTAGTGATTGGTATATTCCTTTCTCAGTAAACACGTGTCACTTTAAGAAGAACAGAACACATTGGGAGTGAGTAAATAGAACTAAAATAACATTGTCTTTGGTCCTGATTCCTGAATGGGACATATTGAAAAGTCCAGGGGAAAAATGTCAGGGACTATGTCATCTCCTGTTTAACTAATGAAAAATTATTCTTAGTTGAGATAATTCTTCATAACACCACCCTACAGAGTTCATAAGTCAAATTTATATGCAGCCTTTTTGGATGAGCAAACTGCACAAGGCTACTTACTGTACACAGGCTGCAAATAACATCGACCAAGGGAAAGGCAAGACTACTGCACAAAGCCACATAGGAAAGAGGAGAAACCTCCACAACAGGAAGTTGTGGAGCTGCCTGTGGGGTGGAAAGCACATGGAACTAAACCTCTTGCCACCCACACACTCAAATTTTACTGGAACCAGGTACAGTATCTTGTATGATTTCCTTCTGTGTCAGTGCTTCAGTAACTTTCCTGCACAGGCCTGCATGCATAAAGGACCTACTCTGTTAATTTGCTTAGGGGAGGAAGAGAAAGAGAGGAACATTTTGTGGTAAGGAATAATGCCTTCCTTTCCCCTACCTCCCTCCCTCCTTCCCCAGCCATCATTTTGTTTTAGTTGGATTTGTTATAATGAAATGGCCAATATTCTCCTGCACAGAGCATCCACAGCTATATAATTGTCAGGCGTCTTCAGGTTTCATATGAACAGAACTAGGTAGAACCAGTAAATCCATCTCAGAAAAGTAACCCCTGGATCACTATAGTGACAGACCAATATTTTCATAATCCAAAGAATATCCAGTCATTACATAACAGTTTCTGAGAGGGAGACACCTACACCTGTGTTACCCATATAGCCCTCCATATTTTTGCCCAGCACCTCCAGATTTTAAAGCACACATTCACTTGGTCTTCGATCCCACACGTAATTTGCAGCTGGTGGCAGGAATTAAAGCCCACACTGTGCTTTTGCTTGTGCTGGACCGCCCACATCTGCAGCAAGGCCCAGCTTTTCAACACCTTTTCCACATTTCTTACCAGAAGACAGACAAGTTCTTCTGCAGTAGAACTAAATAACTGCAAAAGAACCCCAGAGTGTCCACACAAAATTGGAGAGTTGCGTGCAGTACACAAATAAGAAGAGCACATCAAGCCCAGCTGACTTGTTCTGTAGAACCCTCACCACTGATACTCAAGCAAGTGCTTAGCTAGGCAACTATGGATGGATTTTTGCTGTAAAAGGACAGTAGGCAAGGAAAGAGGATGAGAAGAAAGCAACCACAAATGAGCAAAGAACTCTGATTCATGAATGAGAAAACACTGATCTTGGCAGTCTTACAAAAGTAATATTTTCACTAGAATGAACTGTGCTCAAACAATTTCTCCAATATGTTAGATACAAACAAGTTCTACTTCAGTATTAGGCATGCATGTCTTCTCTTTCCACCTCCTTTTTTTTAGGTCCAAACCCTAATGTAGTGTGGCCGAAAGTCCTCAAAAAAAAAATCCCTGCCTCTGTTTGCATTCTAGCTGTGTTTCTCTCTCATGGTATACCACAGCAGTGATGCAGTATGAGATTTTGTTCCAGAACAATATTTCCCTTTCTCTATCCTTCTCTTTTAATAGTCCCTTGCCATAGAGAAACTACCAGCATTTGGTGAGTTTCTATGGCAGTAGCACTTGGTTTTGGAAATGAATGAGTTTTTCTTTGTCTCTCACAGATATTACTAAGTCAAATACTAATGCTTTGACAAATTCATAGTAACCAATAACATGTTATGGATTAGTTAAACCACAAGTGAAACATAACTGCCTGTGGGAGGAAGTGTGGCAATTGTTAAACAGTGGCTGGCTTCAGAAACACTTTAAGTTTAGACAAGCAGCAAAGTAAAGAACCAAATTTAACTGAAACTTGAAAGGGGATGTAGAGAGGCAAGTCAAACCTGGAGCTTGGCCACAATTAACCCCCCTGCTTTTGTAGGTACAATTTAATAGCTGTGTAGGATGAACATCACCAATTTGCAGGTCTGATGAAATCCAAATCAGTGGCTTTCTAAAGGGATGCAGTTCCACGCGTTTTCACAGGGAAACTGAAAATGGCCTTCTAATTCCAAAAGCACTGCATTAAGGGACTTACTTTGGCATTGATTCAGATGAAACACCTGAAATTTGTGCTTCTGAGGGCAGCCTGGAGAGATAGATTTTGTGTTTGAAAATTATGTATTATTTCTTCATTGCCCCGGGAAGACAGTGGCATTAGCAGAAAACAGCTTCCTGTTGGATATCATGAGTGTGGATTCTCATTATGTCTTGGGGTAGGGGCAGGACTTCCCCATCTGCTTTGGCTACATCTAGAAACTGAACTGGAGTTGCATTAAGGTCTGGACCTGTAAACAGGGTTCAAACCCTTACTATGTGTAAGCTTTCTACAATGTTTTAAAAATTGTTTAAATCCTGTCCCTGAAAATATTCTAAATATCAGCATTATCTCGTTGAAAACTTGCACCCTTCTGAGAGCACACAGAATCATCTGAATTAGTTTCCTGATTTAGAGATTTCTGAGCTTCTTAGACATTCCATAAAGAACTTTTCCTGAAAATTATTTTGATAATGTCCTAAAAAGTATGACAGGAAATTGACTATGCCCCATTATATTAAACTGACTGCCAAAAGTCTCTTTTCACTGGATATAACTCCTATTTATTACTTGAAAAAGGTAGAAATTAGAGAAAAGTCTTAAAACATCTGTTGAAAGAAAACAATATTTCTAGAAATATCTTAGCACCGTGTTGTGAACTGTTGGTTTTTATTGCAACTTCAGTTCAGCTCTCTCCCTATCTTTGTCCATATCAATATTATTTTTCACATGACAAAAAAACCTCATGTGTGATGTTTTTGCAAGAAAAGGGCATGTTTCAGACGTGGAAAGTTCATAGATTTAAGCCCCAATCATGTAAATTATTTGGATCAAGAAAATTTGCTCCAAAATATTCTGTGAAGTAATGGTGAGACTTTGTATTTGAACAACAGTCTGTCACATCACTGGTGTAAAATAAATTTTTGAAGTTTTAAGAGATTTGAAGAAAACAAATTTGGAAATAAATGGCTATTAGAAAATCAGATGAGAATGGGACTAATGACCTACCATACATACACAATTTGAGTGGGGTTGTTTGGTTTTTTACAGGTGTAAGTCTTTTAAACATATTTATCTGAACACTGTGAGGAAATAAAACCTGGCAGAGGGAAGTTTTCAAGGCAGTACTTCAGGACTGTGAGATTATCTGCAAGGAGTAAAACGTTGGAGAAAGAAAGGAGTACACAGTATGAAAATAGGACTCTAGATAGAGACACCTGCTTGTCTGTCAGAGAACTTCCATTGTTGCTATCATCACGATTCCCAACTGTGGAAATCTCAGAGGCAAAAATTGACAAAGTAAATCTCGCCTGCTGTGCCTCTGAGACGGTGCTACACCCCCCACAGAACTAACTACCACTTGAGATGAGCTCTTTACATGGACTAATGAGGAAATGACTGAATGTCCTAATTGAAAATCACTATTGTCAGATCCACAAAGTACGGGTTCTGAAAATTTTGGCTGGAGTCTCCCAGTGTTGTACAACAGCAACCTACCACATAGTTTCCTGGCTAGGTAATAGCAAAACAAGTGGCAATACTTCACATGGCAGTGATGTAGCATTTTGCATTGCTGTACAATAAACACGGGATGGAAAGTATGTCCTAAGTTCAGAAAGCAGCTTTGGTGTCTAGCTCCCATAGTAGGTTTAAGACAGCAATCTCACTGGAAATTTTGGAATGGCTATAGAGTCAGAATCACTATATACAAAAAGAGCATGTGAAGAGTGTGAGTAAATTTCATTAAGTAGAAGAATTCACACAAAAACCTGCAGACTCAAGAAGATACCTTATTTGTCATGTAAAGCTAATTAATCACTTTCTGACATTTCATATGCAAATTCCCTGATATTACAAGTCCACTCAAGCAGCATCTCGAATTAAAACGATATTTGTCTACGTATGAAGTAAAATACACTGCACAGTGTATCTGTAGTAACAAAAGCGAGCAGATAACACCATAAGACCATAAGGAAATAAATGCCTCACTGGGTGAGGGAAAGGTCCATCCAGCCCACTGTTCTGTTTTCAACACTGACAGTAGCTGATGGAATTTTGAAGGAGAGTAGTCAAGGACCTTGTCTACAGGTACCTATTTTTAAGGCCTTGTTTTAATGACACTGCCAATATTGCATGCTGTTTCTACAAATGTTAATTTATTAGCTATCAGGCGGTTTGAAAGAAACCATACACCATTATAAAACACAGACTCTTTTGCAATACAAAGCAGAAGGAATTCTTTAGATGTCTCCACTGAAAATTAGTGTGAGCAAAAATTAGCCTTCCAAATATAAATACAAAAAATACACCCAAAATTGATCTGATAACACATATTTGAAAAGCACCTATGATAAAATGCCACAAGTAATTCGATAAATTCTGAGTCATGCAGATATATTTAATTTATGAATTAATAAATCAAAATGTTGATTTAGATTAGTATTTGAACACTGTTCATCAGCATTTTAGATGTTGTTTCCATTTTGCAAGTGCTGCTAAAATACAATGGAATTTCAGATGCTCTCCACATTGACTTAACTCATCTGTTATGGAAATCAATGGGGAATTGTTCAGAATGTCCCATTTATGAGAGAACAATTTCACCAGCCCATCCTTGTCTTCAAAAGCCAGAGCTCCGGTGCAGTAGCTTGCTGTTGTGATTTAAACATTTCCATAAAACCAAATGTCGTATTTTTTTGACAGTAGAATATGTAGTGAAAATTGAAAACATGTTATAAACAGACTGAATTACTGTATAATTAGGATTTCCAAGAAGGCAGATTGCAGGCTAGTCAGCACTTTAAAGATGCAGAAATAATAAACAATGGGAATGTTCATGTAATCACTTCCCAATAAATACAAGTCTGCTAACACAGATCCAACTGACATGGATCCAATATTTAATGACTTTTCTAAATCAATATTTCTTAGTCTGTAATTTCATTCACTTTATCATAAAACAGTGAAATATGAAAATAGTCTATCCAGGTGACGTTTTAAAATAGAATGAAATGAACAGAATACTATGAAGCTCCCACGGCACAGAGTCACAAGCACAGGTGGCTAAGCATGGAGGTATAGAATATTATTCAACTAATTCTCCCTACATGTCAATATAAACCCTCTGCTTTTACGTTCTACCTCAGTAAAACACAGTTGCACTCTTCCTGGTCTGATCATGCAAGTCCAATCTCAGGGAGCCCAGCTGAATCAGAAGCCTGGAGCTGAAACATACTATATGCTACATGGTGCAATGCACAGAAATGCTTCAGGCTTCCTCACCACTTCTTGGGTTGCACTCTTTCCCTGAGAATCTTTGTCTACCTCAATGACAATTTTCACTCAGCTGAAGGTGATATTTTAATATTTGCTTGATCTGACTAATCTCATTGCCTTGCTTTTGGCAACGAACTAGGATCCTCCTTAAAAAGCTGGTAACAAAAGCATTCATAGAATTATGGAACTATTTATGCTGGAAAACTCCTCTAAGATCCTTGAGTCCAAATGTTAAATCCATTTAATTAAGTTTTACTTTTAAGTCTACATTGTAATACATTAAAGTTCTGGTAGAACTGTAGGAATGGCAAGTAAACTGACTTCCAGTTTTAGGTGGGCTAAGTAGCAGGGCTTGTCCTCATACCTTAGCTGGGTTTTTCCAGACAACAGCTACAGTCAGTGCAGTGCAAATAGATAGAACTTATTGCTGATATAAACTACCAAATAATGTTTTGTCACTAGAATAAAAAGTGACATATGCAGGGTACTCCAGGGATGAACTGACTGCAAATTCTAAAAACTAATGACTTGCTTGAAAACGCTCCTGTAATTTCACTGAACATAAACCCTGTAACAAATTTTAAATCACTCTAGTATAATTATAACTCTTTTTTCCCAAACATAAGTTTATGCATAAGAATAAATAATTACCATTTCTCATGCTCTTATACATTAAAAAATAGATAGGAGTTATGGTTGTTATTTCATTTTAACCGATGGGGCTGATGTTGTACTTGCAAGTAATTTGAACATATCACTATGTGTATCACTTTGCTTTTAAAATACAGAAAGAAATGGTTAAGAGCTTAATCCTGCTATTTTATTAAAGCCATGAAATATCAAAAAAAATGAGACTGCAAGCTGTTGTAACGGTAGGTTGTAAAATGCCTGTCATCTCAGCATACTCTTTACCATGCATCTCAGGAGATGTGTTATTCTCACAATAATAGCACTACAACCTTCCTCCTATATTACACCTTCCTCCAGAGCAATGTCTGATTGAGTGCAATTGTGATTTCTTTCTGTGAGGTGATTTGGAATTAGATAGTCCTGTATTTGAATGGGAAGCCACTAGAGTAAACAGGAAGGTTTGCATCCAAAGGTTCCTGCACTGAATGTATTAATCAGAGAATTCAAGGGAGTTTTGTAATTCAAACTCCTAAACCGGGCCATGTCTGTCTCTTAGGGACGTTGCAGAGCTGGCCACCACTGTCTATCTATCTGTCTCTCACAAGTAAGCAGCAACTTGTCACTTTGTAGGCCTAGAACCATAACAGTTACCACTCTTCACACGCAGGACCATTACCACATTGACCAGGACTGTATCTGTTCCAGCAGCCTGTTCCTAGGACCATTCTTGCCGTGTCTGGCACTTCCAGAGGTATTTAATCAAACAATATTCATAATGCAGTTATTTCAGATATGTATGTGGCAACACATAAATACAACTAATTGTCTTTGTTTCTTCCAACTATATTTCTTCTTACTTCTTGAACTACTAAATCCCTTTACTAGTTAATAGGAATAATCATGTACAGAATCTGTTTTTTACTTGGTGACCACGTGGGAGACAGATCAAAAGTGTAAGCAAAAATTGCACTTTGCAAGCAAGCAAACGTGCAGGTGCATATTGGCATTAAAAATAGATTTGTGCAAAATATGACAAAGCACATAGCAGAAAAACACAGCACCCAGCCAGAGCCAAGAAACACTGAAAGTACTCTGAAATACCTACCTTAAGTACTTCTACATGGAACACCCATTTAAATATTTCACAAGTGTTTTTGGAAAGGGGTTGGTGGACAGTCAAAGGAAAATTATTCAAATTGTGAACTGTCAACAGGAAAGAATTCTGTCATTAACTGTGATACACTTTTGAAAGATGGGCAAGGGCAGGAAGAAGAAACTACAGTAAGTCCACATTGCAAGCTGAAAGCAGCTTGGATGCAGTATTTTCTCTTCCTATTGAGCAAAGAAGAGCAAGAATTTCTGCATCCTCTGGACCTTTCTGAGGATCAGAACAAGATCCAAGCACCTGAGCTGAGTGCTTTTCCTCATTTACATGCATTCCTTCAAGTTTCCTGCTACATTTACTGCTTTGTGAGCAGTAAAGACAAGAGAAAAGCTTGTTTCATCTCCTTGACATGACAAAAAACCAATACAAAATGCATATATGAGCAGTTAAAGATATTCAGATCTACCAAATTGTGTTGACACAAGGAAACAAAATGTAAAGTTTAATTTAAAAAAATACTTTCCTGTTAACATTCAATGCTTTCACAATTTGTTTCTAGGAACAACAGTATGTAGTAGCAACCAAAGAACCATTATTTCACAGTGATAAACTGATACAAAGGTTGGAACAATTTATTACCACCATCTCCATGATGTTTAGTCCGAGTGATATCATACTTTTAATAACACTTCTCCAACATCCAATTTTCATTATAAAGGCATCCAACAGAGATTAACATCACACTCTGTATCAACTGATAATCTAAAGATTGCCTGACAGTGATTGGCTCAGATTTCAAAGCGCTACTTTATAGAGGACACTAAACATACTGAGATAATTTTTTTCCCCCTACAAGGTAATTATTCATAGAGTGTCTCCTTTATCAACACAAGAAAACAGATGAAGAGTGTCATGTATGTTGGTAAATATTACTGGATTTAAGTTACTAATAGTATTTGTCTCTCCAGAAGTGCTTCATTAAGAAAAAATTACTAATGTTTGGTGTAGTGAATCCCTGCACCTTCTAGTACCACATGCCCTGGTAATTTTTCAGAACTATTTTAAAGTAATTTTCTGTCTCCTCAAAGAATCAGTTGTCAATGATGAATAAATTCAATATGCCAAACTAAGTGTTGGTTTTTAATGTAAAATTTATTTCAACTGTAATTTGCATATTTTGTTATGTCTTTTTAGCTGCCAAATTTATAACAAAGTGATAAATAGAGCCTCCTAAGAAATTTATTTCAATTAAGCTTGGCTTCAGGGTGGTCCTCATTTCAGTCAAAACTAGAAAATTGATGCATGATTTCCAAAGCAAAAGCCACACCAAGTTGCAAAAAATAATTCATTCTAACATTTTACAGAGTTTCACTGATGTGCGTTCATGGTATGTTCCATATTTTATTAATTGTTTATGTATTTTATACTGTATTTCCAACAGCCTATAAAAACCTTTAAATGTGGCTGTAAGAAATAGGAAAGTTGACATATATCCCTTTATTTTGTTTCTGAAATAGATTCTTTCACTGATACCTCTTATAAGCAAATGTTATTTTTTTTAAAACCCAGTTCTTACAGAATATTATAAAACACTGAAACATTAATGCATTAAATACAATGAGAATAAACCACCAACGCCTTTTACAGTTAAGTATCACCAGACAAAGAACAAGAATAGGGAATCAAACTAGAAAATTTAAGACATTAGAGTACAGGAAATACGGTTTAGTGTTTAAATGCAAATGAAAATCACAAAACTTTTCCTGCTTATCTTAGAATGAAGTGTTACATTTCATTAAAATGCTTTTGAGCAAACCTGATGGGTTTTGTTGGAACCCTGAATTCTGAGAATTTCAATCTTTCAGTTCTGACAAGTAATGATCCCCACAGGCACACTCCATTTGATCATAGACCCTGGGAAAGACTTCCCCGATTCTGTGATAGCCCTGAGATTATTGCTGTGTAATTAAAGTCACGTCACTGGGTGGAATATACAGAAATATAGAATTTAGGTTTATGGAATATAGTAGTATAAGTGTAACAATATGGAGGATTTTGGGTGTGGATTTGTACTTCTTCTTTCTTCTTCACAAACCTGGGTTTTCTGGTATTGGTTCAAAAAATCCGCAGTGCAGGACATGAATAGTTAGTTATTGGATTGTAAGTACAAACAATTGTGAACTGGTTAAAGTAGGCCTTAAATAACCTTGGAAGTTGAAACTCACGGCCATTTTTCACCTTGTTAACTAAGAAGGCAGCCTCTGTATAGCTATGTTATAGACAAGATATAATAAACACCTAAGACCGAAGGAAAAACAGCGTCTCTTGCTTCCCAATTTGAACTCTGAGTAAAATGGACTCACGAAAACAACAAACAAAATAAAAGAGAAAACCAATATCTGGTGCCCCGTGTGAGGAACTCAGAGTTTGAAGATCCCTGAAGAAACGAGGAAAAATAAGAAAAAGCAGCTTCGAGCTGGAAGAGGAAAAGGAAGAAGAAAAATTCCCTGGGGAAGAAATAAAAGAGAAGACCAGTAGGGTTTCACATGAGTCGCCATGTTTCTAAACATCTTATTTACTTCATATTTGTCATAGAGGCAGATATCAAAAGTTACCCTCTCCCCACTTCCATTACAATATTTACACACTTGTTGAATGTTTCCTCTCACCAGAAAATGTCAATACAATAAAAATTACATTTGATTGGCCTCTCCTTTCACAACCACCTTGCAAATATGGTGGTAACAGTCGAGACATCCTAATATATCTTCTCTACTAATACCTCTTATGTCAAGTAAACGTATTTAATAATCTCAGCCATTACATTGCAAATGAGTGTCACTTGTCACCTGAAAACATTTGGTGCGGTAAATCCATCTAAAGCTTAAATTTGCTATTTCTTAGGCACTAGTCAAGTAACTTTTTCCAAAATGGAGAACAGTAACTGGCCACTGGATTTCTTCCATGTTTTGGTACATAAAGCCTGTGTTGCTGAAGTTTACCCTTCATCTACTCAGGTAGGTCTCCATACATATTTTATTTTAATATTGGAAGTGTGTAAACTTCAATTTGAGCTCAGAGGTTGTATATGCTTTTGGACCAACTTGTCTAATGTGAATTAAAATTGTTGAGCACCTTCAGAAAACCATTCCCTTATAGATAGCTCCAAAATACCAGTAGATATGAAGAGGATAAGACAATACCATACAAAATTAAAATTCACACAAAGAGCCATTCCTGTGGCTATATAACACTGGTTAATAGAAAATCATAGAAAATACTCAGCAGAGTTGCAAAATTATGTTCAAAGACATACACATGTATATAATGTGTATGTACTTATTTTGGACATTAAATATATTTGCTTTTTGGCAGTAGCATCTCTGGCTATTAATTTATATTTAAATCTTTGTCTTTAATATTCTGCTTCCTTTGGACAATTGTATTGTATTTGGACAACTATTGTAGAAGGCTTGACAACATAACTGAAGTTAAGGTGATTAAAATATTTTTCTTTTTATTTTCTCCATTTTTCAGTGCTTTTAGATTAAACTTGTTGAAGTTAGCACCATGTTGCACACTGGAAACACCTGGGTACAAATGCTCCTATTTGGACTAAAGACTAAAACTGTATGATCACAATTGGATAATTCCAGTGCTGAATGTCCTCATTTGCAAAAACAACAGATTTAATTCCAACCTGTCATCCACCAAAGTATATGGTGTGTTTCAAAGAAATCATGTGCTTTGTATTTAAATGCCAATGTTTCAGAAACTCAAGTTTTCAGAGACATGACTAAAACAGAATTACAGCATTTACTGGTGTCAAAAACATGGTACTGTCAGTTTATGTCTTGCCACAGTTTGTAGAGCAGTAAACCCATTTGCTTATAGCCAAATAAACATTTATCTTAATTTTTGTCCACAGAAATAGTGCCTCAAAGTATATTAAATAGCTTGGTTTGTCACATAATACTCTTTCTGAAAGCAAGTATTAAAAGTTTTAAAATTCACACTAAAGTAGCATTCCTAGTGAAATGAAGGAAACAGAAATTTTAAGTCACTTTCTCTTACTCCAATTTACTTAAAAAACATAACATGAAGATTTAGAGTAAATTATTAAAAAAATCCTGGATGTTGCAATGCTCTTGCCTTAGCAAGTGTCCTACTGAAAATAATCAAGCCTGCTAGTCATGAATAGCGAAACAGGCTTCAAGATGTATTACTTACTCAAACTGTATTATTACTGTTTGACACAATTTTACCTCGAGCTCCTGAAAACTGGAGACACATTGTCCCATCATCTACACTGGTAATTGGTAATTGCATGGCTTTATAAGAAAAAACTTCCATCAGTTCAATTTCAGTCAAAGGAAACAAGAATTACTTTTCCAGATAAAAATTAAAACAGTACCACTGTATCCTATGATGTAAACAGAGAAGCTCCAGGCAAATACCAAAGAATGGAAGATGTTAAACTCATGTCTCAAAACTAATTCTGAAAAAGGTAAGCCCTTTACAGTTCTTAACTCCCATCTTGGAGCACAGCTTAAAGGGACTGAAATCAATTTTCCTAGTCTAACTGGGAGAACTATCATGCCTAAAATACAACTTAAAATATTTTTCACACCTTACTTCCAAATAAATCAAATGGGAAATTCAATACATCAGGCAGCAAAAAACCCAAAGGTACTACAAACAGCTGCAATGGAGGAGAGCAACATTCTTTAGGTACTTTCACTGAGCATGCCACAAACATTGGTCAAGCATGTTACCTTCACTCTACAAGTGTTTCTGTTCCAACTTTTGGCAGGGATGAGCCAGTCATGAATAGCAGTAGTGAGCTTTCTACTTACTTCAGTTCCTACCATCATTGCTGCCCTGTGTGTGTTGAGATATTACATCTGGCACAGTTATAAGGCCACCTCATCCAGCCCTTGTCCATTCAGAAGTGCTTTTTGCCTTTCACTTATCCTCTGTCCTGAGTAGATTGAAGCAATAGGATTTCTCCTAATTAGTAAGGAAATTTATTCTATAAGCTCCTTGAAAGCATTTTATTTTTCCCTCGATATGTTCATTTTTCACATATTCTACTTGTGAGCAGAGCTGTGAACGCTCTCTCTTCTCCTAGCCTTTCTTTACATCTGTACAATGTACACTTCCAATGTCCATCCCTGTCATCTTTTGGTTCCTGCTGTTCATTCCCTGTAGTAATTCCCTATGAACTGCATGGATTAGATAGTGAGCTCTGAGATGAAACAACCAGATCTCTGGTGTACATGGCGTCATTCTCCTAAGAGGTTTCTTGAAATAGACTTCTAACAAACTCCTAAGAACATCCTCCACACAAAGCACAGATAAGATGACCAAAATTAAGGTCTGCAAAGGAGTCTGTCGAATAGCAATGACAGCAAACTCAGGTTAGTCACTTCATAGCCAAATAAGCCACTTTTCTGATTATTCCAGGTCAAAAACATCATGTAGGACAGCCAAATATTTAGGGCCAGATGGTCCAGTTAATTCCACCCTTCATGGCAATCATTAGAAAGGCTAAGGACTTCAAAGGATGTCACAGGAACTTACGCTACTTGGCCAGATGCCACAGGACACAATACTCTGGAAAGGAATAAATTGCAGAGCCTGATTGGAATGAGGTAACTGCCTTTGAACCAGAACTTTGCAGCACTCTGTAAAGCCCACTGTGATGACCAGAATTCAGAAATGAGACTCCTCATCCCACAGAACTGAAGCCTGCCTAAGAAAACGGTTGAGGATAAAGATCTGAGTGTTTCCCATGTTTTATATGCCTTCTCTCAGGTAAGAACAGAAATATCTGTAAAAGAAAACAGGTGTAGGTAGCCACAAAGTTTAGCCTATGTTATGTAATCCAAACACATTTGAGTTAACTAAAAGCTGTCGTGACAGCTTCCTCAGCATGACCATGGCCTCTTCCCATTCTTCTCCAGAAAATAGATGTTTAGCAGCTTACTGTAAGTCATAGGATGACAGAATGGCTTGGTTTGGAAGGGACATAACCACAGAATCAATCAGATTGCAAAAGCCCTCTGAGAACATCAGGTCCATCCAGTGCTGTGAACAATAGTACTTGGTGGATGATATTTTCACACTATGTTTAGGATAAGCCACAGAAGTTGTTGCCTAGTAAAATGTGCCTAAGAAATAATACTGCTATGCATAACATAGTTTTGCTACCTGAGAGCAGATAAACAGAGTAGCACAATAGTCAGAAATGTTTACTGCCTGGAGAGCACAAAAAATATGTCAGCTATTAGAGAACTGTCCTTATCTCAAGCACATCTCGAGGCTGGGCTGGAACCCTACACAGATCCCAGAAACTTGACCCAGGTATGCAAAATAGAGGTTGGTATTACAGATGGTAATTATATTCATACCATATGTCCACTGTCATCTGGTGAAAGCACAGCTGGGATTAATGGAGTTTTCTAATATTTATTCAAGTCCTGCTACTTGTCAATACCATGCTCAAAACACTGCCTTTCCTCAAAATTCTTGTGTGGTCAGTTTTCAGTTTTTCAAATCCCCAAGGCACTTGATTTGTTCCTCTTATTATTTGCTAGCCTTTTTAATTCTCCAAGTATCCTACAGGCCATGGATTGGTCAATGGACTATTAGGCTGTGCAGTTAAAGAATCCAGTGGACCAAGGGCAACACTCATCAAAGACTTGGATGGAGGTGGCCAAAGGCATCACAGAACTGAGGGTGGGCCTGTTCCACAACTAAGCTCTGCATAGCCTCAGTCTGCTCAGTAATTCTTTTTAATTCATGCCTCCCCCATGGGGTGAGAAAGCTGGAGTAGGTGGCCTGCTGGTCCTCTGCCAAGCTTGTTTCCCCAGCTCCTACAAATGCCCAGACTTAACTAAGGGAAAACATACTGGCAAACTTACCAAGCCCTCTTTCCCCTGCACAGTTCACCCACTGACCCTTCCTGTCCCATAACCTCTAACATCAGTTTACTGCTCTTGTGTACAGTCTCACATCAGTCTCACTACCCCACTTGCCCCTTGCATCGTCCCCCGCATGTCCCTGATAAATCTGTTGCTATTTCCCAGTGTATCCCATCTCTCCTAACACATGCCTTCTGTGCCTCTGCTCCAACTGTCTGCTAACCCAAAGGCCTGGATGAGCATGAGGGAATAATGGCTTTTATACTATAAAGTGGGCAAGCCTTGTTCCCAGTTTCAGAGCCATGGTTCTGATCTTCCTGGGTGGGCTAGTCATGACCCTGTCTTGACAAGAATTAAGGACTTTCCACATGGGTTGGGCAATATTTAGGCACACGGCATGAGGGAAATGAATCAAAACAGGGATGGGTGGAGGACAGAAGGCTAAGTTGGCAGGGGAGAGTCATATGAATGTGAGAAAAGCAACTTAGAAGGCCAGAGGACTTTGTGAATCTAATGCTGGAAGGCTATCTGAATTAGATGAATACTGCATCCTTAGGAAGTGGGATTAAGGTCAAGAGGAGGAAAAAAGTCAGATGACTTGGACAGCAAGACTTAGCTCCTGACCTTCACCTAATTAGCTAAATTAAAGAGAGGATCCTAATATTAATTTCAATAATCTTTTCCAGGAAAACAAATTACTCACCCAGCTATACTGAAAATACAATATTGAAAAAAAAAATACATAGCTTATCTTTTCAAACATTGCTGTAGCCTCATCTCTTTACTGCCCTCTCCAAGGTTCTTGGAAATTTGATGGTTAGAAGCAAGCTGAAATTTTCTGGGATAAATAAATACTATACTCTCCTTACATCCATGAAGCTATATTCAATGTAGAAATTAACTATCTGTGATACCATTTATATTGCATTCATCTCAACAAGTACTTCTATTATGACCAAGGAACTAATATTAAAGCAAATATCAATGAAAAACAAAATTAAGAATTTGCATCAGAAATCAGAACTTAACAGAATTACAGCATGTATTTGACCAGGACACAGTAGTAACATTGTATAACTTTTGTGATCATTAGTAACCAAATAAAATAAACTTTTAAATATTTTTTTTCGAACAGCAAGCCATACTACATTCCAAATTCATGAAACATTTTCTTAATACATTAAGTTTCAATTAATTATATTTAATCATTTCACCGGTCTATGGATATTCAGTGAAGATTTTTTTTCCTTGGTAAACTTGTCACTATTATTTTTCTTTCAGCCATTCAAGTTGACTCATGTTCAAACAGAAAATTGACCCATCTTATATTAAAAACATGATAGTTTTTCTATGGATTCAGAACAGGGAGTAGGCCCACAGAGAACAAATATTCCCTCCTCACTCCACGATACAGTGTATAAACTTCAAAACGGAGTTTTCGGTTTCCTACAACGCTTCCACTGATTATGCCTTACCCATTTACAACTTGTTAGTTCATTTTTTATTTCTCCATCCTCTGTAGACCATGCTGTTGATCACAATTCAAGCACAGTTTCACAGCTAGTTTCTTTCACAATCCATGGCCACGTCGCCACCAAAAGGGAAAGTTCTCCCTATTTCATTAAGCCCTTGGCCCCTCTTTTGTGCCAGCACTGGATTTCTTGGATCAGATGGATTGACTCTATTCAGCTGAAAACAATAAAAATTAATTAATTAGTTTTCAGGCAGATCAACTTTTTGATCTAACCAATTACACAGCTGCATGAATGTTGGTGCCAGCAGAGGAAAGGCATTATAACCCATTGCCTGGAGTGGAAAAGTGGTGGGACAGTAGCAGAATAGACCTTAACTGGTTTACACCTACTGTGAAACTGCAGCCCTAAAATCACACGGAACTTTGCTGAACATGCTGATCACCATCTTCAACAGCACAGCACTTTGAATACTAAATGGTCAATTAAATAGTTGTTGATATGTAGGTTAATATGTACAAACAAGAAATTAAAATATCACATTATCAAGCACTGAATCACCTGTTTATTAATGCATACTATTCTACATTGATCTTTGCCTTAGGATCTTACTGAAAAAGGGAACTTTTAGAGAAATTTTTGCCCCTCATCTATTTTTTTTAAACCTTATCTAACAAAAATGCCTGCATTGCCATTTCATAACAAAATGAAAATGTTAAATAAATTTTATCCTCATTTTATGTCAAGTCCCTTAAAAGTAATTGCTACTGTTATTATACACATGCCACTTATATATTTTTGAAAAAAATGGAGATATATTATTTTGATCAGTCCAGCAATAATTAATATATTCATGTACAAGTTTCAACTACTTCCTCACTGTTCATATGCTTTGTTTTATTTGTTTCTCTAATTTTTAGCCCCATTGAAGGTCCTGACAGGTAAATCTAAATGGGTGTTGCATACGTGGAACAAGAGAGACACACCAAGTAATGTAACTGCCTAGGACTCATAGCACTATTCTTCTAGAAATGTACTACTCATATCTGTTGAAACAATTTTGTTTCTAAAAGAAAAAAAGTAGGTACAAACTCCCTTCTTTATCCCTTTCTTCTTAACTATATGATGCTCAACATGGAGTGCACCAATTTGAGCTAGTCAATAATTTTAAGTCAGCCTTGCAAAACGCTGTTGCAGAGCTCTGCTGAAAAATCAGTGTAAGTTTTCTCAAGGAATCGTAAAGACTATTTTCAGATATTATATGCTTCTAGGGACAAGTTTGTCCCAATATACTGATGAGATTTAGAAATCACCAGCTTCCTTCCCTCAAATATCACATTCCTAGCCATTCCAGCAAGAACTTCGTCTTGCTTATTTCTCCCATGGACCCTCTAGACTACACTACCTAAAAATAATTAAAATCTCAGAACTACTTTACTACAACTGATATGCTTCTACTCTACCTAATTTTTGAACAGACCCCTAGAACCCACACTGTTATCAACATATTGCAATCAGGAATTTTTAAAAAGCCAAGCAAAAGAACCCCCAAAACCAGAAAAAAACAGAAAAGAGTCAGAAACATCAGGTTTTCTGGCTGTAGTTTTTCCATTTCACCTTTAAATGCCAGAAGTCATTTGTCACTTCTACTGGATTACCTCATAGATGTTCAAGTCCTCCAAGTGCTTTCCACTATTATTTCCATCAACCTTTCAGTGTGATGACTAATCTGCTGCAGAACTACGTGATGTAACACAATGGTTAAAAATAGCAAAGAATATCTTTGCTTTCTTTTATTGCCAGTCATTTCCGGAGTTCTTCATGCCCTCGTGTAACTTTCTGTCCTTATAAAACAAAAATTTAAGCAGTTTTCTGTCCTTCAGTCTGTTTGCTTACACTATATTTATGTATATACACACATTTATTAATGCATATGTGTAATTATACACATAAAAAATTTATGTATTGAGACTATGATTTTAAGCACTGAAAATTTAGAAAGCACTGGAGAAAGTGTTGTTGGTACAACCTCACTTAAAAAGCTGAGAGTGACAGAGGCCTTACAAAAATCTCAGAAAAAAATGAATAATTCTATCTTTCAATGAGTATTTGAAATATCTGTAATAAGTAGGGCTTGGGGCCATGCATGATAAGGGCAAAGCAATGTATTTAATAGCTGCTCATTAAGTGCATCCTGCATGAGGTAGGAATTCTGTGGAAAAATAGTGTAATCTCATAATTAAATGTAAACACATGAGAGACCAAGTTTACTCCATCAAAACCTCCCAGGCTTTTTCTCATTCCTTATCCCTTATTGAAGTTCTGTTATCCCACTGTCCATGCCTCTCTTGTTCTTGTCCCGATTGCTTCCATTGATTTATATATGTTTGCCTTTTCCCGGCCTAAATTCCACCAAGGCAACTCCTCCTCTGTGTTTCCATGGGGGTACAAAACAGCAGAAAGAAAAACAGACTGCCTGATTTGTTCCAAAGACCACACCTAAATCCAATCCAGTTTCAAACAGTGCAGGAATACATGTGTACAAAGCAGGAGTTCAAGGTTATTATATCTAAAGAAGAACACAGCTGAAAACTTGATTTTTTCATAGGTGGAACTCCGGAACTCCAGTAATATGCAATCCCATGAGTCTGCCCATGGCAGCAAAGTCATGCCTTAGGATGTGTTTGTCTGTTCCAAGCACTGTTGAACAAAAAGTTGGAGGTCGTGTAATTAAACATGGTGCATACACAAAAGCTCAAATCAAGCTGCACTGGTCATGCTAATATATTAAGTCCTATGATTTGACTTCTGGACTTGAGAAGTCTAGCACTGTTCTTTTAATACAGGTTGTGTGTGTATGTGCCTGTGTTTGTACATAATTTATTTTACAATAAAATAAAATTTGATCAATGCTCTTCATCTAGAGGAGGTGTGATTCACTTCTCACACGCTTTACACTACTTTGATTTCAGTGTAGTTATTTCTGATGCATATTAATCTGCCAGTAAATTATTGGTTCTTTTCATACCCATGATTACCCCCCCACATAAATCAAGTTTTATACATGCAGTCATATAGGTACAGGTACCTGCACACTCAAACATTAAAACAAAGAGAGTGTACAAAGCAATTTATGTCTTCTACATTATGTGTATGGCCATGTCTGACTGCATTTGTTCCACTGTGTTTTTGGGAAGATTATCTTACTAAGCTCCTATTCAAGCTTGCTGCCAGAAAATTTCAGTTTAGCACTAAACTGAAAGCTAAACTAAGGCAATAAACTAAACTTGCCCCTTACTCCCGGAGGGGGTCCAACAAAAAAAGAACATAAAAGCTGCTTGTTCAGCTGTGGCAGTCCTCTTTTAAAGCTATTGTATGACTGCCTCTATTTCAATGACACATGCTGCCTGTCAGAAGGTGATAGTCTCTGTCGTATTTATTAAAAGGAATTTTGGTACTAAGCAGTCTTAAGTAGCTAACTAAAGATTGTGACATAAATCATGTATGGCATTATAAGACACAAAAAATAGTTCTCAAAGTAGTTAGCAATGAGTGACCTTACTATACAATATTAGGCCCAACACAGAAAGATCAGAAAAATATTGTCTTACAGGGCAGAAGCTTCAAAACTTTTGAATGACAAAAGCCATAATTCTCAGCCATTGAATTTGATTTTGCCTCTCTCTGGTAACTGAAAAGGTATAGAATCCTGCAAGCTAGAAGCTTTCTGATAGGTATGCCTGTTCAGGGACTCATGGGAATTGTTTTATCTAACAGTGTCTGCATCTCATTAACTCTGTTTTTTAAAGTCTTGTGATTGCTGATCAAAATATGCAATAAATCATACTTTGTTTTAGCAGTACTTATTTACTATACCTTTTCTGAACGTAATCTTCTAATGCATCATTTTTATACACAGCAATAGCACAACATTTAAGGGTGGTATGCTGCTGCTAATTTACATTACAGAAAGGACTGTACAAAAGACTGGAGTGCAGAGATGTCCAAACTCACTTTAAGCCACCTACAAGAAGACATCCTGCTGCATGGCCATGACCAAACATATCAGCTTATTTAGTCTGGAAAACCTGCATGTTTCCCCAGCAAGATTTCTGCCAGTGGTTAAACTTGCTTATTTATACAGGTATTTGGGTGCTTCTACATTGTGCTAGATGTGCAGGTTTCATTTTTGCATCTCTGGTCCTGCCTGAATTCAACAAGGCTTCTTGACTTGGCAGCACTTGCCATGTTGCTGCTACTATAAACTTGAAAAGTGTATTTATTTTTCCCTCAGAGACAGCTAGTATGAAATCCTGATACCACCCTAGCATGTAATCCTTATCACATACACAATTAAGGTTTATAAACACACTAAGCATTACCTTTCCCTTACTATACCTAACACCAGTGCATTATTGGGTTATTGCCATTAAAATTGGGGCAGGTATCACAATACTTTGCCTTTGGACAGTAAAGTACAAGGAAATTCAAAATTTCAAGGAATAAAATACAATTCAAATATGAGGCAAAATATTGAATGTGATTGTGTTTATAAGAAAGGTGAACAGTTGCTTTGTAAAGAAAGGAAAAGTTGGGTTTGGCTATGTAAGAAAACAGCAGGAGAAGAAGAAGTAGAAGTTACTGCAGGCCTTGAAATTAAGATAAAGCACCAGAATCAAATGGCTGTGAGATCAGTGCTGCTTATTTCTCTCTGCAAGGAGATAGTCAGAAATGTTCAACACGTATTCAGGTACAGAGATATCAGGTCTCCAAATTCCACAGAAAGAAAATAGATGGGTCTAAGGAAAAAAAGAGATGAAAGTCTAATGTACTGGCTGTACTACCTAACGGTTTTCATGTTAAATTCCATTTCTTATTCCTAAGGACTCCATTACCATTAAACAAAACAGCTCAATTTCTGTAAAGCAATGAGAAGCACCATACTATCAATAACCTATTTTGTGGGTAAGAACTTGGAATTCAAACCTAGACGAGAAATTACTTTGAATGATTGCTGCTGACAATTGTTTTGCTTCATGCTTTTTCTTGACATTGTATCTGGGTGGCAAATAGTTCCTTTCCTCTTAAATTCAGAAATCTCAAAAATATTTCTTTCCCACACTAGAATTAACCCCAGAAGTTTCAAATTTTTCCCACATAAAAGCAGGGAAGACAGAGTCCAGAACAGCCAAAAGGCATCAGTTGTCAGTGTCTTTATTTTAATGTCAGAGCAGGGACTTGAAACTCAGCTTTCTGCAACCCAATCCCAGTGCTCCCTTTATTTTTCATATTTTTCATTCATTTTTTCCTTTCTTCTTCATTCCTAGTAAAAGTGTTCATGAAGTAGCATTTTCAGGGGAAAAAAAAAATATTATCCCTCCTTCACAGCTTTTGTAGAAACAGAGAGGAAAAATAGCCAGGCATTTTGCTCACTCTTACCACAACAAGCAAAACCAGGTATGTGAAGGAACCCAATAATTTGCTTGATGAAAATATATTTGTTTACAGCAAGTTGAGAATACTAATCTAGTCAATTCTAAGGTGTAAGTATAAGGATGCAAACCATTCTGTTGAATAAGATATTAAAATAAATCAACATACTATTAACAACTATTCCAAATATTCCAGATTAAATTGGAAGTGAAGAGATCAGGCTAACATTATTAGCCAAAGAATTTTCACCACTCATATGAATTTAAATTATTTAAGCCAGTTTCAACATTTGAAGAACTTTCCTGCTCTCAAGGGAGATATTAAACATATACGTCAGTAATTCACAGATTGCTGCTGCTGCTAGTCACCAGAATCTGGCTTTAATTCCATCCAGTTAAAATCTCTCTTCAACTTAAGAGTGTTTAATTCACTAAAAACATATCAAAATCAAACAGAAACTAAATAAACTTACTAATGATAGACAATTTTAAATTATACTT
This sequence comes from Dicrurus megarhynchus, assembly GCA_013399195.1. Taxonomy (NCBI): domain Eukaryota; kingdom Metazoa; phylum Chordata; class Aves; order Passeriformes; family Dicruridae; genus Dicrurus; species Dicrurus megarhynchus. The sequence goes on from VXAD01006250.1 coordinate 1,558,154, forward strand.
TTCCTTTAGGACCTGAGAAAGGGAGGTTCCTGATTATCCGAATTATCTGGAGAGTGAGCTGTGATCTAATTTACATGGTAGTAATGAGCACACAGCTTTCTAATTACTTCCTGAATCATTTGCACACTGAGCTCACTGAACCTGGAGTCCAGAGAGAAAGAATATGACACTATAGGGAAAAGGAATAGTCCAAGCCAAAGGAGGTTACAATAAATATCTGGATGCAATTTGCATGGGTGTGAGGAAAAAACCTGGGTCATACTGTGGCAGAGTTCAGTAGTTTTTGTTTCCCACCCTTCATACATTTTAGGGCTACTGTAGTGCAGCACTGTTCCCAGAAGAGACAGGGGATGAGGTAGTGGTCTTGACAATTCAGCCTGCCTTAGACAGGGCTCTTGTTTGTTGCCTGTTCTTGAATGACAGTGTGGTTTCAGAATGGCCAGCAGAAGATGTTAGATTGTTAATTTGTCCTTTCATTCTCCCCAGCCATTAATCAGATAAGCAGGGGCTTGCTCTTCTGCTCCCTCTGAAATTCTCCTGTACCATTCCTCAACAAATCTGCTGTTTCAGAGCAGCCGCCAGCCACGGAAGGCATTAACAAATCATTTAAGGGCTACCTGGCTACTTGAGGAAAGAGGGGCTTTATACTCAAGATCTAACACATTCTCTGCAGATACTGGAGCTGACCACACTATGAACTGCCAAAGAGCTTTCAAGGAATGCAAAGTGGTCCCATTGCTATGTAAGAATTCCTTTGCAGTTGTATTTATTGAACAGCAGGGTAAGTCATTCCTTTTTGATTTCTTTCCTAAAATGAGACCAAGTGTCAGCTAGGCTTTAGCTTGTCTGACAACCTTTATTTCATGCAGACTGTCAGATACACATGTTAAAAACTCCCAGTGACAACTCTGGTTCCCCCAAAAAGGTTGGATTTTCTTCTAGGAAGTCCTATTCTACAGGTGAATCTGGAACTTTCTGTGATGTTAGGCAAATAATGCTGTATCTAGGAGTCTTCTAAATCTGTGTGTGGTTACACACTTCAATTTAATAGATTTAACCCCATTTCTCTAAAAGACCCAATAAAGTAGCTCCATTAGACACTTCTGCCTGTGTTAAAAAATTCTTACAGCTGCTTCACTGAGAGAGTCAATCTTCCTTCTTTGAAGAAAGGACATAAAATTTGGCAGGATCCTTTTCACTGTCACTATGCAGTCTCACCCTGTGCAGACATGTTCTAAACTTCTGAGAAAAATCAGGAGTTTGCATGTGCTCGATGAAAGCTTGCTAGAGGGTATCAAGCAACATTCTTTACAGAGCCTGTTTTCACATTTTGTCTTCCAGACTGAACAGAGCTTTTCCTTGCAACAGCTCCTTATGGCTGCCAGAAACAATTATGGCACTGGGCACTGGAACAGAAAAGAGGCAAACAGTCTTCCTGTGTTCTCAATGTTCTTCTTGTTACACACACAGTTCAGAAAAAGATTCACTTGGGTTGGAAGACACAGTGCTCATAAAAAAGTGAGTGAAAAGTGTATGGGGAGACTTGACAGGAGAAAAGAAGAAGGGGCAAACTGCTGGGAAAAGTGTGGAAAAATATTAATTAGTACTACTAACTCCAATTTAGTACTACTAAGTACAACTACTTCCCACAAGAACCTGGAACAGGACACACAGTTCTCAATTTTTAAGATTCCTCTGCTGTAGGTATCCTGTTGGGAAAGTCACTGCTGAACTGCATGAGTCTTCTCCACACTGTGGTCAACCCACAAAGGAGATGACAGCTTATGGCTGCTGCCAAATACTTCATTTGAAGACATGCAAAAGCCTCTGCTACAGGTCAGTAAAATCTCAATTTAATACCAAGACTTCAGCCTGTGTAGCTCCACCCAAGAACAATTCTGTTTTTCAGGAAGGTCTTATTTCCTTTACTACATTCTACCTTGTCAGATAGGACGGTACATTAAAATCTAGATAAAATATGACACATGCTACAAAATCTTATTCAAAGTTTAAAAAATATCAGCATTAAGTTCACCTGTACAATCTTTAATTGCTTCCTGTGTGCATAAGGATTCTACTTCTTTTTTTTTTACATTAATACATTTGGGATCCCTGCTTCATTCAATAGTCAGGAAGTTCAGTGTTTAGGCAAAAATTAAGGCCTAGGCTTTGAATAACGACATTGTCATTAGACTTCTGCCTCATTTCCTCCAAAAGGTAGGCAGTACCCTGGAATGAAGCAAAATCAAGGATTGGTCTTCTCTTCTGACTGTGAATTTAAAAGTCTCTGTTGAGCTGAATAAGAGGAGATCCTGAGGGAAGGAACAGCACTCTAGTCCTTCAGGGAGCAGACTATGTCAGGAGAAAAGTGAGGGAAGAGAGAGCAAGGTCTCACTCATGCAATGGAAGACTGCTCTATTGGAACTGTTCTGCCTCTGAAGTCTGCCACAAGACCTGAATTCTTACAAAAATGACATAAGTCAAGAAGATCTCTGCTTTTCACACTTCAAGCTCTATAAGCACCTCAAAACTATATGAGCAATCAGGCCTAAGGTCTCCTGCATTCTGAGGAATAGGCATTCTTGACAAAATAGGATTTGCTCTCAGCCTTTCAAGTACACAGCTATTTCTGTGGGGTCATAGAAAGGAGCTCATTTCACAAAATAAATTATTTCTTGCTTGCAGGAGAATCATTTAATATAGCAGCAATTGCATAGAAAATCCCACATGGAAATTAGTTACTCAAAGCAGGGTTTGGCTAGAGGTCACAAACAAAGCAAAAGGGGAAAACATTGATTATGCAACCACAAAGCTATGCTGTGTTGTCAGCTCAACAGAGGTATATTTAACTGGAGCAACACAGCTCCATATACGGATAGACAGGCTTGCCTGAACGACAGACACTGTGCCCTTTGGGACAAAACACCCTACTGGCTAGTAACGTAAAGGATTCCTGCATTAATTGAAATAAACTTACTGCCCAGAATTTGCTGATATTCCTATAAATAACAGGTGCATGCTAGGAACTCGGATGTAGGGCTACAGGAACCCAAAAGGGCTGAAATATCCCCAGCTTCCAAGTCAGTTCAGAAGTAGCCAGGAGAAGAGTCTCTGTTTTTCTGTATGTTTAGTTGGGAAATAGGTGAATCCTTAACTCTTTGCCCGCCGTGATAATCTGTTGCACCAGAACATAAAACTACAACGTGTTTTATTTACACCTTGAAGAACTGTGGAGATATAGAACGGATTTAAACTCTGTCTCTTTCAGACAGCTGCAATTACATGTCATTTCCTCACAGAACTTGACCTGGACAACACAACCAGCAGCTGATTTAGTAACCTATATGACTCAGACAGGAGAAAATATTGCAAAGAGTCCTGAATTCCCAGAATATTTAACTTATGAAGGATTGTCTTCATGTCTGAGGATCAGATTCCTAAGGTCCGGTCTGCGTAAATGTTGCTTACATGGCTCTTGGCTGAACAGAGGGACCACAAACGTTGTATACCATGGAGCCACTCAACATAATCTGAAGAGAATATTTCCTTCTGTGTAGCTGCAAAATACCATAAATAGGCATTCCCTCTGCTTCCTTACAAAGAACAAAATCTCAGACTTGGCTCAGTAAGACATCTGCTTCACTTGGGGGAGAGAATCCCCTTCATTTCTTTCCTACAACTATGTAATAGAACCAATACTTTAAAAAAAAAAGGAGGAGTCTACATTGTACTCATTTTCTTTGAGTTCATTATCTGCAAAAAAAGATTACAACACTATGCTGGAGTAAATTTCACTTTCTACATGCCCTCAAGGAAAAGTTAATGCACAGCAAGGAAGGGGACAGAATAACATGGAAATCAGAGGGCTGTTAAAACCACTCTCGGCCCTACTTGACCCAAACACTTCATGGCTTAGAAGCTAAGGAAAATTTTTTCCTTTTCTATCAAGTGGCTATTGACTTGAACAGATTAACTTGTCTTGAAAATTGTTTAGGTATATGCATTATAGAAATAAGGGATATACATGCATGGTCCACTCTGATACTGAGACAATTGATGCCCACTGCAATTGGTAAGACTAGAGATTGAGTGCTCACAGCTATTCAAAGTACAGTGTTGCCTGTTCTTTCCCCCTTACTGTCTCTAAATTGCCATAAAAATTAATAATTCACATGTCAAAATAACATTCCTGTAACTAACCTGGACTGTGCAATCTAGTCCCAGATAGAATGTGCCTTTGGTTTTTAAAAAAGAAAACATTTTCATCTGTTTTATTTTTCTCTTCCTTCAGGCAACAGTTGAAAACAACTAGCATATAAAACATTCCTTGCTCTTTATTCTTTATGTACACACATCGTGGCCACAGTGAAGATATTAAACAGTGTTGGTGCCAGTAGAGACCCCTGAGAGACACCACTCATTGCTGGTGTCCATTTGGACACTGAGCCATTGACTGACTCTTACCTGCCTAATAGTCCTTCCATCAAATCAATGTCTCTCACAATTTAGAGGTTGCAGAAGTCCAGAGAGATGACACCAATAGCTCTTCCCTTGTTCACTGATGCAGTTAATCCACCCTTGAAGGCTGCAGGATCAGTCATGCACAGTTGGCCCTTGGTGAATATTTGCCCTTGGTGAAGCCATGCTGGGCATCCCCAGTCTAATTTCTGTAAAATGTTGCACGCCTTCTTGATGTTTTAGTTAAGGATATGCTTCTGTCATTTTGATTTAACGAAACTCATGGTACTCAGATGTGTGATACCATTTTCTAGCATAAGACTTCCAGGAAATGTGGCTTTTAAGCAGAAAAATATTCCAGCAACAAACATTATGCTATCTGATTGTTCACTGTGAATAATGTGAGCAACTACAGAGGATTCATTGGTTTTCAGCAAGCAGCAGACTGTTACACTACACACCACCCAATCATAATCTTTGGGAGCCAATGAGGGGTGACTAGGATTTTAGAAATGCTGACAAAGCTACTAAAATGATGTTTTATTTTGGAAATTGAGTCCTTGCACATATTGCAATTGAAAAGCTTGTGATTCTTTTATAGGACTGTTACTCCAGCAATGCCAGTGACTGACTATATTCTGCCTGTGGTTGTGATTTCATTAAATCAGGGTAACAACTCTGAGAATAAATTTCTGTTAGAAAACATGAATACAAATAGAAAAATCTAGACCAAACCTTTGTATCACAGTGAGATGCAAAAATTTTGACAAACCACTGTTCAATGGGTAACTATGACCTAAATTCCTCTAGTTGAATACTTTCTGCAAGCCAAACAAGGAAGAATTTACCAGTATGAAATATATCCCTTTTCAAATCCATTGGCTTCCTAGGACTTCATTGTCTTATCCATAAAGTTCTGCACCCTCTTGAAATTGCTTTAATTAATAGTGTGTCTGGTACCCAGTAAACTGGTTCTGCTGCCATTTCCACTGCTCCTGTTTTTTCCATCGTGTGTAACAGAATTATCACTGCTTGTTCTCAGTTCTGTGCTACTTTTTCTGGTTTTCAACCATCTCCAAAGACTTGTTGCAAGTCTTTATTGCCTCTGATTCACTATCTTTTCATATATCATGTGTAGTGTCCACATCTTATTTAGGTATTTATTTCTTTCACTAACCTCTCTTATCCACCAGTGCCTTATCCTCCATTTCTTTCTCTACGAACTAAAGACATGAACCCTGCAACTGTTCACTAAATATACTTAATAACTATAACTATGTTTTGTCTCACTTAAACTTTATCTCTTTTTGTCACATAGTCCTTGTACAATATGGCTGACTGTAATTCTCAAGTAAAATTCAGTTTCACTAATGAATAGTTACCTGTAAGTAATCAGGGCTTTTGTTGCTGTTCCTGTTAGATGCTTCAATTCAGTTATTTATTCCTGAACAAAACTTTTCTCTGAAAGTTGGCATATGTCTAAATTATGTCTTCAGCTGCTGTCTTCCCTTCCACTTTTCTGTCATCATCAGTCACCTCCCAAACGTAAGACAATATTAGGGAAGGCAAAGGAAATCCAAGAGGGGTGTAGGATAGTGCAGTAAAGTGAACAGGGCAGAAACAGAAGGGAAACATCAGACTGAAGGATATGGGAAGAAAATTGAGGCAGACGCGGAGACTAAAGGAAGACAGAGTGAATCAGTGTGAAAAAGAGAGCTGAGCATGAAAGGAAAGAAAGACTTGGGGGAAACAGTATAGCCATAGATAGCACAAAGATTAAACAATAAGAAAGAATAGGCAAAGAGGAGACAGAAAACAAAGGAGATTAATCAAGACCAAAAAAAAAAAGGCCTTAGGGAGATGATCTGTATCAGAAACAAGGGGTGTTTTAACCAAAATTGGAGATGCCTGGTATAATGGGGAACACTACAGACCACAGTAGGACAATAAACAGAATAAATATTTTAAAATAAATGAGCACAGAGTGGCTAGAGCAGTTGTGCTGCTGCACACTCTAAACAAGAAAGAGGTAAGTTATGAACATTAATCTGGTGTTTCTCTGCAATTGAAAAGGAAAGCAGGATGCTAAAAGGGATTAGTATAAAACTAAGATTGGATATTATAGTGGGGTTTTTTGCTATATGCTCTTGATACTGCTATGCACTACAGTATATTGAATGAGGATAATAAAACCACAGAGCTCTGCTGTCATCACACAATGATACATGGTAACAGTAAATGTACATTTTACATTGGGGTATATTATTGCTCCTGATTGCTTATTTCAGCCTTTTGCCAAGCTGTAGTCTGCCCCATTCTTGCTCAACATTTTAAATATTTTTAATGGAAATGGAATACACATCAAAAGATGTGATATTATTGTTTTATGAGGCACTGGTTAGACCTCATGCTTAGTTGGGCTCATTTTGCTACAAAAAGGCTATTATTGTACAACGTAATGGAGTACATGGGATCGGTTCTGCTTTGAAGGTAATTTCTCATGAGAAATTGCATGTTGGCAGATGCACTGATTTCAAGTGAGGCACCCATCTGCATCTGAAGGTACAGGATACCCCAACAAAAAGAAACCTGCAAAGTAACCAAATGAAATCCTTTAAAATGATATTATCAATTTGACAAAATATACTTGGTTTTTAGGGTGCTTTCAATGCACAGTGCTTGGTTATTACCACCATGCTCATCTTGCCTAAGGAAAAAAGACAGAGTGACTTTACAGAGGGCACTTGGCAGATGCAAAGCCTGAAATAATACCATGAATTGGTAACATTAGCTGTGTTGAAGTGGATATTAAAATTCTAACTAGCTTCTACTGTCCAGGGGCTTAAGCACAGTTTTCCTGTCAGTTTGCCTATTAATTTATCAATCTAACAAGGAAAAATGACAGTGGCTTAGTTCTTTTAGGGACAGGTGGTAGCTCCCACTTGTAGCATACTCTCCGAAGATTGTTTTGAAAGGACAACTAGCTCCTCTAGACAAGTGGCTGTGCTGGGGAAAAGGAATGTCTAGTGCCAATCTCCTTTTCCGGGTGGACATGGCACAACAGTTGGGCTTCAAGCATGGTTACATATCTGAGCAATAGGTAACGTGCTTGTGAGGGCAGTGCATGCCCTTACAGGCATTTCCTAGCTCCTCCTTGGCAAATGCAGCAGGCCAGATGGAACTGTTCCTTGGGCTGCCAGTTGGACCACCCTGGTTTGTACCAAACAGGATTTTTAAAAACCCAAGGGGATGGAAAAAGTCTGAAAATTAGCAACTAAAAATAAACAGGAAATGAAGGCAGAACTGTTTCATATGAAGTGCCATAAGTAAATGAAACTGAATTCTCCAGTTGGAATTATCAAAATTATGAATTTAAGTAAAAACACTGTGAATAGTCAAAATAATGCCAGGACAGAAGGGAAAGGAAGAGGTATATTTAAACAAAAATACTAAACAAACACAGCTACAACAATGCTATCACCAGAACCACACCTGGATACCTTCAATGTGAGGTAAAAGAATGTGTGCAGAAGTATGGGATTTTGAAGGTCTGAAACACGTTAACTTTAGCAAGTTTCCTGTAACCTCCTTTGAAATTCCTTATTTGTCACAGCATATTCTGTTGCTTGAAATTTTTTTCCTTTAAGTAATAGCTTTGAAATATTAAGGTTCAGGCCAAGTCCATAATGGAAGCTTGTATTCTACGACTTGTAAGCATGAGCAGTTAGATAGGAGAAAGTTACTGCATAATAACAACAAGAATACTTCACTAGTTATCCAGGATCAGCTAAGATTTAACAGATTTTTTTCCAGATGAAGGTTAGACACTTCTGGTCTGTGAGGACACATCATTTTCAAAAGACATTATTTAATGGAAATATAATGCCAAAGAGAAACAGCACCACCTACAATTTGATAGTACTGTTTGAAGCTCAACAAATCAGAAGACTGTCTCAAAAAATACAAGGCACAATCCTCTACTGCCGAGATAAAAACTAGATGACCTACTCATGACCTTCTCCTTCTGTAGGTTCTGGTACTGCAAAGAGCTATGAAATTGCTTTCTGACTATTCTATTTAACAGTCACACCAACAAAATGTAACACAGAAAGCAAAGCATAAACAGATATTATTTACACAATGTATCATCTATGCCAATATTGAGATACTGAGTAAAATACTTCAATATGCAAATCCTTTTGGTATTTCAATCATCTGAGACCTTGAGACACTAAAAGCTGTGTTTTATAATTTTGGAATTTTACACAAATGCAGGCACTGGAGCACTTTCATCATCTAAACAGTTCCCCGAGAAATTTAAACACAGTGAAGCACAATCAAGCCTTATCAGATAGCTTATTAAGTAGGACTTGCTGGGATACTTGAACTGTTAACCAAAACAACACAAGCAACCTGTGTTTGTGCAGCAGGCGAGGAGCCTTGAAAAGTCTTGCTCTTCTGCAAGGTGAATTCCACTGAGTAACACTCAGTTCTGGGGGGAGACAGGGAGCTGGGGAGGGAAACAACCATAAAACAACAACAAAAAAGAGATACTCCTTTCCTGCAGGACACAGAGAATGCAAAGCATCCAGGACAGCAAACTAGAAGAATAATTTCAGAGTTCTTTGGATTTGGAGCACTCTCCCTACAGTTAAGGCCACCAACACAGTCAGAATCTCAGGTGTTTCCATACCATCTGTAAGTCAGCAGTTTTCGAGGCGGCTGTCTCTGAAGTGTCACCAAAGGAAGGATCTCTTGGTGGTTCTGCTTGTCTACCAAACCTCTTAAGTTAAGAGGTGAAACAGAATGAGATTTCTTCCTTGTTATTTTTTTTTTTTATTGCTACAAGTGTAATTTGAAGTGGATACTTTGTTTTTCTGGTTCACTCTGCCTTATAAGCACCAACAGTATTTCTACATTTGGAATTTAAACTAATAGGTAGAAGACTAATTCAATACAGCAGAGGCTGGCTAACAAAGAGTACATCATAAGACCATTTAAGAGAGTGGAAGGAAATTGCATCCTGTTTTAGTTGGCAGGCCAGCTTCCTTTCTTTCGCTACCAAACTGCCACTACACTTTAATATCCTGAAGTGATAATGCACAAGATGGAGCACAAAGCATTTTGTTTCTGTTTTCTGGGTATATTTTTTTGCATCTCAAAGAAAATAACACAGAAAGGTCTTTACATAAGGGGGCAGATTTGCAGTTAGAAATTATTCAAACTGAAATCAACAGAGACATGATGGTTACAAACAGCTGATGGGCCACCTCTTCTCTTTTACAGCTGGGGCTTGAAGGTGGCCATAAAAGGATCATAGAAAGTCCCAGCACAGAATTTCCATGCCTCAGACATCAAGGACAAAAATGTGACTCTGCTACAGGTTTTAATGAAGCTTTTTCTTCTTTAATTCTTAGAGCACGGACACTTCAAAAGCTAAGAATTTTTTGAATTTTCAGTAACTTAGGAATTTTCAATCTCATAGAGAGTAATGGCCTTTGTTTTCCATTCACAAACTTAAAACTTACATTTAGACCTAAACAACTAATAAGTAAATGAATCAACCGATTAATTTAATATTTTCTTTTTTTAAAAAAAAAAGATTAAATCTTTACTAATATATTTAGAACTATTCATAAGACAAAACCGGGAAATCACTGTTTAGAATATTATCTATAGCTCAGAGTTCACACCAGAGTTCAACAAGTCTCAATTACTGCCCAGAGATGTTTAATTTAATAATAGAAGGAAGCATGCATTTTTGCCACATACAACAGTACCCTAATAAATGTTCCTTCTACTATTTCCATATTTCCTTAGTTTACTTAAAATTTACTCTAATGTTACTCTATAGACTACTATAATATGAATTAAATGACAAAATCAAATGCAGATTGCCACTGTGCAGGGCAACATACAAATACATTTAAAATACAAAGGGAAAATTTTAATTTCCAACAGGCTTAAAACAAAAGACCAGAGTTATACAGAACTAACTTACATAATAAAGATTTTTAAAATAATTATATTCAGCTTTCTGTTTCAGTATGTGTCTTATTCCTGTATGATCTCTGTAGTTCATAAATTTCCAAAAGCAGGTGATTTAGACACTGTTTCCCCTGTGACACCATATGAAAATAAAATTAATTTTGATGCGCATTGTACCAAAACGTCAATATAGGTCCTGCAAATAGTGTTCTGTAGCAATATTCACATTTTTTAGTGTCAGCTAAAGTGTTTAATGAAAACTAATTACCCATTCTCAGTATGAAGCATCGATGGAGTTGGCGGTGGAATCACACTTGGGTTGCAGCACTCCTCACCATCTCAGCCAAAATCCACACAGCCAAGGGTGTTGGCTACCTGTAAAGCAGTGATTTCATCATTTCCAATTGTCTCCTTTCTACAGATATGTAAACAAATCAGAGCATCAACCAATACAGCTCGTGTGAAAACTGCACTTCCACAAACGAAGCAAACTGCATCTCCACAGTATTCTACATTTTATTTTGAAAATGTAAAACTGTAACCATGAAAAAGAAGGAACCTTTATCATTCATTTGAACAGGAATGTTTGAGTATTCACATGCTTCTGACATATATTGATACAACAGATCCTTAGTTCTTTTCCATCAGGACAATAATAAATATTCCAAAATGTTTATAGATATGCAGACTCGTAAAGCATTAAACCTGTATGAAAAAGCTCAAGATCTCTCAATTTTTGTTGCTGTATGTTGAAACAGTTTCTCAAAGCCCTTGATACCAATGAAAACTGCATGTTTATCACATGTAAAAATCTAATAACACGAACTGCAGTGTTCCTTTCTATTTTGTGGGTTGCCATACACAATGACTGTATCTTACATGCCAAATGAAGCAACTAAACATTATTCTCATTTAAACACTACAGAAAGTTACAGCACAGCCTGGCTAAATAATTTTCTGGGAAGAGCTTAGGTTTGGGAGTGGAAGAAAAATTTCCTATTATAAACAGTACTTAGCACTTAAGAGGTGCTTTGCATTTCCACAAGGCTCCTCAAACAAGTATGTAAGGATTGTGAGCATTGTACAAGTAAGGTCACTGAAATGGGCATCTTTCTCTAAGAAAGATTTAAAAATTAATGTTTTCTCAAGTAAGAATCAGAATACACTGCAATGGTTTCTGTTTCAGAGCTAACCCAAACCCATGGCTTCCTCAATTGCTCAAAAGTTAAGTGGTACATGAAACACTTTTATTGTCCTATCAATGCACGACTAAAAATATTCCACATTAATGTAACATTAATGAATATAAAAATCATTATATAATATAACATCCATAAGTATGTTAGTGAACAAATACTGTATAAGTAGCTAGCTAACATCTTTGTACTCACAAGAAATAAAGTATTAGCTGAAGTTCATGTCCAGGAGGGAAGGATCTCCACAATAAGGGGAGAACCAAGAGAGAACAAGGGATAATGACTTTAAACTGACAGAGGACAGGTTTAGGTTGGATATTTGGTAGAAATTCTTTACTGTGAGGGTGGCGAGGCACTGGCACAGGTTGCCCAGAGAAGCTGTGGATGCCCCATCCCTGGAAGTGCTCAAGGCCAGGTTGGACGGGGCTCTGAGCAACATGGTCTGGTGGGAGGTGTCCCTGCCCATGGGACACCCATGGAACAGGATGATCTTCAATTTCTCTCCCAACCCAAACTATTCCATGATTCTGTGCTATGAAAATCAAGGGAACATGTTGAATGGGCTCTGGATCAAGCCACAATGGAGAGGATAAAGCATATGTGAAGGAACCTTGATTTCATTACTCACTTTTCCTTCTCTATTTTATCACTAATTGTTGTTCTTTTCTTTTTTTTTTTCTTTCGTATTTTTCAGTCCTAGTCTCATTTTATTATTATTCATAAATCTTAATGCTCTTCAAGAAAAGATATTTACCTAGTTCTACCCATCAGTGAGTGAATTGCGGCCTGCTTTGAGAAAGGATGTAAAAAAACCTCATCAACCCGATTAAATGTTATGCCTTTTCAGAATTCTCTCATGCTACTGGGTGTATCTCAAGATACAGTGTGGAATCCTATTCCAGAAATTTCTAAATTAAGGATTAGTAAGAAAGAAGCACAGGACTGTATCCCCATCAAGTTATTTTTCTAGAGGTGTCCTATTTATGTCCTACATGACTCCCTCCCTGTAGGAAAGCAGAAAGATAAATAACGCATAATTACTATGTTATCTGCTTGAAATTACATTTTTAACATCTTGTTAAAATCAGTATTAAAACTTTAAAACTCTGTCTCCTCTGTATCCAAAAATACTGGAAAATTCAGAGTTATTACCTGTCCTCTCAGCTCTGTCAAAACAATTTGATTGTGCAGACTTCCAGACTAGTTCACCGATTTCTTGGTACAACAGCACTCTCAGGGAACATACAGCTGTCACTTGGAAGTGTTTCCCAAAGTTTTGTCTATACAGATTACCTCCTCCTGAGATATGCAAGTGCCCCTGGTGTTTAAGTTCAAACCCTTTGGAAAGCCATGCTTGGTGGAGCGATACACAAGCCTCCCAGAAGAACTGAACATTTGGTGTGAGGTTCTATAAAAAAAATCACAGGTCCAGAGAGAAGAACCCACACAGTCCCTCTGCTCCTTCAAGCTGCCAGAGGCACAGGATTCAAATGTCCTCAGAGCTTTCCTCCCTTACATATATTCAGATAAGTTTATCATAAACAGTTCCACAGAAGTAAAGTGCTACCATCTCAGACTCTGTATTAGAAAAAAAAAATTATTGCTGGAACAAATAATTCCCTCATGAACATCCGGCTGATCCCTGAGTTTCCAAAAAATGTTGAGTGGCAGTAGAAACTCATCTGAGTCCCACTGATACTTGACTGATTTGCAGGCAAAATTCAACAACTCGTCCAAGGCATAGACATTGTCCTGAAAACAATGTATTTCCATATTAAAAATGACTAAGTATCATTATTTCACTGCATGGGTCTCAAAAAATTGATCCCTCATGAAAGTCAGCACTTAATATCTGAGTGGTGACCTATACCTACTAATCTAGTCCCAAACATAGAAAGTAGTCTGTAACTTTACATTGTCCCTGGAATGCTATGATTCTGTTTTATGATTTAGGCCCTAATCTAAAAAGTTATATGGGGAGCAGGAAAAGTGAAAAAGCTGGAATAGTGACCACTTTAAATCATGTTTTTGCCCAAATTAAAACCGAATCTCTGCAGTAAGGGTTAAGTGCAGTCTGTTTACCTCATCCAGACAACATCTAGTCTGCAGTGACCATTCCTTGGGAAATTAGGGATTCCCTCACATCTGTAACAAATTACATGGAGCAGTACAGCTCATCCTTAAAGTTCATTTGATAGTGATTATAATACATGCCTTAAGGTTAGGATGGAGTACTTAACTCAATCACTTGATTATATGCAGAATTTCAAATGCTGCAGAAGCCAGGCTGCATTTGGAAGTTCTGGGATTGAGGACAACTCACCTGGAAATCAAGGCTGTTATTGTTCATATCCTACCACAGGCAGACCACATTCATAGGGAGAATACTACTTTCTAATGGAGAAAGAAACATGCAATAGACTAGAAGGAGTTTTCTATTAGAGCTGTCCAGGAACAGATGGTTCCAGCATCTGCTATTGTGTCTCCTTATCCTGAGTAATTTATTTATTTTTAAAAATATGGTTTGGCCTTAAGTTCAGTCAAAGTTCATCTGGCATCCACATCAGTTTACATCTTTATCCAAGGATCTTCTTTGTTCATGCATCTTACAGTCAAATGAAAGAAATTATTCACACATTGCCACCTGTGTGTGAACCCACCACCTACTTAGATGTATTTCTCACCAGAGTTAATGGACTCTTCATCTCAAGGTTTGGAAGAATTTACACAGTCCAACCTGTCTGTGAAGACCACATTCCCGGCAGAATAGTCCCAGGCTGCAGAACCAGGGAGTCCCAAAACCCGATGGTAGGACAGTACTCTGTGAGGATGAAGCAGCTTTATGGCCACATCCTAAATTACTGGCCAAACGAGTGCCAACATTTCATTTTAATTACTGTGAACCTGAGCATGTTTTTTTTAGTTAAAGGTTCACTATTGTACATAATATAAGATCCATATGCTTGAAATTTGCTGTGCATCACAGGAGTGTGAGGGGGGCAAGCAGGCCAAACTGAGTAACTTCAGTGATGGGTTCCCAAAGAACAACCTCTGTAAGAATTAGCATTCTACAAAATCACCTCCTTCCTCCAGCTTTTTCTGTAGGTGACTGGGACTCAGGCTGCAGCTTTAATCCTCTCTAGACTGATCTCATCCAGTCAGGGTTTAGGCTGGTAACACAATGTTCCCAATGTCCCTGCACGGAAACAAGATGAAAAAAGTAAAGAAAAGAGAGGGTAAAATTTGCAACCACAGATCAGTGGAGGCAGGACAGTCACTTGTAAAAGATGGCCTGATGTAGGTATGACACTGCACAGAAGTGCACACAAGCCTGCAGAGCACGTGTGATGCCAGAAATGTGAGGCAGCATTCAGCACCACTCAGAATCGTTTAACACGGCAGAACAGCTGATTTGGGGCAGGCTGTTAGCACGGGGCCGAGGATGAGTATCAGGTACAGCACTGCTTTCCCCCATGTGCCAGGGCCCTGAGTAGCTGTGAGAACAATGCACCAAAAAGCAATTGTAATAGAGCTGAACTCCCTACTTTCCAAAAGATAAATTATAGTACTGACCTAGAGACATCTTTCTGAAAGCTGCATCACACATATGAATTGGACACGTGCTGTTCCAGAAAAATATGTAACAGTGGTTGCTGACTCCACTGTTATTTTCCACCTGTGTGAGAAAAGTTTTTTTACCATTTGTAAAGTAGCCTCAAGTCAATGTAGCATATATGCCCAATATGAAGCAATGCTGTACACGGTGCCTTAGCGTGTATTATACGAAGCTACTATGAAGAATTTCCCCAAGTTCCCATATCAAATAGGAATTGACTCACAATGATCTATGGAACAAAGTGAAATGCACATGCACTGCATCAACACAGGGAAAACCTGTGCAACCCTGTCTGACATCCCAGTCACCGGGCGGCTCAGAGCAGAGCCTCATGGCCACTTACTTTTAACACTGTCAGGGTAAAATTTCCATCCCGACACTCAGCAGGCTACAAAGAATACTAGGCACAAATATTTAAGTCCATTATTTAGTTCTGGCATGTACAATATCACTCATTCAGAAAGACCTTTATTCCTTTGGTAAGTATTACAAGCATTTCAGAGTTCCCCTGTTGACACGTTATGCAAATTGTTCCTACAGCACGTTATGGATACTTCAAACACTGGAGCAAGGCACAGCATACACGTGGCTTATAAACTGCAGTATGGAGTGGGATTACCACAGTCCCTGGCAGGAAAGAAAGATTTTTCCCACAGCAGCTTCCTTTGTCTCTTTGTAACACACATAAACAGAGACCCGCTGTTGAGGTGAATTACAGCAGGTAGTGAAAGTATGCAGACTATAGGCAAGAGGGCCTCTCGAGTCTTCATTCCCTCACAAAATGGTTTGCTTTATCTGCCTCCTAGTTAGGCCAGCCCTCATTGCAAAACTGAAGACATGTAATTGAAGGTTTCTGTTAGCAGCTGACGTGATGTGCTAAAACAATCTGCAGGTCTTAATCCCTGATGAGCCAATCAAGTGGAGTTAAAATCAGTCCAATACTGCTTTTGTACACAGATGGGAATCAGGGTTTTTTGAAGTCTTGTGTAGAGAGGAGACGCATTAGTTTACAGACTCAAATGGTCCAGGTGGCTTCAGCTGGGTTAGAAGATTTCTAAGAGCCATGGGGAAATCTGTGGTAAAGGCATACCCTAAAAATCTTTCTGTGACTGTCTGGGCATCTATTTTCCCATTAAAAATATCCTAACAAGTCCTGTTCATTCATGCTATACCAGCTTTCACACCTTGTATTTGTGGTATGCAAAGACAAGCAGCATGTTACTCTCAACCCCATGAAAAGATGTGGGCTATAGTATATGGTTGGTAGAACTGACCAGAAATGTTTTGACCAACTGAAAAAATTCTGTTACATCACAAATAGAAATATAAGCAAAAATATAATGGTTTTATAAACTTCTGACTAACCACGAGACACTTCAGTGAAACCCTTCCAGCAGTTTTCCTTCTTCACTACCAGAGGAGCTGCTACAGCGAGTGGACTTGTGAAGTTCACAGCTGTGGGGAACTCCTGCCATAAAGACTGTCCCAGAGTCAGACTTTCCTGATACTTCAGTTCTCTGCCCTGAAGCCACAGGAACCCCAGCCCCAGTGATACAGCCCAGAGCCAGAAAAAACTCACCACTTCTAATGTGACTCTCAGGACAGTTGGGCTTTCACCCAAAAAAAGCCAGAAGCACAGGAGCCCAGACTGCCAAACCTTGAGATTCCTGCCCAAGTCCTCATTCCAAATTTCCAGATTCCTGTGTCTCTGTCCATCTAGCTGACAGAAAACAGGGAGATGGCAACTTTAAGTTTCAGGAGCCGCAGCTGAGGCAGGAGCCGCAGAGCTTGGACTCTCAAGCTTGGTGTTGTTACAAAGTAATTTAAACAAACTATGTGACCTTTAGAAAGATTTTTCCGCTTTCCTCTCTAAATGAAACATGCAAAATTTCAAATTAAAGGCTTTTTTTTACAGAATTGAATGTGGAAGTAGAGCTCTAATCTTGAGCATCTACACCTGAGAATCCATGACCGAGTGTTTCTCACCGGTCTATGATACAGAGTAATCCCAATACGACCAGAGAATTTTAGAATATTTTATGTTGGAAGAGACCCATAGGATCATCAAGCCCAACTCCCTGCTCTTCATAGAACTACATAGACAGAAAAGGAAAATTCGCAACACATCCTACAGTTTATACAGGGACTCAGTGAAAAGTGTAACGGTAATGAGATATGAAGAGATTTCACCCTCATTTCATCTGACAAGTAAGTGGTTCTGAAAAAAAACGAAAAAAAGCTTTTTTCTCATTACAAAATAAATGTGTTTCAGTTCAACTCAAATTCCATCTAAAACAAGAGCAGAGTCACTTTCCCAAGGGCTGAAGTCCACCTGATTTATCTAGTTGTGTTCTTGATACAGAGGAGTGATGCTCCCCTAGTAGTATCTGAAATATCATAATTTCATAATATCATAATTTCATAATATCATAATTTCCAAGCCTGCTCCAACACTGCAATATTCATCCTCATGGCATGCCAGGTATTTGCTACCAGTGTGGCAGGCTGGAATTTATCCCTGATGAAGACACATCTCATACTACATGGACTTAGTTTTCCACAAGTGAGGTGACCACATGTAAGTTTCCCTGTGAATCACAGGCATACGTAAATCTGTGCCACCAAACAACATCTGTTGGTAGTTTAGGAATAATTTGATGCTACTGTTGGCTTCCATTAAACCTGGTGCCATGAAACCACTTTGCCCAGCTTCTGCTCCTACCTGCAAACTCCTGTGATAACTGCATTTCCCAAATCTGACTCCAGCTGCTACACGTAACTACACATTTCCTCTTTTGTTCAAACTGCTGGGGAGTTCATGGATTTAGAATCATAGAATCATTAAGGTTGGAAAAAGCCTCCAAGATCACAAAGTCCAACCTTTGACTAAGCACCGTCATGCCAACTAAACCACAGCACTCAATGCCACGTCCAGTTGTGATGTTCTTGAACACTCCATAGACAGAGATTCCACCCCTCCCTGGACAGTGCATTCCAATGCTTTAACCATCCTTTCGGTGAAAAAATTATTCCTGATGTCCAACAGGTCTTCAAACCTGAAAGCAAGTTTCTTGGTGCAGCTAGATTCCCTTGAAAAATATGTATAACAAAACAATCTGAGAAACAGTAAGTTCACGTGCATGGCACAATCAGCCTTACGCTCTGACACATTCAATCCACATGGTACAGGTAGCCAAGGACGCACCATTATGTACATAATAATACAGATAATTAAAGTAATCGTGTAGCTAAGCATAGTCTGTTTATTTCCCAGGCAAAACTAGAAGAAAATCTAGCTATATTCAAACAGTGTGGCAGAAACAACTTCCCTTTTTAAAACTTTCTAACTCTTTCACACATAATTGCACTTGTAACCCAAAGGTTCTTACTCCTATACTTCCTATAAGGACTCTCATCTACATCTGAAGGAATAACAGAATTTATTCAGCTCACTTATGGCATCACCATGTTTAATTGTTTCTAGTAATGAGCTTCATGTGACAGAATCCAGGTTGCCTTAAAAAACTGACGTGTTTATTATCCATATTTCCCATGTGTATGTTTTTACTTCGTAAGTATTCCCTTGTCTCTGTTTATCAGAGGCTGGAAGTCACCTGAAATTGACACTCTGAACTGACATATACTAACACTGACTTTAACTTTGCATTATTAAAATTAAAATCAAATTCTGTATCAACCGAGAAAAATACTTCATTAGAAAGGGAGCCAACTTGTACTTTTAAAGAGTGGAAAGGAACATTAGATTAAATGAGGTCTTCTTGCACAAAACCCCAAGAATCAGCAATTTTTATTCAGACATTTTAAAGAACATTCAACCTTCTTCAAGTCTTGCTTATACATCTTTACATCACCCCATCACTAGAGAGCCTGAAGTTTTGAGCACTTTATATTATACAAGGTCAACAGTACATTCCACAGAATCTCTGGGAAATGTCTCCATCGTAGATCCATGTAAAATTTCTGTGTAGAAACAGATCTTCACAAACTGTCAGTTCTTTCTTAGTTTGGCAGCTTGATCTAAAGCCCATTTCGGGAAATCTTTCTCTAATTAATACACCTCAAACTCACCTCCTCTGAGAACTAATACAGATATTTAAGCCCACACAGGGAAAGAGACATACAGACCTGCTCTGTCCTTAGGCCACTAAAAGTGACTTTATTCTGATACTGTTATTCTGCTGTATACCAGAATCACTTTTATTTCAGAATAATCTACACAATACTGCAGAGTAATGAAAAGCTGTTGTCGTAGACAACAGTAGACAGTTCCACCATGTCAGCTTGCTCATGGAACAAGTTTGTGTATTGCAAAGCAGTACTTTTCTCTAAAACTACAAAGCAAGGATGCTGTATCTCAGGAATACACCTTTATTTTACTCACCAACATGAATGATGAGGCCCAAGCTGCACCACAAGCCTTCCTTACTCATGTGGATGTGGCTCAAGCTTTGGTTGGGAAAACCTTCAGCCAAATGAGAGTCAGCGGCAAGACAATGGGTAGTTGTGAGTTAAGGAACCACTTGCCTTCAAAAATGCACTTGAAGGGAGAGGGAAAAGTCTTTGTGTCTACTCAATAATTCTTCTGATGTGCTATTTACCAATGCCAAACTCCTATTTAGTTCAGTGTGGCTGTTTAAGAGTTCAAGTGTAAATATGAAGAGACTCACTTTGCTTGGTGAAAAACAGGAACAGGGCCTAGTTGGTTTAGCGACACCAGTGCACGTGAGGAACTTAATGCAGTACTTCTTTCCTTTTCTCCCTCCTAAGGGATCTTTGGGTACCAGCCAATTTTCCTTCTGTTTCTGGGATGAGCAGCCAAAGCCTGGTAAACACACCTCTGACTTTACTTATCCAGCGGCCCTTCGCCTCCAAGTCAGTGGTTGCCGCTGCACCCACACCTCAGCCGCCTCTGAGGGCTTACCCTGGGCTGAGGTTCTCTGGGCTTCCACCTTTTTCCTCCATTTCACCCCTATTGGCCTTTCCCTTTCTGTATGGCTCCTGGCCTCACAGGTGCTTTCTTGCCACCAGGTACTTGGATCTTCCTGCTCTTCCCACACACAGGTCTCCCGTTCCTGGCACACCGGGAGGACGCTCACCCCTCCACATGCCGCTCCCTCACACCTTTAGGAATGGCTGCCGTGCCGCCATCGCCAACAGGTTGTACCTTGGTCATTGTGCTCACACACACCAAGGGTCTGCCAGCCCGCAGCACCTTCGGGGGCAGCCACGGTGCGGACGTCCTGCTGGAAAAAGCCACCGGGAGCTGAGAGCGGCTTCTACCGTCGAAGCCCACCCCACGCTTGGCCCCACGCCTCTGGAACCTTCCGTGGCGCTTGGGGATGAGCTGTGGGAGCAATGGGCGGACGCGGGCGAG
>VXAD01006250.1:1580595-1740594 GCA_013399195.1 Dicrurus megarhynchus
TTTTTTTTTTTTTTTTTTACATTTAATCCTCGTTTAGGTTTAATTAAGAATTCCTCAGTTACAACTCTCTAGTTGTCAAGGTCTGAGAGACTCTTGGAAAACTTGTGTTTCAGTCTTGCTGGCCCAAGCATAATAAAAAAAAATGCCCAGCCTGAATCGAATTTTTATGCTCAGTTCACGGTAGATTTCACTCCATTCTCATGTAAACAGCTTCTACGAATCAACATATGTGTCTGGGTGGTATCTCTCACTTTGTTTTGTAACAAAAAGCCATATTGCATCATTTAATTTGCTCAAGTCATGCAAATAGGAAAAAATCAATAGGACAAAAAGGGGTCGACTTATCCTCCTCCCCACTAAACTGCTGCCCACACACAGAGTCCTGTTGCTTATGGCAAAAGAATAACAACAACACCATTGTGTTTGTTAGTTGGTTCACTAATGGGTGAAACTGGAGAACATCATTCTCCTTCAGTCCCCAGCTCTGTCCAAATGTTCATGCCTTTTGAGGGAGCATTTGTCCTACCCCCTCTATTCCCAGATGAGTGAGAACTGTCTTACTGCAGGTTTTCAGCTGCAGATCTCTCTTTATTCATACCATATGCAGCAGCAGTTTGAGATTCAAGGCAGATATATTTCTTCATGTTGTCTAGAGACAGTGTCATTAAGCTCCTGTGTGATAATTGAATTAAACTATAACCACACACAGATAACCTGAAAGATCTAGCTGGGGAAAAAAGAGGGGGGAAAAAAAAAAAGGAAAAAAATAATAAGGACTGGAAAATATGTCCTTAATTCACCCTGTTTGCAATGTCTCGGTGGCATATATGCTACTGAGATTATTCAGTGCTTGGAGACCCTTGTGGTAATTGGTTGAATGCAATAAACTGGAAGTTCAATTTTGGTTAATTTTCCATCCCCAGGCAGTTGAAGTGTTTATTCCCCTCTTACTATTACTTTAAAAGATCTTTTAATTCATTTTCAATGTGTTTTTTTCTTACTGACAGTACTAAAAACCTGATGTAAATGTGAGGAAGTGACCATATATGCCACAGTACCTATTTCTGAGTTGTTGAACCTGTTTTGTATTTTCTTTAAAATATAAATTACATTTTTAAAGGAATGTTATTTTACAGGGTTGTAAAATCAGACTTTTTTTCACTGAATATTAATTTTTATGAAACTCACAAACCTGCTTTATCATATCTGACAAACATATATATTTTAAAAAAAAAGTCAAAATATATGTCGTTTATACTTGGCAGAATGAGGTGGTCATTCTGTAAAAGACATGGCAAAGTATTATGGTATACATTTGAATGTAACTTTTCTAAAAGCACATTTTTTTAGACTGTGTTCTACTACAGTTCCAAAACCAGTTTTTTTAAACTCCATCACATACCTACAGGATGGAGTGGCCATGCCATTAACAGAAATCTGAGCACTGCCATCTTTAAAAAAAGACAAAATTAATTGAGCATGCTCAGTAGACATTCTAAGAAGAGCTTCTTGGTTAAGATGCTGGGTCTACGAGAATTTTTGAATTTTGACCAAATTATTGAAGTGTGCTTATAAATGAAAACACCACCTGCAGTTTTGGGAACAGTAATGGAGCTACCTAAAGAACAGATACAACATTGTGCTAGCTCAAGTGAAATATTTGCCTCCTGTTGTTGACATTTAACTGTTTTATTTTTCTGGGAATAGCCCCCTGTTTATGAAGGGCTACTGACAGGCAAAGAAGTCCTCTCTACCTTGGATGGTTTCACAGCCAAGGCTGTCAAGGAATGGGTGAAAAGTAATTGTTTTCAAGTGTGCCCTTTTACAATCATTTGTTTGCTCTGGCTCTTTCATGAACAAAGGCTATTGTTGAACACATCCAACTAAACAAATAACTCATCTTGGGGTCCCTTTAACAGCTGCCTTAGTACAATGATCTATTTAAATATTACCCTAAAATTGAAACTGAACTCTTTAATGACATAATCCAGCACTATAATACAGAAGAGGCATATGTTCAACTCAACAGCTGAACAATCTCGTCAGCACATGATTTTTAGACATAAATGCTTGTATATCAAATATGGCTTAATGCAATGACTTATTTCACTGGTTTTTTTCTTCTGTTAGTATCAAAATTCAACTGTCTTTCTCAATAGATATGACAGAGTACATAGAACAGATGACAACAGTAATTGTAAAGAATTTCTGTCTATTGTGTCATCTTCTGTTTCTTCTTCTTTGCACTCTTCTTTCTGTTGATAAACCAATTTAGTATGCTGTGCTTTCCTGTGCATTCCAGGATTTGTCTTACCTTTAGTCTACCCATTTTACTTTCATGTGGCTAGAGATTAAAGGATGATCTTACAGATGTTGTAAATTAGTCAGCAGCAGGCATAATCATTATTAGGCATGTTGCAATAAATGTTTGGAAGTTTTACATATTTTCCAGAGCAGTTAGTTTAGACCACTGCAGTTTGACGGTTTCACATATGACTTTAAAAATTGAAGCAGGAAATTAGTTTACATTTCTTCAAAAGACCAAAGCCATTGTCAACTTTAAGGTCATTTTCAAAGTAGACATCCAACAGAAAAAGCTTCATTAAAATAAGTATTTCAGAATCTGCTTAGAACTGGTTTAGCATACTCCAGGAAAAATACATTATCGATTTACTGAAATTCAGAATAGAGACTTGTCCTATCTCCAAACCAGTACAGAGTTACACATCAGACCTCACACAGAGCAAATGTTACCACCCTATTTTGCTTGAGCATTCTAAAAGTTAAGTAACATTGTACTTGATATTCAAATAATTGATTGACTCTCATTCCTTAATCTTCCGATTAGCTATTATATGACCAAGATTCATTCCAGAAATGACATGAGGGGGTGAATTCCTGTGGTTAATTCCTGGATAGCAGCTGCTCAGGGGGATTAGGATCCTTTTGTCTTAACTTTGAGGACTGAAATGTTGGCAAGCCTGTATCACCAGGCAACGTCAATTATGTTTTCCACAAGAAACAGTAAATTAGCTTTGCTATCCTGTAATTTATTTCCCNACAATGTGTTCTAGAGTCTTCCAGCAGAACTACAGTTTTCTATCTGCATCTCTGTGGAGTTAATTCAACAAACACACTGACTATTTACCTAGTAATACCTTGTATTTACTTGTACTTCTAAACACACCATCACACTGTTACCACAAGAAAGCCCGAGATGAACTCCCTGATGAAAACTTCTGAAACTTCTGCAAACCAGGTGATACTACTGCATGTAGGCAAGTACTTTGAAGGGTCTGTACTCACAGTTCTTTGGTGGAAACACCAAAATGGGTCACTTCATCCTTACTTCAAGAGACAAGTGACATGATGTTCTTAAAAAGTAGCATTTATGGATAGTGTTTTTGCTCATCCCCTATTAGCTTCAGACTTTGTCCTGTTTGGCAAACAATGACCTGATTGAATTATACAGGCCCCTTCCCATCAGAATCACAGCATCCCTTAGGAAAGTCCAGCTAATGCAGAATATTACCTCAGCAGCATGGATTGCTGCAAGCATGTCAAGTCTCTACTACCTGTACTGCAATCCTAGGCAGAATTCAGTCAAGTTACAGTTGTTATGTATTTTGGTTATAGTTTATAGTAGTTATCATTATATTTTTAGTTCTTGTCTTCAAGATTTACCATATCTAGGACAATATCTGAAACTCAAGAAAGAAGACTAAGGTTAACAATTCTGCTGCTGTGGCCCAAATGAGCAATCTAGCAAAAAGAATATAAACTTTTTCAGGGGAAAAGAGCCTGTGGTTGTGGAAAAAATTCCCCAAAGAATTCAGGACTAATGGAAACCTTTTGCCATACATGCATCAAGCAATTAGTTGATTACTGTTTTAAAGCTTTAAAAAAAAATAAATAAAGACAAACACTTTAAAAAATATGTGAGACAATTGTATTCTCAAGAAAGGTTTGAAGAGAGATAATAAACTATATGTGGCAGATGTTAATCACATTACAGACCTGCAGGTGATTTGAAGCTGAGGATATTTTGACAGCAGATAGTCTAAAGAACAGAACATTTAATGCATTTAGTGTTCCTGGCAAACCTGGAGGAATTGTTTTTGAAGCCAATGGCAGCACATCCAGAATAAGGGTAGAAGCCAAATGGTGTTCTTCTAATCAGTGGTCCAACTTCCAACACTAAACTTTAGTGCACATTTCAGATGGTCTTTTGACAATATATGTATGGTAAGACTCAATTTTCCTGCATAGACTTTGTCATATATTGTGTAATATTTTGAATACATATCTGTTTTAAACAATGGAAAGTGCATTTCTCTCAAGCGTTTGAGGTCTATGTAATTATGATCCGTAAATAAAAAGCTGACTTCAGACCTGTGTTATCAAAGTACAGCATCCCAGAAGAGAGCTGACCTGTGAGACAGCAGACTCAAGCATATCAGGAGTGTTCCTGCACTGAATAACTTATTTTATCAAGAGTGACTTAGATAATTCCCTTTAATGTTACATGGCAAAGGGAATGACATTGGAAAGTCCTTCTGCAAATCGGCTCAGAGATACAAACTACAGAAAAACTAGCAGTATTTTCAAATGTGTGATCTGCAAATATTACAAATTTTACAGAATGCAAATATTTACCACATCAATATTTCTTAACATAAGTGTCTTACAGTCTTTGTTTATAACTGTGTTACAGAAACAGCAGAAGGAACCTGAGCTTTGTTTTTGCACTGGATCAGATTCAGTCCTGCTCAACGGAGAGAACACATTTCCCACTGCCCACCATTGGGATGAATGATCAAAAAAACAATCCATGTGGTTAACAATAGATTAACGAAGTGCACTCCATTCAAAAGCTAATAAAGACAACTACGCTGTTTTCCATTATTTTTCACGATTTGATGACATTGCACTCCTTAGCCTCCTGTGTTTACTTAAACACATCATTAGTTGTGGTTTCATGCCTCTTTAAGTGCTATGCATACATAATATATGCCTTTTTTTTAAGGGCAAAGTTATAGTTTCTATATTGACACAAACAAGATGTTACAAATTCTACTTTTTCACTTATAATAGAAAGATATGTCTGAAAACAAACAGGGTTTCCCACCTCCAAATAGTGTGCTTTAGAGAGAGCAAAGAGCAGTGCAGCATTTAAAGCATGAAAAATCCATGGCACCTGCTGAATTCCACAGCAGTCACTTCAGCAGCCAGGCTGTGGTGTCATTCAAGATACACCTATTTTACAAATACCTAGACATGGTTTTCCTGTTGTGTTTTTATGCTACAATTTTAATTTCTAGTCTCTAAACTTGAGCAGATCACCTTACAAGTTAGGTTTTTTGGTATTTCTCGTAAGAGAAGTGGGTAGAAGGCCTGCTGCTGTAACTCCTTCTTATATAAATGATTCCTCTAGTTCAGAGATTGCCTATCTGATGGTAGGCATGGGTGCTTAAAAGAACTTAAGTACTGTTATTCTTATATGAGAAGCCAGGTCAGGTAAGAAATGTTATAGACGATTCTGTAAGAATCTTCTGTAAGAAATCAGAGAAATCAAAATCTCACTGTACCAGTGGCATATTGCACATTTCATAGTAATAACTTTTGCACCTCCAGAACGGTGACATGAAGCTCCATGCATTGATAATAACTGTATTGGTTCCACTAGCATTATTTACAGTATTGGGCCGTGCAATCTTTCTTCGTGTAAGATGGGGACACAGGTCACACGTTTACTTGTCTCTGGTTTGTGGCTTGCAGGTCCTTTCTGTTACCAACAACACAGAATGTGCGAAGCTACTGGAGGAAATCAAGTGTGCACACTGCTCACCTCACGCTCAGAACCTGTTCCTCTCACACGAGAAAGGGGAAACTCCTGAAAAAGAACTAACGCTTCCCTACCTGTGCAAAGACTATTGTAAAGAATTCTACTATACCTGCAGAGGTCACATACCAGGTAAAACTCATAACAAAATATGGGGCTAAAGGGTGTCCTGATAGGTTGATATTGCCTGAGCGGTTATAGATCCAGCTTTCAACCAGGAAAAATCCCCATTGATATACAGGGGAATTTGCCCAAGCAGAGACAGAATGTCTTCACAGCAGATCTTGTGTAGGGAGGTAAATACTTTGAGTGCTTTCTTGCCATCCTCCTGTTAAACTCTCCATGAAACATACATGGTTTGATTGTTGTCAAAAGCACCTGAAACTACTACCTTTGCTGAAATATTAGTGTGGTAACTCTAATCATGCAAACAAGCAGCTGGCCATCCAAAAGGCTATTCTAAATGATAGATTGCTTTAAAATGCAAGAAATAAAAGGTCCTGGCTGTTTGCTGTAGCCTCTAAAAGCTGATGAGTAAAGTGTTTTTTCCTAGGGTTTTTTTCTGTTTTTTTCTAGGGTTTTGTTACCCTAGAAACTGATGTTTTTTCCACAGGGTTTAAAGCCCATGGAAATCAAAGGGCACTATTTGATAGACTTCTGTGATCTTTGAGTCACTTCCAGTGTGCTGTTAACAACCAAATTCTTAACTTACCTAACACTTCCTCACTGTAGTCAGTAGAGTTAACTGGACATAACCAAAAGCAGAGTTTGCCCTGTGTTGTCTGAGGCAGTCACCAAATGTGTGCTATCACTTGTAACTATATCAACAAAATAACCACAGAAGATGGCTCTTTTCGAAACACTGTCTTAAGACACTATTATGTTAAATAACATCTTTGGTATTCCCAATAGTAAATTATTTATATGTTTAAGACTGTCATTTTTAAACTATGCTTTTTTCCCTGTCCAAACACTTCCTATAAACAATGCCACACAGGAGAAAATAATTAAGTTGGTTAATATCTCTTTTTTTTTTTTTTTTTTTTTTTTTTAAACCAGCAACACATACTGGAAAAAAGGACTTGATAATGAGATGAAAAATGAATTTGTGAATAGTCACTTTTAACATATGAACACAGCTCTGTAATATAATATAAACATGTTTGAGTAAAGGGGATAGTTTAAGTGGATGGGATTTGGAGGACGGTTTTTTAATTGCATGTGTACAGTGTGTACTTGTTTTCTCTGAAATCCCAAGAGCTGCAGGGATTTTTTTGCAGTGTTCTTTTATTGATTTGAGAAAACATTTTGAATTGACTTACTTTTTCCCTTTACTGTGGTTTAACATGTATCTCAACCCATTTAAATATGAAAATATTATTATTGTCTTTATAAACTAAGAGATGTTTCTAAGGCTTTCTTAAACCAGCTGTTTCTTGCTCTTTATCACATTCCCCAAAGCAAAGCAGAATAGATCATAGTTGCCAAGACTGCCTGCTGAACAGCGATAACAGATTAGATATTCTAAATGTTTGGCCCATATAAGAAGTCAGCACAAAGACATTTTTGACATGAGTTTGTAGCTAGCACAAATGATTTTCATATTCTGCAGAGCGAGACCCTCAGAGTTGTTTTGTGAAATTCTGCGTTTATGAGGAAACAGTTTGTTTAATTGAAAAAAGTGAAAGAGGGAAAAGGGGGAAAGAAGGAGGAGGTGGAGGGAGGGAGAATGAGAAAAGTCTGAGCAGCACAGGAGCTACAGCCACAGGAACCTCGCTCCTCAGATCAACATATGTGGTGACGAATGACAAATTTATTTTTCTACAAAGTTTGTGTATATGTAAAACTGCTGAAGTGCATCAAGATGTCAAGTGCTTTTTGTGACCACCCAGGTTGCCTTGAAAGATAACCAGATGAAAGCATAACTTTAGCACTGGGCAGAGCACTGTGCTTTGCAGGAAAAGAGCTTACATACTTTAGCATCAGTTAAAATAGGATTTTTCCTACATCAATCAGATGCTAATAATCGTTCTAAATACTTGTCCTGAAAGTAGGCTGTACTAACAAAAACTTGTTGCATGCTTACATCCACCAGCAGGATTAATTTGGTGAGCTGACTGGTACTTATGGTCATTGATACCCATTCTAGGATTTCCCAAAGGGTTTAATTAAGATTCAGGTCCCTCTTTCTGAGAAGATGGCCTATAGGATTTTAATATAGTTTCAGAGTCCTGTACATTCTGAAATATAAGTAGTTAAAATAACTTATTCTGGGGTTCTGGTTTCCTTGTGAGACATGTATATCCATAACAATATTTATTGCAAAAGAAAGAAAAAAAATAGAAGATGTGGAAGCTATGTTTTCAGCTTAGCCTGGAGGATTTAACAAAGAGTTGAAAATTAACAGGCCCCCAAACCCAAGGTCTCTGGCAATGATTCACTGTGCATTTGTTAAAATGTCGAATAATTACTCTTCCTCCATTAGGGAGTGCTAATTGTTTCTGAACAGCAATACAACGGAGTTTAAAGAAATTGCTGACTACAAAATAATTTCATCCCTTAAGTCCTGCACAAATGAGAAATATTATTAACATTTTAAGATAGCAAGCATCGTTTCTGGGACTGAAATTTTAGCAGTACGTATTAACCAAGAAGGCTGAGAAATTATGCATCAGTTTTTTTCATGAGTTAGCTCCAAAAATTCATTTATTGTTCTGTCTCTTGCAAAGATGAAAACTCTAGCAGATCCTTGGTTAACTATTTTGAAGACAGCAGTTTGCCCACCAATTATGACTGTATCAGAACTTCCATTGACTTCTTTAGGAATATTGAGAGAAGAAGGAGACCCTATTCCGTATTCAAGCAGAATAATATCAGTAGCTGTTAGGATTGTATGGATATGCAGAAGGGTGTAATGTTTCACAGAGTATGAGATTAGAGCTTCCCTGCTTCATTCCAGATAACTGATTGTTTCTCATCTAATCTTTACTGCAAGCCTCAGTTTAAGTGATTATTGATAAGGACACTAGAGTGAAGTGATTCAATGAAGTGTCTTCATTCGATATGAATTTTAAGTTTTCCAAGGTCATAAGGGAAGACTGTCAATATTTATTACTAATATAGCTAGGAAAGAAAGGCACAGCTGATTTTGCCTTTAGACATAAGCAGAAACTTGATCTGTGCCATTGGAAGTGGCATATTTAAGGAACAAACCTGTGTCACAGTGCCATCCAAGGACATGGGAGAGATTTTCAGCTATCTGGCCTCCTTTATCTTCATCTGAAGAAATGGATTCCAGATGATTGTGGGTGAATTCAGATCCAGGCCCAGATCCAAATCCAGGCATTACCAGAACAGATTCTTGATAGGACTTTTCAAGCACCAAACAGGGTGTTCCAAAATGTTGGAATTCTAGCCCAAAACACTGTAATTCTAAGAAATTCTACAACTTACAGAGCACTTCCAGAAGTTCTGACATGGCTGATTAACAGTCACAGTCAACATAGTCAACATGCAGAAAAATAGTGGCTGGTAAATTTGCTACTGGTAACAAGAGCATGACAGGGATTAACCCTGGCCCTGCCTGTGTGCAGGAACCTGCAGTGTCTGAGCAGGAGAAAAGGGTCACCAGTCACCTGCAAACCAGTTGAAAATGATGGGAGCTACGAGTGGACTTAGTACATTTTGAAACAATCAGTCTGAAATCACGTCTTTGATTTGGTTTTCACTGGCAGTTGAAAAGAGAGGAGAATGGGAGGGTTTTTCTGAACAAATTCACATCTAGGTGCAAATCAGAAAAAAACCTCAAAGCAGGTAAAGGCTCCTTTGACACTATATTGAACTGTATTCTGTCACAGCAGAAATAAAGCAGGTGAGCCTGACTTCCAGATGCCCTCAAAGGCAGTATAGGTCTACTCAGATGAGTGGATAATACTCAATCCTGTGTGCGGTGCAAACAGGGGAGGGAGTGAATAGGAACTTGGTGCAAAGACCGAGACACGTGCTCCCACGGCACTGGAGCTGTGTGTCAAAGAGAAGAGGCAAGGGAATGGGTAATCAGGGAATCCAGCAAAGTGGAATTTGGTGAAGGTAGGATAGGAAGGGAGATACAGTGTGAGGAACAACTGACTGCAAATACAAGTGGAGAGAGGAGGTGGGGATCAGCTGGGAGCAGTTTTCCTTTGAAAAGGCTTTTAATCTTGCAATTTATTCCCACAGTGTTTTATAAAGGCGAACACAGAAAGCCTTCACTGTAGCTGCCTTAACTGAAAAGCCTGTCGTTGGATTCTTGTTTGCAAGACAGAAAGTTTAGCATAGAAATGCAAGCCTGTGCAAAATCTGACACTTAAACATGATGTTTAATCTTCCTTTGTGATTTCAATTTTCTTTGTTAACACAGGCACTGCTCTGTCAACACGTACACAGCTGGTAGGAAATTTGTAATAATATGTATGAGTCTTTTAAAATAAATTAGTAAGTACAGAAATTCACACAGGACGAAGGGTTGCAGTCCCTATTACTTTTTTTTTTTCTTTTCTCCAAACAATTCTAGTGCTTAGGGGCACTTGTCAGGGACCATTCTTCTGGACACTGTACAAACTGAACAAAATGGCAAACTGTACACTAAAGACCTTACAGTCTAAGCATGAGAAAGAAGATAATAAATGGCTACAAGCAGACAGGAGAGTAGAAGCAAATGTTTCTCTAAATGTCCTCAGTGAAGCTGTTAGTATGTTAAATGGAGCATATATAACACATGGAGATTTTTTTTTCTAAATTACTATGGTTTTTATAGAACAAAATAGCAGAATTCCACCCTTAATGCACAGGTGAAACTGTATTTACAGAGGTTACATTCCTTCCAGTAATGCAACATTTTTCATAGTTTAATTCTAACTCCACTTTTTTACAAGCATTTCTAATGAAAATAGCCCATAAGCCTTATTCTTTCTTGGAACCTGCTGATGGCTTTGCTAAACAGCAAAAGGCAACTGCAGTGCACCATGCACTTCAGTGCATGATAAAATATTTTATGAGGCAAAGGGTTTAGTCCTACATATAAGAAAAGGCATTGCACTGGTCAAGTGAGTTTGCATCTGATTGTTATTTGAAATGGACGTGTACCGAGTGAACAACATGATCTGGGTTTTCCTGACTAAAGATAACACTCAAGCCAAGAGAAGTTTATCTTCAGTAAATAGTAAATGGTATACTTGGAAAATTCTAGAAATTCTTAGTAATCGTACACCTCTAATTTGCTATCGCATTTTTTGAATGACCTACTGTGCCTAGAGAAATAAATTATTAAAGACAAACCCCTGTACTCTTAAGTCAAATAACTCAACAGCAAGATTTTAGATTACCTTTGATTTTGGCCTTATATCTGCAAGCCTTGGAATACTACTCTGTGATTATATCAGAGTTCCTCTTCAGTTGTTCCACTTGAAATTACATCTCCCATTTTTTCCAAATAACTACTATAAATTAAAAGCAGCTCCTCAGAGATGAAATTTACTGAAGCTCCAAATCACAGTAATTAAACTTTTACACCACAACACACTACCATGTGTTTCCAGATATTATTTTATAGAAATCAAAGGCAGGCTTTGTCGTGTCATTTTTCCAATATTTTTAAAGGAAGATGTATATGAAAAGAAGTATAGTTGGGTGGGAAAGGCTTTTCACTCCACAAAAATTCTGGGATCTAAAAAAATTTTCCTATTCCACATAAGGAAGAAATTGAACTCTTTCGAAATTTTCCATGAAGAAAGCCACAGAGAGACCACCCCAGGATAGCTAATAAAGTCGTTGTTAGGACATTTACTTGGGAAATGGGAGACTTAGGGTCAAACCCTTGCCTGACAGATGAGGGGCATTGACCTGAATATTCCTCTTCCTAATGAAACACCCTAATTACAAGACATTGGAGTACAGTGATACAAGGTTTGCTGTCTCGTTCTGTCTTTTTCATTTAGACCAGAAGTTTGAGCTTGGACCAGAATCATCATGTTAAGTAAAATTTTGTCAAAACTGATAATGTTTCTGAAAAAGCTTTGCTTGTAAGAAATTGGCATTCTCCAATGAACCACAGCTGTCCCTGATCAGTTCTTATTGTACATTGTAAGCCAGAGGTTTTATGGCCAAGATCTATGGATTACTGCATTATTCACAAGTGGTAAAGCCATGCATAAATTAGGCCTCTAATTCCAATTAAGTGCTAATTCCATGTATCCTATGAGTTATGTCCTGGACCATAGTACATCCTAAGACAGTTGCCAGTAATGCAGAAAGGAATGAAGGTAACTTAAGACATATTATCTTAACAATGTTCTGGTAAAATAGTACATGTATAACTAGCCAGAATCTGTCTTCTTAGATTTAATACTCCTGATTAAAACCTGGATAGAAATGACTAGAAATAGGTTTGTGAACAGAAATAGATATTTTTTCATGTCCTCAAACATAATGCAAGAAAGTAATAGTGATAGTAGCAGGGTGTTTCCTCAAAGGCTCTCATTTTATCAGCTTTGTGTTTCTCTGGGTCTTTGAACTCCTTCCCATTTTAACCTAAAACCTAAGGACCACCTTTCCTCCAAAGCAGCATGAGACATATCCCCCTTTTCAGAGGATGGGGCTGAGGAAGTAGACTTCACCATGGGACATTGCTCAGCTACTTTAACACTGGGAGTCAACCAGAGGCCAACTGGATGTCAACACGGTGCAGTTTTCAGCAGTACTTCCCACTTTTCACCTCTCCAACCAATGTCCTTTGCTGGCAGCATTCCACAAAATTTTTACTGCATTTTTTGCACTTTTACCAAAGTCTTTACTGAGATTTTGACTAGAACTAATCACTTGAAGCAAAAAAGTTAAACAGAAGCTGCTCAAGCTATTTTACAGCAGATACTACACTTGATTGATAGGGTCAAAATTAGGGAGAAGTGTGTCACAGCCTCAACTCTGAACTTTGTCTCTTAATTTTTTAGTGAGGGAACTGTTGTGTCATTTTGAATGAAACTTAAGCACACTGAAAATGAGGTTTAATACAAATACAGATGAATAAACTGTAAAAGGCAATACTCAGTTTGTGTTTATACATTTGTGTTTACTCAGAGCAGGCTTTTCTTTTTGCAGATAGCCCTTTGTTTAAAATGACCTCTTTTTCCACTATAATCTATTTAAAGATGAGTTTGATGACACAAAACTGCAGACATGACAACACACTAAATATTTGTATGCTCTTTTGCATTTTTAAGGTTTCCTCCAAACTACAGCTGATGAGTTTTGCTATTACTATGCAAGAAAAGATGGTGGTGTGTGCTTTCCAGATTTTCCAAGAAAACAAGTGCGAGGGCCAGCTTCTAACTCCCTGGATCACATGGAAGAATATGACAAAGAGGAAGAGATCAGCAGGTTCATAAAGATAAATGCTGTTTAATCTGAAAAAAAAACCTCTAGGAAAGCCTGTGGTTTTCCCAGTGAAACAGCTCAGTGTGTGCTTATGCTGAGCAGCTGTGTTTTCCAGATGTGACTTTCTTTTGCTGCTGCTAGTGTACGTCAAAAGAGAAAGTTACATGAGCTTCAGCATTTCAGTACCATTTGATATTTGCCTTGCTGAAAAGGTGTTAGAATCCTGCTCTGATCCACCCTGTGGATCTTGGTTATTGTCCAGCTTGTGGATCATATGTAGTTCTGGGAAGTAATTTGTACCTGAATTTAATATTACTAAACAACTACAATATGTTTATTATTTATTATTATTAATTTTTATGCTGTGATCTTCAATTTATTTCATTCATGTATTTTTTGTGAAAGTAATTAAATTATATTATTCCATCGTAAGTCATTATTTTAAATTGGATTTTAGAAGCCAAATTTTATCAAAGTGATGAAATTTACTGTTTTTATTTTATAGTAGAAAAGCTGTATTTCTAAATTATTCACTTCTTTCACCAAATTTTTGCCCTCCCATTGCTCTACATTTTGGATCTAAGTTTAGTTAATGTTCTCTTTCTTGTATGCAGACCAAATTTTGCTCAAGTGAAGCTCAAACTGATTTTCAGTATTATGTGCTTGCATAAATT
The DNA here is from genome assembly GCA_013399195.1 of Dicrurus megarhynchus. NCBI lineage: Eukaryota > Metazoa > Chordata > Aves > Passeriformes > Dicruridae > Dicrurus > Dicrurus megarhynchus. The sequence continues at coordinate 1,594,522 of VXAD01006250.1, forward strand.
CAAGGAAATAATTTATATACATTAATATATAATTTTTTTTAATATAAGCCTGTTTTTAATATCCTTGCAGAGCAATAATTTTATCTTTTAGGAACATTGTTGTGTCATGGTTATGAGAAAGAAGAAAAGTCTCACTATTTCTTTAAATTTCTTTAGAAAACACAAGCACAACTGCTTCTGTATTCAGGAGGTGGTGAGTGGACTAAGGCAGCCTGTTGGAGCAGTACACTGTGGGGATGGATCCCATCGCCTCTTTATTCTTGAGAAAGAAGGCTATGTGAAGATTTTCACTCCCGAAGGAGACATACTCAAGGAACCTTTTTTGGATATACACAAGCTTGTTCAAAGTGGAATAAAGGTTGGATTTCATACTTATCTCTACCTTTTTATATTTTAGCATGTATATGGGGGAAATGGGAAGGATTTTTTTTTTAGATTTTTTTAAAATTTAAATAACAAAAAAGAGTAATGACAAGAGACTCCACAGCTCTTTCTGGCAAAGAAGTGAAAACATGTAGTGGGAAGGGAAAACACAGCATCTTGTAACTCTTATCAAACTATTTTCCTTTCCCTTAATTTTTTCCTCACTTCAAATTCAAATGAAACTATTCAACACCAGCATTCCACAGCATTATCTTTGTATTTTCATCCTTTGGGCTCATTTCCATCCCATTGAATTCAGATGAGTTTTGCTGTGGTGCCAGTGGGAGCAAGTTTGGCTTAGGGCCCCCCTGCCCTCCCAGTGCTCAGTGATGCCCAGGGAGCTGGACAAGGAGAGGGGCCTGGGAATGCTCAGAGACGCCCTGGAGAGGAGCAGGGGTGCTCCTTCCCTCTTGGCTCGACCCCAAATGTAGCACAAGCTGCCCTGGGTGGGAGGCTGCTTTAAAACTACATGTATTGTAAAAGTGACTGGCCCTCTAAATTCAGACACGAGGGAGGGCTGGTGCAACAGCTTCCATCCTGTTTACTGGGAACGCTTTCATGGTCAGGGGAGTGAGTGGTGAATGGGCACTGATGGGAATATGTTGGAAGATGGAGGTGAGAAATTACATCTAGTTATGGGGTAAGTACCAAGGGAAAACTCCTAAGTCTGTTGGCGGATATTTTAATTCAGGAATGTTGTCAAGTGTTGTTCCATGTTGATTTCTTGTCACAATTCAGGGTGGTAATGTAAGTAAAATCCAGATATATAAAGAAGTTTTAAATTGTAATCAGGTTATGCCTAGAACAGTCAGGACTATGTGTGAAAAAGCCTTCATGGATGAAAGGTATATTGTCAACACTTGACAGAGTGATCCTAAATAATAATAGGGATGAACTGGATTGATTTAAAATGCATAACACGTGTTAACTGATAATTTTGTTTCAGCTATAAGGGCAAGAGGCCAACTAAGATAGACTTTTCTGAGAGGAAATCTCAGAGGTTTTTAGTGTGTGTTGATAAAGAGAACAATGAAACATATTGCACCTTTTTCAGGAAAAAAAACAGTTTCTCTAATTCTGTGTTTTGCTGAATGCTACCATTTCTGCCCCTGTAAGTAACCACTGTGTTCAAGATATCCAAACAGAAGGGACTTATCAGTGGTGTTATTGAACAACCATGTAAGGCTGTTTCATATTTCTTGACCAAAAGTTCTGATCACTTGTGCTCGTGAAAAACCGACAGTTTCCACAGAATTGTTACTGGTCCCAAAGAAACCTTTCTCGGGGAAACTTTTACAGCTGCAACCTAGACACAAGGCTAAATGGAAAACTGATTTTCCATGCTTCTGAACAGGCACTAACCTGCTTGATACGACTCTCAACAGGTACCCAATTTTTAGTTCTGTTTTAAATCAGTGACCTGATCTTTTTAATCCTTACTGTTCTAACCAACATATAATGCTCTACAGTGGATCTGTTTCAACTATAACATTTTATGTAAATAATTTGATGTTTCTAAGTCTAATTCAATTCCCTGAGATAACAGTCCAGTGACTGAGGATAATTGTATTGCAATGTTTAATGTAGGCTGGCAAGGACAGAGGCTTTATGTACTTTGCAGGTAAGGAGAAAGGGACTGTGCCTAGGAGCAAGACTCCAGCTCTTAAACAGAAAGAGTAAAGAATTTGTGGAATGAGTACATTATATAAAATAATAAATAAATCAAAAAACCCAAACCCCATATACCCAAAATGGTAGTTTTAAAACAAGGGTTCTTAAACATCTTTATATTTATCCTCTGTGGTCTGATTCCTGTGATCACTGTCCATGGTCCCTTTACCTACAAGGATGGGAGATCACTGTGGCATTGTCACTACGATAGAGTATTTGGTTTTATTTACCTGTTACACACTTCAATACTAGAAATCAGTAATGGAGAATACTCTGTGGATAGATGATTTTCCAGCAGGCAGTGCAGAACAGTCAGCAATTAAAAAAACCTCAACAAACGTCTGTCTAAAACATTGCATCCACTTGCACAGTGCAATCATCAGGGAATGTGTCCTCTGTGCTCACTCAGGAAACATGTATAGTGCCAGAATCTGGATGTACACACTTGGAAGAAAATGAAAACTGCCCACCTCTTTTCCAGCCTTGGAGCAATGATAGCAAGAAAAGGCAAACAATATTTTTTCCCTGAAAAGAAGTGTAAAAATTTTCTCTCTTATACTCAAGTGCCTGAAAAACGCAATTTCTGCTCTTTTCTTTCTGTACCTGAAATACAAACAAATATTTAGCTCTAGTGACAGTAAAAACAGCAAAAATACTTTTTCAAACTTTTAGAGACATACGCTGTACCCAGTGAATAATTTGAATAATGATAATGGCAATGCTAATGCTAATAATAATAATGCAGCTGTGGTTGAAGCAAAGGTAATTTAAATTCATGCCTCAAAAGAATTTCGGACAGCTAGCCCTATAAGATATCTTTAATGCTGATAGATGGAATAAAATAGTGGTGGTTGATTTTGTCTTCTTTTTCTAATGTCAAGAGGAAATTTAGCAGTGATAAAATCATTATATTGTCACGAAGCAGCAAATCTGTTCCAAAGAACTTAAAACTATATTGAGGCTGATATAACCAAGAAACTGAAGTGATGTATGTCTTTCATAAAAATAATCCTGGAGGTTAGTTCTGATCTCACTAACATATTTCACTCATCACAGCACTGGCAGTCAGATAAGGGCGAAAATAATATACAAAAACAGAGGAAGAGAGGTGACTGCATTGTATAACAATAAGTCATGTTTCCCTCCTAAAAAAGATGCCTTTTTGTTTCTCTGATGGATCTACTGCTCCCTGTGTTAATGAAATTCATGTGGAGCCCCTGACATTGCTGTGAGCAAGTTTCTAGGGCTTTTCCACGGGCCCTGCTGCCCGAAGCAAATCAGTAGGATTGTCTGGACTTGCTTCTTGTCCATCACTCCTGGGAAGGTCTATGGATATAAACAGCAAGTAAATAAGAAGAGTGGTACAACTCTTTGCCTAAGTTTTATTGGTCCATTGGCTTTTAATGTTCATTGAAGTCATTGAGGTTCTCTGCTTGAAAACTGTTGCTGCAGTAAAATTACTGACAGTTACATGATTTAATCGTAAGGAGTTCAAATGAAAAAGAAGCAGCAATAGTTTTATCTGCTGCCAGTATCTCAGAAGGAATTAGCACAAGTGGAGAAGTATTTAAAAATAGAGATAGATTCCATGAATGGATGATGGTGACTTGTGCTTCTTAGTGGCCCTACTCAAGAGAAAATTAGAGGCAGGATTCCTGAAGATTTAAAAAAAAAAAAAAAAAAGCTTAAGAACCATTTTTTCTTTGCACATCTCCCAATTTCTAAAACTCTTTGACAGCACACTTAGAAGGAATGCCTTTTTGATCTTCTATTTTTTAACTTAGTTGTTGGAAACCGTGAATGGATATTAATCAAGAATTTGCTAATTCAACATCTGCGGCCTTCTCCAATGCATTTTATGTCTCACTGGCTACCTAAGTATTGTAGTATGTGTGCATGGGTTGGGCACTTGGCCAGCCCCCTCCCGTCACCTCCTTCCCTATGTCAGGAATGTGGTGACAAGAAGAAGCCGTGTGCCTCGGTCTTGCCTCAAAGCTGAGCAACGACATGAGTGAGACATGCTCCTGTAACTCAAATCTAGGCCATGTACCTGGGCTCCTTTAGTGATATTTAGGGATATTTAGGGATATGTAGCCCAGTGTACTGGAGAAAATACTGATTCCATCTCCTAATATATTAACCTTCCCATTAATATTGCAAACTATCCTGAGTATATTCAGAAGAATGAATCTTTTACCAAAAAAACCCCCAAACTCACCCAAACTAAAGGTCTGCTTCCCTGTTTTGGTGATTTACTGCTCCATTATTTTGTGGTAAAGAGAGTTCTTGGTTGCAGAGCAGTATTTCACAGTTCTTCCTTCAAAGTTATGTGGCAAAGACAATTTTTAAATGAAAATATTAGAAACCTTTTTTCTCTCAGACTGATTTTCACTACTGTTATTTTCTTTCTGTTTTAAACTATTGCCAAGTAGAAAAGAGGCAGAAAGTTCAAATGAGAAGCTCTTGAACTAATAGATAACACTTTGATTTAAGTGGCATTTAAGGAGACCTTAATCAATTATCTAGGACATTTAGACCTGATGTGTCTGAATCTATTGTCAAAACTTTTGCAAAATAATTAAAGGGTCCAAAAGTATCATGCAAGTCTGATTTTATCCCATAGTTCACTCAGCAGGGGAAAAAAGTGTCAAAACCTTCTAAATACTTGGATTTAATGATTTCTTGAGATGCAACAATGCTGAATATGCTGTTATCACAAGATCAGTCCAGTCACCTTGTACTCAAGATTGTATCTAACTTACAGAAAAATGGACAATGCTGTAGCAGTTCTCCAACTTCTCATACTCCTGTGACTGTATTTTATCTTATTAACTGTATTATTTTCTAACCTTTAGGTTAGTAGCAGTCACCATAAAATGTAGCACAACCTATTACATCAATTTTCACTTACTTTCGTCTCTCCTGAGCCCAAAAACCTGTATTGGTCTAAAATATATTGGTTTAAAATATATTGTTCAGAAGGGAAGGCATCAAGGTACAGTTTGGCAACAACAAAAAAATTAGGAGCTTACCACTTCTCCTGGGAATTAAATGCTATAATCACCCTTTAGAATACTTTCTGAAAAGCTAAGTAGCTCTAGGGCTGCAACTGTTAGTCCTTAAATCATTTTTGTGGTCCTTCCCTATAATCATTCAACTTCCCCAAATCCTTTTAAAACTAAGGACCTCAGAACTGTACAAAGTAGCCAAGTTTATATCTTACTGCTGCCAATGGTAAAATCAAGTCCCTGTAGTTAGAAGGTCATTTTCTACTTATAAATCCACCAACTGAACGAGCTCTTTAGGTAAGGAATTGCAGCAGAGCTTCATGTTCAGTTGCTTGTCATCTCTGATCCTTCAGTTATTTTCAGTTTATTCGTTCTTTTTTTTGTTTTGTTTTCTTTTTGATTGTGACTAAGCTCTGGTGCAGCTCTGGTGTGTATCTGCTGGCTACAGGGTCATAAATTGTGCAGTCAGCAAGAACGGCTGCACTCTGCTGCACTTCGCCTCACACAGTGCTGAGAGCAGAAACCCCTGCAAAATGGGTGTCCTTAATTTTGCCATTATGCAATTACCACTTGTGTAGACGTTCAGTTTTGGTTTTTTTTTTAGCTAGTAATAAAATATTTCTCGTGTATCTCATGGGAATACCATGATAAAGGGCAAAGTCTCTGAGGAAGGAAAGGGCCGGGCAGGGGAGGGAAGGGAAAAGGGACAGAAAATCTCACTTGAATAGTATCAGAGATCACAGTTGAGAACATATGAGTTAAACTCAAGCTCTGTCACCTTCTTCTCTGCTTTAAGACTATGGTTTTCCTTGTCAGAAACACTTAAACAGAAACTTCCCCTAAATATCAAGCCATAATCACCTTTTTAGTTCATCTTGCTTTCAAATTAATATCAGTAAGACTACTTTATGTGAGTTTTCAATTCCCAAAGTTTTTTAAATGCTATATTCCTATCTAATTCCTTATAAATATTTTAACAGCCGGTTCTCTTTGCAGAGAAAAGAGTAAAAAACTCCATAGAAATATCTGACAATTATTTTAAGTGTATGCTCAGCAAATTTCCAAGTAATAGCCTTTAGATGAGTTAAAAGTTAGATGTATCTCTCACTGTGTTTTGGTAGGTTTTGTATCAGAGCACAAGTGCATTCAGTCCTGCAGAATCTTATTAATGAGTGATCCAGTGATTCAGGTAGGAATTTTCTGTGATGCCATGAAGAGTGCTGTGGAACACAGTAATTCATATGTTCAGTATACGACTATGGGAGTAGACTTTCAGGTATTAAATATGTTAACTGTGTTCCTATGAGCCAGTTATTCCAGAGTTTCTCAGGATCAAAGGAGCATCTGGTCACCACAGGCATCTTTTTGCTGGAATGCATTAGTAGTGAAACATCTCCTGTGCCTTCATGTTTGTGTCAAGATATTGGAGTAGACTGCCCAGGGAAGTGGTGGAATCAACACCCCTGGAAGTGTTCAAAAGGCCGGTGGATGTGGCACTTGGGGACGTGGTTTAGTGGTGAACATGGTGGTACTGGGTTAATGGTTGCATTTAATGATCATAGAGGTCTTTGCCAAAGTTAATGATTCCATGATTCTGTAACATTTAATCACATGAATATGTATTACTCAGGTCATTCAATATATAATCAAATAAAAAACTTTTTAAAAATTGCCACTACCTCCAGCACTGGAAAAGCCTGTTCCAAAAAGCTTATAATAGGTTGTGCTGTCTTTGCAGTGAGGAGTGGCTACAGAAAACTACAATAAGCCAGGGATAAAATCTATTTAAAACTTAATGTGGGAATAGAATCAGATTGTTTGTGTTATTTGCTGAATTGCTCAGTTCTGTCACCGATAAAACTTCTCACATATTCCTCTTGACTGGATGTGTACATTTGTTTTTGCATCATGTTGATGCACAGACAGATCTAACACCTACACTGTCCGTTGATATCTACAGGATTTGTTGCTGACAGAACACCCACAATTCACATAATTCATGCTACTCCTTCCATCCAAGTCCAGCAATTTCAATTTATTTTCCTCTGAACACTTACATGGATGAGGGTGAAATCAATGAACTTTTCTTGAACTTTTTGCCGTGACATCACAGCAAGCTGTGCTTCCTTCCAATAAGCACTAGCTTCTACTCTCCACAAAGGTTATTTGCTCTCTGCTCCCTAGAAAGCCAAACTTACAGTAGCTACTAAATTTGTGACCAATTAGTCCCAAGAGGGATTATTTTGATGCATGGAGAGAAAGGGGAGCAGAGGAAGGTTGTATTTTTCTCCAGGCTTTAGGACTGGAAGGACCATTGAGAGATCCTATCTGAATTTCTTCCTTCTTCAACCCAATGGGCCTGCAATTCTTCAGAGTTATTCAGAAAGAAACTCTATGAAAACTCTGGAAAGTAAATCCTCATTGTTCTGCCAGACCAGGCTCTCATCTCTATATGAAGAATAGGGATAGTCTCCTAAAATAACAATGTTGAGGTACAGAACATAAGTATATGTATATTATATCCTATGATGAACAGAGCAAGATTTCATTTTAATTCCATTCTACAGTTAATTCCACCAGTGCTGAGTGCAAACTCTATTTGCTGTCCTGCTCCTGTACTTCTAAGACTAATCAAATGATAAATCCCTGTAAGATATGTGCATAGGCCCAGGCAGGGGGGCAAGGTGAATAAATTCACTGGCAGGTAACAGTGACACATTTTGAGGTATTCTTGGGTGTCCTGGGACTCCTCTTTCAGTGTATGAAAAGGGAGATTCTAGGATGTCTTTGATGAGAAACTGAAATGCTACATTGCCTGTGTTGTTGCCAAAATGACAAGGCAACCAATACAGACCTTGGATTTCCGCTGGAGACTGCACAGGGAAGTGATGAAGACTATTTTTCAGCACAGGACTTGCAGGTGAAGTGATGTCAGGTCACAGGACATGGGGGTTTCTCACTCATCCAAGAGGTCAGAAGAGCAGCAGTCAGAGCTGTGGCAGAACAGATATCATATTTGAGGCCACACCTCACCTGGGACCTGCCCACTAGGCACCACAGTCAATTGCTAATAAATGTCTTGACATAACTGGAGCAGAAAACTGAGAAAGAAATAATGGTTATGCAATGGCAAATGGCCAAATGTGAAAAAATCAGGACATTTTAAAGATAAACCACACAGAATATGCGTGGTTATAGAGACTTAAACAGTGTCAAAACAGACACAATGCACACACAGCTCAACAGTCTGCGTGAGAAGTCAGCTTTCTTCATGAGAAGGAAGGGGTTTTTTTTGTCAGTGATAAGTTCTTTGTAATTTTTGAGAGGGTGATAATACTGTTGTGAGGACTTAATATACTTCAACTGCATTCAGAAACTGTAAAATACTGTGTTTTAACCAAAGACTGTATAACAACAGTGAAATGTGCCTGGATTTCTCATTAACCGTTCGCAGATTTTGGTTCTAATCCTAATAGGGGCACAACAGGCCTTTGAAAGAGGCTGTATCCTAGCACCATATAGCTCTGCTGAAAATAAAGTTTCTTACCATTCTGAAAAGCATGTGCCAAAAAGCTCTAGAGACCTCTATTTTTGTGTGAGAGACTACACTAGATAACCATACTCGAGCTAGCAATTGTGGAACACTGCAGTGGCTCTCAGGTTGTAAGCTGACCAGATGAAGAATTGCCAGTTTATTCTAAGGAAATTTGAATCAACAAAACATAATCGTTTCTGTTGATTTTGGGTAGCATGTCTCAGATTTGAGGAGCTGAGAGGGGAAAGAAGATAATACTTTATCATTTTACACGCACATGTGTAGATTTTAATGTTCTGTGTTTCCTTGAGAGGAATCCCATGGTGCCAATTAACCTAACTCCAAAACAATTCTCTGTTTGGAAAGAATAATTTTCATTGTGGGTGTTCCATGAAATTGTATGCCTCATACCCTGTTATTACTGAGATGTGTGCAGTGCAATTGAGAATGCCAGTTTCTTTTCCATGCACTGTATAGATTATAGCTGTATCCCACACACAGTGCTAGATAATCCCTACTTTAATTTTGTTATGTGTACAAATCCTTTTTGAACATTTAGCGGTTTAAAAAATGTAAAAATCCATCATCTTCTGAAACTACATTTGTTAAAACCAAAAGCTGAATTTAGAAGTGATCAAAACCAACGAATAACATGGCAATTATCTAATTAAAAGGAAATTATTGCGTTTGCTGAAATATAACAGATCATGATAGCCAACACAAAATGGCAAAGAAGGAATAAAGTTACGCAGAAAATTCCATGATTTTTAGCCAACACAGTTTCAACCACATGTTTTTCTTTAATGGGAGGAGGCTTAACAGTCCACTAAGGCTCCAGGATTCATCATCCCTTTAAGCTCCTGGACACCCCAAAATCTGTAATGAGTTCCTAAGAATCCTTCAGGGAAGACATGACATACTGGAGCTCTCAAAACCAGTCCTGTGTCCTTGGGACTTGTCTCTGTGCTTTTCTGTCCATCAGAGCTATGATTTCCTTTTGTTACATCCCTTCTACTGTGCCACACAGAAAATGGGTCCTGTGTTTGTCTTGAAAGAGGTGAAAAATTGAGCAACACATTTACATTCATAGTTAATACAGGCCAACTGCTGTTCCTATATATATTTCCCCCAGATGCCACAGAACAATTTTCCTTTATATCCCCTTACACACATTTTCTCACAAGCTCTTAACTCCTATTCCTTAGACAGGATCAGCAAGTTGGATTGAGGGAGGAATACTTCCTCCAATGGAGCACTGGTATATTATCATGTTTTCCACCCATTTTATCCCCTCTGCAGTAAAAGTTGGATGGATGATCTGCCCCCAATTAATGGTTTATATATCATTTTAGCTTTAAAAAGTAGTCAGGACTAATTTTTCCCATTACCAAAAAAATAAAAAGCTCCAGAAGATGAAACCACTTAGTAGCTGACATTTTTCTTCATTGTCAGTGTCTGCCTACATTCTCATATTGCTGGAATTTTTAAAGAAATTATTCCATAAATCTCAATAAAGTAATATTCTCTCTTAGATTTAATTTGGAAAATGGAATATACAATCTGTGGGAGAGAAGTCTGCAAAATACTTTCAACCATTTGTTTTTAATTTACAGCAGATACTTTTTAAAACCTTGATCTATCTTCACTGGCATTGGACTGCAATCCCTACAGCCCAATTGCAACAACTTTAATTTATGTAATAATCATTATTTTTATGCTAACTGAATGCCTTGAAAAGAAATAAAAGAGGGAGTAAATCACCAAAAAACTTTTATATTTTTGGCATCCTTAAAAATTTGGTGAATCTCTGTCAGCTGGATTCTCAATCACTGTAACAGCCCCAAGACAACACACAAGTGGCAGAAGATGAAGGGATCTGCGTGACGCTGTAGTGTAAATGAGAAGAGGTTTTTATAATATCAAACTACATAAGAAAAGTACTTACTTGAGCTCTTCCTTGAAGAAAATACATATGTCTCCATAACACTGAATGCTTAATTGTTAGTAATAAATGTAAAATTATATTTTACACCTCACAAAGGCCTAGTTGAAGACGTGACCACGCACTATCAACTCTCTTTATCAAGTAGCACACCATGTTTAGGTCTGCTAAAACCTTGAGCACTTTGACGATCTCATCAAATCAATAGAGTCTCAGATCAGAAGAAAAGCAATGCGAAAAGGTGGCAGCTTCCATTGCTGCTCTTTTCCTTCCCCATAATAGCCTTACGAGATATGACAGGACAGTGTTATCAGGACAGGCTTGCTCCAGTGACTTTTGGAGGGAAAGAGCAGGCAGTCAGAATAAGTCAGAAGATCAAACAAACCTCAACAAGCCACCTACGAGACTACTCCAGTTTGCCCCCACAGTGACTTACAGATCACAGCCCTGCCAAACACTGGGTAGTTCCAAACATCATGTCCAAAGTTTGACGCAGCAGACAAATCCAAAAGTAGGGAATATTAGGGAACTGCCTCACAGAAACCAGCCCCTGTGGAGTTTTACCCCTCTGCTAGTTCCCCCTCACTGGGACAAATCAAAACTATTTCACAGACAGGATCCATGTTTCTCCAAAGGCCTGTGGGGCTGGGTAGGCCGCAGGTAAAATTGGATCAAACCCTTTATTTACAAATATTTGGTAAAGAAATGTGTAATGGATTACTTAATTTAAAAGTAATGTCATTTTGGAAGCAGAAGCATTCAAAACTGTGGTTTTGCTGTAGTTTAGTGAGTCAGCATTTTGTAGCTTGCAACATTTTACACTTCTTGTAGAAATACATTCCCCTTAAAAACTATACTGTCCATTAAAAATTTTTGCTTTTAAAATAGTATATTAAACATACATGGTACAACAAAAAGCCAAAAGGAATACAGTTCTATACAATCCACATAATCCTCTATTTTGTATAAAATGCATATAAATTTCATCAATGCGTATAAATTTTTATTTTACTATCTGCATAAATATTTCAGCTTCCAAGAGTTAGTATTCTAAGGAAAAAAAGGTAGCAAATGACTAAGGGAAGTGAACTTAATTTGCTCCTTACTAACCTAGTAACTTCTGAAATCACTTTATACGAATGGTTAAAAAAACCCCAAGCAAAATGCATGAAAGAAAATTACTCTCAATCTGAGCAGAACTCAAATTATTTTTAATAAGGCCTGAGAATTCCTTTATTCAATAAAACAAAAATGTGCCTTCAACAACATGTGAAAATTTAGGTGAATTGAAACATAATGAACTAGAATCCCTGGTACCAAATTTTATTTATTTGATATCCTTAAGTGTTGTAGTTCATCAAGATAGAAATTACAGATGATTTCATAATAAGTGAAGAGAATGTCTTATCCGTGTGTTAGATGTTCTAAATATGCAGTGAAGGAGAGGTTTTGGGGAAAAAAACCCAAAAAACCAGTGCTTCAAAACTGAAGCACTGGATTTTAAAACAGAGTCTGCAATGTGCTGATTTGCCTAGCAAATGTGTATGGCCACTCAGGAGTAAGCAGTGATAAAATAGGAAGTGCAAAGGGTATTGCTGTGTTATAGTATCACTGTCTGGAGTATTCAGAGAAGCTCCCAAGGCTGGACTGCACAAAACTTGCACTTCTTCCATTATGTTTCCTTGTTTTCTGTGTGAATTCTGCCCATTTACAAAAAGGTAGAATAGTGTTTTCTTAATGCTGTCCTCAAGCACACAATTCTTCATTTGATCAAAAACTAGGAATTAGGATTTGTGTTCAACTGATTAAAGGTCTGGGTCCATGATACTTTGTTTCAGCTCTAGCTGTTTGAAACTTTATCGTCTTAATTTTGAGACTGAACATACACTGTGTTGTTCTAATTGCACTGGCTTTTTGCAAAGAACTTTGTACTGTATTCAGCCAAGTTACAGGGTTTCCAAGATCATGGTCTTGGCTCCGGATAAATGGAGCCAATGAGCTAAACAAATTCCTGCTTTCTTGGTTCTTATAGTACGAGAAAAATGGAAAGAGCAGGATACTTTTACTGCTTTGTACAAGTGAAACAATCCTGGAAACTGCAAAAATATAAGTTAGCTGTGTTTATGTTAGAAAGACACACTATTTTAGAAATTATTTTTAGCTTTCTTTTGAAACCACAAATTATAACATTAATGAAGCAAACATTTCTCTCTTGGCAAATTTAAGTTCGATTTAAAAGAATCAGTTTGGGATTTAAAATAATAAAGAAATTGAGTCTAGTACAGACAAATATTGTGCTCTCATACCATGTAATAGTAATAGCTCTGTGTTGAACGAGGATACACATGTCTGTATTTGTTTCAACTTCTGTTACTAAGAATGCTTTACTAATGAGATAGATTTTAAAAGTGGGGTTGAAATAAATGAGTAATGGGGAAAAAAAGAAGAGAAGGGACTTCTAATCAGGAAAACAGTGTACATTCTTTCAAAGTCATGTTTATAAGTTCAGAGAAGCAGTGGATCCAGTTCCAAGACAAACCATATTTCAATCTGCTTTTCAGAACTACCATATAGCTCACTACTAAAGTCTGTTTTCAGCTGAATCTGAGCCCAACAACAACTGATGACTTGAGACACATTACTGGGCATCATCATGGGCTTTCACTTGTAAGGTATCACAGTTTCTATGGAATACTGAAAGGGCAAATCTAGTCTTGATGCAGATCTTGAGCAAAGCACGTGAGTTGATTCAGGAAGTTAACGTGGTTGAGCCACTAAATAAAAGTGATCATAATATAATTAAGCTCAACATCCTCCCATGGGAACCCACCATAAGGTAATAATATTACACTACTTTTCAAAAAAGGAAGATTTTTATATTGAGGAAGTTAGAAATAGCCTGAAGGGGAAAGTTAGGAAATTAAAATCCATAGAAGCAGCAGGGAGGTTCTTTAAAAGTACCTTATTAGACTCAGGGAAAATATGTATACACTGGAACAATCAGGAATCAAGAAGGTGAGAAATATTACGAGGTACAAGGGAACGTTCAGGCCCCCAAAAAATAATAATTCTATAATAAAATGGAAATCCAACTCAAGTGACACTAATAGAGCAGAATATAAATTCAGAACACCAGAGTAAGGGTTATATCCTGCCATTGTTTCACTGACAGAGTAAGTAGGAGTTTCCCATAAATATTCATGGTAGAACAACATTCTGAGGTTTGAGAGGAAATTTAAAGGACAAATAGGGAAAAATACAGAGAAATTTTAAAGACATCATGATAAAAGAACTTCCTCAAACTAGGTGATGATCTTTGGCAGAGGCTGGTTACGTGGACCAATAGAGTATAAAAGCAAAAGATATAACTTGATTTCTTTCCATAAGAGATACTGAGAAAAGCACATCCTATAGCTGGTGTTTACCATTTGCTGATTCTCCACCTGTTGGATGAGAAGGGGGAAAAAAAAAGAGGGAGAAGAGAAATCATGGAAAGCACCAGCATAAATTACCCTGAAAATAAGTGCTCTAAAGTAACTGAAAATTTGAGTAGCTAAGATAATGAAGCTGTACTATTCATTTTTACAAAATTCTTCTGTGAGTTTGGCTGTAAAAGGGCTCTGAAGTCATCCTGCAAATAACAGAGAAAGGAGAACCCACAAAAATCCTAGATGAAAAATTAGGAAAATTGTGAAATTAGGTCAAAAAAGCATCATGTTTATACTTTAATTTCTTGCCACAAAGAGAACGCTGTCAAAGAATCTGTAAGATAATGAAGAAAAAGTAGTTTATATTTCTAGAAGTTTTTATTTGGTGTTTCTGAAGAAAGTGGTATGAGAGATAGCTGCTCATACAATAAAAACACTCTGTTGTGGTTCTTACTGCACTCAGTCAAGAACTGCTCTATACCAATGCCTCTGGACATATCTCCAGTACACTTCTAAATTAGGAGTGAAAAACAAATAGAAGAAATAAATAATCCATATCTTTAAAATAATTTTAAAATGTGTCATCTCGTATTGCTTCCAGAAAATCAGCTGTTACTTTGAAAAGTTCATAACTAAGTGTCAGAATTTGCTGGTGATACAAGATTGAGTGCACTGCGAGGAAGTCTAGAGAAATTTTTTAAATATAAGTAATGAAATGGCACAGAAATTCAATACAACATAAAGAATCTTTAAACACAAAAAGAGCTCTCTCACCTTATTCTGTTCAATCCTGGAAAAAATATAAGTGTCAGCGACAACTACAAAAATCTAACCAACAATATAGATATTGAGCAGTATCTAAAAGAGGATTTGAAGCATTTGGGTAATGAACACTGTCACTATTTGATTCAGCAGCATCCTCAGCAGTACAGCAAGATACAATTGAATAAAATAGAGTCGAAAAGGGTTTTTGTTTGACGGCATCTAAAAATATATTTAACTTTGAAAAAATAAGATCTAGCAGAAATAGGTGAAGTAATACATTTCAGAGAAGGCAATATTGCCTTTTCATTCTGTTTTTTCTTCGATGAAAAGGTTTAACAAATTGAATTGTCACACTTAAAAGGAATGCCATTTGAGCAACATAATCACTTATCTGTTACAAGCTGCTGCCTTGATGGTTTCGATTCAGCACCAATTAATGAAGTATTCGCCTGTAGCTTTTCTACCACTATAATTTATTATCCAATTGTTTGCAAAAAATACAGCAGCCACGTAGCTTTCCTGATAGGGGATTGGGTCACCTGTCAATAAAACTGGGTGCAGGTAGGTCTTGTGTCTGCTGGCGTGGTAGCCTATACAACAATCACCTTTAATCTTTGCTTCACATTCCTTGTCCAGCAATAACGTAGTGTTAGTGTTTGTTTTCTGTGTGGGGCAGAACCAAGCATCTCAAAATTAGCTTCTCTGTGAAACTTGAGGTATGCTGCAATTAGCTTGGTAACTTGCTAACTCATTTACCCTATCAGACTCAAATGTGTGGCTGTTTTATGTCAGGGATGGATGCAATAGAAAGCATTTCCAAGAGTAACTAGGAATTGTCAAGATACATTTCCGGGGATGCTTATAAAATTCCAAAATATTGGACACAATATACAATAAGACAATTAAATTCAGAGAGGCTGCTTCAAAGGCACATATAAAGTCAATGGTCCTTGCTCACAGAGACCTGCTGTTCTGCTGCATGAAATTAAGTATTGTTTGGTAAAAGAGACTCATCATTGCTCTATATAGATCAAGGAAACTGTCCAGGATATGCAGGTTACAGATTGTAGTCCCTGTCATGAATCAAGAGCAGAATTCCTCTCCTGATTTTTAGGAAGGTTCTTTGGAAACCTTCTCAGGTCAAGACTAGAAATTCTAGTAAAAACAGAAAAAGAGAGAAAGTCCATAACAACATAGCCAGTAGCTTGATAGGTTAGATCTTTAGATTGGATGTGTGAACTGGGTTTTTTTTACTGATTAGGGTTTTCCAGCAATACTTGCCACAGAAATGTTTTCCCAAAAATCCTAGACTAGCATAAGAGTCACAGACTCCTGCAGAGGACAATGACAACGGGGATGTCATTCTCTAATTTCATTGCCACACTTAACTACCCCACCTGCAGCATAAGGTCCCGAAGTCTTCCATTCCCTGGGCTGAACAAGCCCCACTCTGGTGGCCTCTCTGCAGAGGGCAAACGCCCCAGTCCCCAGCCCCCCTTCACGGGACTCCCTGTGGTGTAGTGACACCACTCTGGTACTGAGGGGCTGTAGAACCAGGTGCAGTATCCTCTCTGCAGCCTCCTGAGTGCAGAGAGAAGGGAGGATGATGGGTTTCTCTGCTGCCTGTGCTCTTATTAAACAGCCCAGTCTGTGGCTGGTTTTCTCCGCTGCCAGGGCACTCTGCTGGCTCATGTTCAATCTGCTGTCTGCCGAGACCCCACACTCCCTTTCAGCAGAGCTGTCCCCAGCCAGTCAGTTCCCTGCCTGCATTGTTGCAAATGTAATGGGGTTTGGAGAAGAAAAAGTCTGCAGGAATCTGTATCTGTAGTTCTGAGTCGTTCCTTCTGGCTGGGCTACCCAGCCAGACGTAGTTCTTCCCCAACTCAACGAAGATCAAGGTTTCTGTTTAAAAACTAGAATCTAGAGATGGCCCCCCTGAGTCACCTTTCTTATCCTTTTGTCCCTCTTCCCACCATGAAACCCATCCAGCTGCTTTAAACACTGTAAGGTTTAGAACTTCCTATCAGGCTGGCTCCTCTCTGTCTTTAGATTTGCTTTAATTCCTCAAAAAGCAGTATTCAAATGAGATTTGCCAAGTGTATGGATGTGTATCAGAGTTCAGAAATAGCAGATGCTGTGATGCTGTTGACTTAATGGCTGTGAACTGCACATGGGCATAGAAGGGTGTGAGAGAAGCCTCACCACTCACACTATTTCCACTGAAGACTCTCCTTTAAGGGGTTGATTTTCAGAACTCTTAATCACTGCTGTAACCAGATACTTAGACTTGAATATTTATTATATACGTAAGGCATTAAATACTTATTGTGATTTATAGCTTAGGTTAGGATGTTATTTTTAAATAAGCCATTTAAAGTACCTTCAATCCTGTCCATTCACACACGCATGAGGCAGACTCCAAAATCATGAAATTGGCTTAAAAGCCACGTGGTTAAAAAATCCATTTGAAAACAGGGGGAGTGGAAATTCACTACCTCCTTCCTTTTTAGTTTGATTTGTGTTCTCAGACTTCTTCCTGCAATCAAGAAGTCTGAAGGTTTCAAATTAAAAAGCTGAAAACCTACTTGCAACTCTTTATTCTAATAATTTCAGCTTTTAATACACCTCTTATACTTTGCAAGGCTTGTAATTTAATTGCAAGCATTGGCTACACGACTTACTAAGATGTGTACACACATCTATGTAGCTGAAAATTCCACAACATAATGAAATATTAGTTGTAATTAACAAGAGGCTGGATTGCTGAGGTTCTGTGGCATGCCTGCAAATGTTTGAGCCCACATTCCTTCCATACAGTCAGCTCTGATGAGGCTCATAAGTCCCTCATGCAGTGAGACTGTGGGAAGAGCCCATATGGGCAGAGAGCAGGGGAACCTGCTGGTGTTCTGGAGAATATCTGCTTTGTTTCAATCTTCATAGCAGAAAGGGCAATTTTCATATTACACTTATTACATTTTGTGCGTCCCTGGGAGATTTTCCTCTATCAGTTCCAAGAACAATTGCAAGGAAATATTTCTGTGTTTATGAATTTGTAGAGGAAACGAATTGACCGCTTTTAAATATGTTTAGGCAGTTACATTTTTATTCCTCAGATATAGCAAACTGTGTATAGCCTGTCATTTTCTCAGAAGTTATTGTTCTTTTCTCCTAAGGGAATATGGTTTCTGTAGCTTTAGTGGGGCTCTACTAATTATTACATACCTCATATTTCTAAAGAAGAAATTATGTTTATGTTAGCTACTTTTCTTTCAGAAATTGTTCCATTCAGTACTTAAGTATAGATTGCAAATGTGTGAATTTCCTATTCCTTTCTGGGGGGAAGGGAGGGTAATAGAAAATGCTGGCATTTATCAAGGAATAATATATCAGTGTAATTAAATATTCTGACAACTCTAGTAATTTTTTCTACTTTGAATTTGAATAACTGTCACATTTAGCAAATGTCCATTCAAATGCAAAAGTCACCATGTGTAAATAATGACATCATTTAAAACAGATGCCCAAGTCTTCCAACAACAACAACAAAATCAGGAATAATGAATAATATTTACTTAAATTTCAAGTTTATATTAAGTAATGCAATGTACTATTTGAAAAAGCTGTCAGGGGTCTTTGGGTTAAATTGGTCCAAATTATTTCTATACTGCATAATTTTGAAAGATGACTTGAAAGATATAATTCCAGTTGATAATTCAAATTAAATTACAAATTAACTCAACTGGTACATATTTGTGTAAGGACAAGGATGCTGGTGAACCAGTCATGATGAAGCAACAAAAAATGAGTCCATGACTCCTCCAAAACATTTTTTAAGTTTGATTCCAAGAAGCCTTTGCAGACCAACTGGGATAAATGTGCATTTGTCATGTGGAAGGGAAAATTGTTTCCTACATGAAACAATTATGATGATGCTTACTTCTTTTTGAAGAGAGCAACACTGAAAAGCATGGTTTCTTTTTGTCATGTAAGCCCTCAGACTTGGGACTGAAACTTTGGTTCTTGCAGACAATCACGTATTTGACAAATTGCTACTGCTGTACTCCTATCATTCCTGGACTGTTTGGGGTTTGGTTTTGTTTAGTTTCAAACAAGTTACAAAGATGGCTTAACTTCAGAGAGATTTTCTTAATGAAATCCATTCCACCCAGAAGGTGTTCTCTCTAACAAATGGGAAACATCACTAAATTTAACCCAAAGTCTGAGCATATGGAAAGCTACATAGATGATGTCAGACATTACAAATATTATTTGTACTTGCTAGTTTACTTCAAGGGAAATTATGAGAATGACATCATAATGATGACTGACTAATTTTTATTAGTGTTTTCTCTCTGAAACTCTAGCCTTAGAGTTATAAAGAAAAACAGCTTTTAAAATGCCGTATCTGTTATTCTTTTCTAACACTTTGTGATTTTCTTATTTACAAAAGATATTCATATTTTAAAACACCATAGATACTATCAGCTCTTATTCTACTCCTTTGACATGTCAAATATTTTTTGTCAAAAAGAAAAAAAAAGTTATTATTTAATGCTCATAAAAGATAGGAAATGATCACATCTTCTTTTAAATTAATTGCTGCTTGGGTTGGCCTACGAACCTATAAACTCTGCTGGAACAGTTGTAGCTAATTTCTTTACAACAGTTTCTTACTATGGAAATGAATTATGCTGATGAAGGGGTGATGACCAGCTTAGGAATAGCGATATGTTTCTGCAGTCAGCAAAGACAAGTCACAGGGTGCCACAACTTTGAAAACACCCAAAATTCACAGAACCTGTAGAGCTCTATTTTACAGCAAGAAATGTGGTGATCCAGGGTTGCATAAGTACTTTTTACAAAGGTCTGTTGGGTAATTTTGCTGAGGACCTCTTACAGGATCAGCTCCAGCTCTGCAGGACAGCTCAGGCGCTCGGTGTTATCTTCAGGGCCGGAGAGAGCAGCAGCCAAGGACACCAATAAAACAGTGTCTCCCACAGCAAGGCAAGAAACATTTTTCAAGCCCAGACAAAGGGCATCCCTACGGGAATACTGTGAGAGTCATCAAGGGATGAGATATGATGAGTTGAGTCACTAGAGCCTCCACAACTAAAATCTGGTGGGTGGCACAGCAAGCCAAAGAATTGTGGAGAATTCCCCTCCCTATTTTTAGGAACTTAGCACCACCAAACTGCATTCTTAGGCTCTTTACTGAGGACAAGATTAGGCCACAACACCACTAATCTCCATGACCATATTAGAATCTTTCTCCAAATGCTATTGCCCCATTCAGCACAGTGTTTATGGCTGACCTCAAAGGCAATGGTCCTATCAACGTGTTTATGGTTGAGCATGTTCATAGATGTTATACATATTAGGACCTTTGTTTATCTGTGAAGACTGTTTTCATGAGAAATTAATATTTATGGTGTCAAAGTGCTTACACACTTTAGGGTAGTTAAATGCTGTGCCCCAATGGAGCCTTCGTATTCATGAATTAATTTAATATGCAAAATTCAGGGGTGAATTTAGCATCAATAATCCCTGCCAGACCTGCATATACGGCTCTGATTTCTGGCCTAAAGTGATGCATTCTCAGTCTCAACTCCCATGTCAATTAGGTGTGCAAAAGCAAGGTTCACAATGTGACTTCTGTGGCTGAGTTCAAGTCCTACTGGTAAAGCTTTTGAGAAATTGCCCCCTCTCAACCTTTGCCACCCTCTTGCCTTGGCAATGCTGAGTAAATGTCTAACTGCTCTCATTTCATTCCAGCGCAAAGCAAATAAAGTTCAGCAAATAACTAAGGCTTGCTACCATCACGCAGTGTTAAAAATTTTTACTTCCAGAAAATCCAGCAACATCTTCCATAAATGATGTCTATTTGAGTTCAAAGATATCCCAAAACAAGAGGTCTGAGTCGTATCAATTCATCTCGACACAGAGGGAAAGTTAGTTCTGAGACTGGTTTGCAGTGCAATTCTAATGAGAGCTATGCCACCATGTAATGGGCCTGTGCTCCAAGGAATGCTCCCCTAACCAGCCCCATTTGCAAATGATTTTCAGGATAAAAATGAGCAAATGATCTGTAATAGATAATATACAGCTAATCTTTACATCACACATACCACATCAATTAATATTGATACATTTATTAAACCTCTTTTATATATGACTTACATTAAAGCATTCTATTTTATCAAGGATTCAAAGGGATTAGAGTTCAATTTGTTATTTTAGTATACTATACCTTTAAATTGTTGACATATAAGTTGTATAAATAGAAACACCATAAATCTCTTAAAAAATGTACCATAAATTTTTTATGTATGACCTTTAAGTAACAGCAGTCTGTTGCATAACTCTGCAGGGGAAGTCACATGGTGGAAACCTCATATTTCCTTAAATTTATGGTTGTTTCTTGGTGGTCTAAAATACTTCTTTCTTTTTTTTCTTTTTTTTTCTGAAGTTGTAGTCTTAGTAAATTGTTTAATGTTTGGTCTAATGCAGGTCAATGTAAGTTCTTATTTAGATTTATAATAGGAAATATATAATGTCAGATACCAATGAAGCCTGGCTAATAAAGTCAAGGATACCAGTGTTATGTTTCATTATAATGATGTGAAGATAATGCCTTTAGCTGCATAACCACCACGTTAGCTACAGACCATAAAATAATCTTTATGAAATCTCAGGGTAAGATCAATAAAGAGAAAAAATACTCGATTTTTCCCAGTATTTTTTCCTCCTCAATGAGAAGCATTTTTGATTGATAAATCCCCTCATCACCATTGTATCAGACCTCATTTACTGACACCAAAAGTCAAATAAACGCTGAAGTGGAGAGAGTTGGCTACCTCATGTTACCCTGTTTTGTACTAGAAAAAAAAATCAGTGGAGTTTAGGCATGTGCCTAAATACTTGCTGAATAAAGGCCTTATGAAACAAAATTTTATATTAAGGTAATGATTTATCACTGCCATTACTTTGAGGAAATTTTTCTCTTTCCAACTCCAAAAGAGTTTGGTTTACACTCAGAACAGTGTTATCGGCATCAACAGAAAAGGTCTGCCTCAAGTTAAAACATGCAAGTGAATATAAATTGCATGAACAAGAAGAAATTACTAGTGGTTTTCCACCTTCACTGAAATCCTCAGAATCCAAAACAGGAATTTACAACACTTGGCAGAATAAAAATTAAACCCCACTCAGAAATGTCAGTATTTAAAATACGTAGTACAACCATAATTTAATGAGTTCTTTAAAAATACATGGGCGCATACGTGAAGTGCAGTTTTCAAAACCCTTTTTCCCCAACAGTGGAATTGAATGTTGTAGGCATAACAACATTAGTTTATTCTTTCCTATAAAATAAATTCTTCTAGATAGTTCAAAGACCATTTATTTAAGCCTTAAGATATGCAAATCAAGCATGTGTGCACTGTTTTTACCCACTCATGTTCCACTTTTTGGAGCTACAAAAACAATTACATTTGATGAGAATTTAATCTACAAGGCCAAGGAAAACTGCATTCACCTAAATGCTGGATGCAAGTGTATGTAGTGAGCATGTGCATAACACCTAAGCATAAACAGCTTGGGAAATCCAAGCTCTGCACAGTCATAAATCCTCCCCTGAGAGGCAGATGTGCAAGGCAGATGTGCACGTTCCACAGCAGATGCAAGTGAAAGCAGTGCTTTGTGTGTCCAGCCTAGCAAAGGATGAGGGCAGCTTTAGATTGGATATTAGGAAGAAATTCTTTACCGTGAAGGTGGTGAGGCACTGGCACAGGCTGCCCAGAGAAGCTGTGGATGCCCCATTGCTGGAAGTGTTCAAGGCCAGGCTGGATGGGGCTCTGAGCAATCTGGTCTAGAGAAAGGTGTCCCTGAGAATAGCAGGGGGGTTGGGACGAGATGATCTTTAAGGTCCCTTCCAACCCAAACCATTTTAGGATTCCACGAACTGATAAAACACAATTCTAAAATGAAGCTGAAAGGGGTACTAATGATTCATTTTCAAGGAACAAGGGATGGATTTACCATCAAGTCATACATCCATAGGCTACCAGCTAACAAGCAGAGAACTCAGCCCTGCTGATCTGCTCACACTTGCAGTTGCAGTGGGCTCTGTAAAACGCTGCTGTTTGTGCCTCCAGCCTCACTGCTTCTCCAGACAGCCCACATCAACCTGAATGTAACCCATCAATCAAAGATACCCAATAGTGTGCCTTTAGTGTCTTAACAACATTTGGTTCAAGAGATTCTGGTCATCTTGTCCAGAGCTCTCAGGTGCTATGCAGGTTCAATATGTACTAAAAAATAATGGAAAATACAAGAATGGTTTCTTTTTTCATTCTGATTTCTGGATAAGCACTAAAACAATTAATACATGCTAAATAAATATCTCCAGGAGGGTTTAACAGTGAGAAATCAGATGTGCTCAGTTAAGGAACAGGTAATTTGTATAATGAGTGTGTTTGAGCCTGGAACAGGGTTAATCCAGAATCTTGACAGACATGAAAGACCAGCAAGCCTTTTATTTTCTCAATAATTGTCTTTAAAAAGAGCATTTAGAGCCTGAACTTAGAGGAAGGATGATACTACTCAAGGCTAGTCTGCAGAAGAAGGAAAATGTGCACCAAAAAGAGAGCCTGGAACATTTTCCTATCCATGCAAGGCATTCATTATCCTTACAAATAACAGAAAAATCAGCACTGCTGAGGCTTTCACAAGTAGATGAGGGTGTCAAGGGAGAGGCAAAAATCCATCCCGCAGGCAGCGAGTCTTAGGAACCTCAGAATGCTGGCAGTGGCCTCGTTAGAAACCAGAGAGCCTTCCTATGCCAAGAACAGACACTAAAATCTCAGACAGTTAATGCAAGAACAGGATAGAGAGAAGTGAGAATATTCTGAGATTTTGAAAACATACTCTCACCAAGTGTGGACTGAAAGGTTCTCAGAAAGGGTCAAATGAAATATTTCATTTCAGTGTTGACATTCTTTTAACTAAAACTAATTTCTAAACTGAAAACAACCCACTGAAATAATCAAAGTTCCCACTTTTACACGTATTAGAACTGGATGTTTCAAGAATTTCAAAACTATTTCACTTTCTGCCCCCCATATACAACATGTGTCACAAGCAAACCTCCCTTTCTATCAGGGAAAGCGGAGGCTTGGACAAATCAGCATTTTCCAATGCTGTCTTTATCCAGAGAGCTTCCAGCCATTTGTAGTGAAGACATTTTTCATAGTAATTTACTGGTTGTCTTAGGAAAAATGAGTTCTGAAGTTCCATGTCTGCATCAGCTATTGACGCACACAAACATATTCCTCCAATTATTCCATATGCATGCAGTGCCTCACCCTATTTCATTTTTATAACTGTGCATGCTTAACACATTCCTTCTTTGCAATGTCCAAAACTATCTTTGCATTCTCAACAAGAAACATATTTCTCATTCACACATCTTGGGCCAAACCCAGATGGTATTAGTTTCCTACAAGGGTATTTCCTGTATGTCTGAATTGTCAACACGGCTGTGGATTGCCATCATTCTCCTCTTATATACAGATTCTAGTCATGGAGAGCAAACCGTATATCCTCCACCACCCTGGTTTTTCCACTTGGCACATTTCATAAAAATATTCACGTCTCTCTCCAAAATATTAATATTTTTCTCACTGTTTTACTTGAGAGGTAAAGACAAGACCTAGATGAGGGATCCGCAAAAAATGCCTGATTATTTTAGCTTCCTCTGGCATTCGCAAAATGTCTGTGGAAAAAATCTGGATATCTCTGGATTTATTTACTCCCCACCTTCAGGTAGCTGGCACATTACATATATTTTTTAGACTTACTGAAAGAACGAAAATAATTGCTTAAGTCACTATTTAAAGCCAAGCTTAACTGCAGTAGTGCAGGTAAGTTGCTCGCTGGCCTTTCTGCCCTCGGGCTGCACAGCTCCTGGGGCACCAGGAGGCCGATGGGATTGGAAGAGAACCAGTGGGAAAAATCCTTGGGCAGTATCGGAGAATTCAAATGCTTTTTTTTCTTCTCTGCTCCCATTCAGTCCCTTTTCAGAAATGTGTTTCTGACCCAGGTACAAACACAGTGCACATGCATGATTTTTGTTGAAAAAATGCAATCATAGCCTTTTTTGGATTTTTTCTAGCCGTGTTTTTATCAGGACTCCAAAAAGTGCAGTCTTTTTATTTCAACAAGTTTCATTTCAGATAACAAATACAGTTCCAATGCTCACACTCACATGTGGAACCTTAAAACTCAGTAGCAGATGCTGGACATCCAAATGGGTTTTCTGTTTGCATTTGTGCCAATAAGACAAGACTGTTTACTTCTTGGAACAGCTGAATGGCCAAAGAACATAGGTATAAACAATTTCAATACTGGAGTAAGAAGACATAACAGAGTGGGCTAGCCTTCATCCAGTAGTGCTGTTGTATGTCTACTGGTAAAATGCTGAAGAACACTTGCAGAGCTTCTAAATACAAAGTCTGACTTTGCTTATTACTGAGAAAACCAGCAACACATGCAACCAGCATTTGCTTTGAAGATATGACACGTTATTACCAAAACTATGCTGAATGCTGATGCTAAATATAGGCTGAAACATGCCTCTCCATGCATCCAGATTTCAGAGTCCGAAAGTTCTTCGGATATTAGAGAGCAGAATAGCATTTGCTTTATTGCTAGGATTTGCACACACATTTTTTGGCAGCTGAAAAATAGTGATATGTTCCCATCTTTCGGGGCCTGCAGGGAAAGCCTCATGTTCTACGTGGGGTCTCTGCCCTCAGGAGAGAATCTCAGACAAGATCACAAGTGGACTATAAGCATCAATTGCAGTTAACCTTTTCTATCCTTCCCACCTCTCTCCTGTATTTTTATGTTACTTGAACTTCTATTCTTCACATTTTCTCCCTCTCCCCTACTAAAAACCATTCAGATAATGCAATTTTCTAGTTTCGTACAATAAGAAGAAAAGGAGATTTGAAACATCTTGCAGAAATCACTTTAGAGCCTTTGATAAGTACCTTCAGAGTCTTAGGGACTAAAGCCAGAAATTTGCTTAAGAAATAACCTTCAATGAAAAAGATTATATTTTACAGGGAAGATGAGCATCATTTTGAAAGGCCATGGAACCCACTCTTCTCTCAAAACAGTGACAGAGCTCATAAACACCACAGTTTAATCTAGGTTATGTTGCAAACATGAATGATTATCATAGTAATACCTGGCAAAGAAACACAAATGGTGTGGACTGAATAAAGTTCCTCTAGCCCTTTATTACCCTCTGGCAAAATGTATCCTGTTGAAGGGGTGATTTTAAATCCTTTTTTAACCATTTATTTTGCAAGATGCAGACTGTTAGTAACTTTTGTCACTTGCTGAGCAGGTTTTAATATCCACTAGCGTGCAGACAACAGTAAGGACATGGAGACCAATCTAAGTGGAAATCCATAGCTTTTTTCCTTCAAGCTGGTTATGGTTTTCTGTTTTCTCCCCCAGCTACACAATATTTAAATACATAGCTCATGGGAATGTACCATTCCTTTTGCAACCAAAAAAAGCAAGTATCTGCTCTAGAAGGTGGCAATTTAGCACTGAGAGCCAAGGGAGAAAGGCAGAATTGTTTGTAAGAGTAATATCATCATGGCATCTTCCCATTTGCATCCCTCTTTTTTGAAACTAGTTATTTTTTAATGCCTACAATTAGACAGATCAACATTTCTGGTTTTAATTTAATGCAGAGAGTATGATAATTGCTGTTATTCTGTTCTGAATTATATCCCTAAATTTCCATATAAAGTGGTCACGGTAAAACAGCATGAATTTGTTTTCGATTATCGGAGTATAGAATTTGTTGTAGGTTCGTTCATTTTACATAAGCACTGTCAAATTTGCTCTGTGTCACCATTCATCCTCTTTTTTTCCCTCTCTCAGCAGAAAAGGAAATAAGTCTTACGGCTCATTTTAAAGTGCTGTAGACTTTTTTGTAGACATTTATTAAAATTAGCAGCTCAAGAAGATCTTCGCATGATAGTAGGATTTTTGTTTTTCCATAGCATATTTTTATCCTTAGGAAGAACAAAAGTGATTGGCTGAAATGTCACACCATAAAAAAAAAGCAACCTCTGAATTGAATTATAATTCTTAGAGTCTTTTGACAACTCTCTGCCATTAATCTGTATTTTAAGCAAAATGAAAAATTCTATTGAACGTCCTACTGAAAAGTAAAGCTAGGTTTCATATACATAGTGAAGGAATGAGAGCATGAGAAAACCAGAACAGATGGCTGAAAGGACCATAGTCAAATTAGAGCATTGGTAGAACAGCAGATCACTAATAAGATTAATTTGTATCGTTTGTGTGTTTACCGAAAAATAAAGTCAGATAGCATCAAAATAGGGTGAAAGTTTAAAAAAAGTCATTCTTGATTGGAAGAGGTAAAGCCACAGTTTTGGTGACTGGGAAAAAGTCATTAGATTTAGTTAGTTAGTCATTAGATTATTAGTGTCATGTCATGTCATGCCTTTGTGAATGTTATTTGGAACGTAGTCTGTTCTCTGTGGGGTATCATCTGAGCCAATTTTATTGGACTGCCCACTGAAAAAGAGTTGTAAAATTTGCCTTTACCACAGAAGTGGCATGGAAAGGTGGGTAAAGCTGCAGAGCAACAAAAAGGAGGAGAAAAAATACAAAAGGTCATCAAGTCTATTCTCCCCTATTAATGAAGGATTTTCATGGTCAGTAAATTTCTGAACACTTACTGCATTCTCATTCACTGGAAGGAAGCTTTCTTGCTGTCCTGGAAGGCTAATTCTGCAACACAATAGACCTCAAACCAATGCAGCAGAAAACCTGTCAGGGAAAGACAGTCCACAGTGGAAGAATGCTGAAGAGGAAAAGTGTAGGAGAGCAGATATGCCAAATAAATAAATAAAAGACCAGAAAGTGGAGGCGTGCCAGGGAACTGAGAAGGAGCATGCTTATTTTTTACCTTCCCATAGTGGCCTCCGCTGGTGAACCACTCACTGAGTTGCTGGTGGAATGTAAAGCTTCCCTGAAAATAAATCCAGCTGGGGACAGAGGTGGAATCACCACCTGTGTTCCCAGAGGATAAATGCTGCTTACAGCTCAAGAGGCCTCTGTGGTGCAGGAAAGTGTGTAATTCACACCTTCCTGAGCCAGCTTTACTGAATGCAATAATCATCTGGTCTTTATTTGAATCTCCCTCTTCCGGGACTGATTTCCACTGTCTTCTGTTATTCCAATTCTCCTAAAGCAGTGCAGTACATAAAGTTCCTCAGTCCAGATGCAGACCTCACATGGGCTCATGGCCACCTCCTTGCAAGCACACTCACAGCCGTATGTCACTCTGCCCAGAACCTCTCAATTATTGGCTGGCTCTGGGCAGTGTCAAAGCTTTCAGCTGCTCCCAACCAATAATTGGGAGAGTTGCGAAAGCAGGATTTCTGTTGTACCAGAAGAGTGTGAAGGAGGCAAGCTGTGGGTTTGTGTTGGGTTGGCATCTGCATTTATAAGTTTCATGTACTTTCTTTAGGAGGACGGGAAGAAAGAATTGTATTATCAGGGGACGAGGATTGTCATTTGGATTAAACTAAAGACTTGCCCAGCAGAACAGCAAAATCTGGAGTTGAGAAATTAAAAAAATAAGTACAGAGGACTAGGACTAGAAGTGAAAGGTCCTGCATTTAGTGACTGGTATCTTCAAAGGACTGTGAAGGTAAGGAAAAGAAAAAAAATGATCCCCTCCATGTCAAAATTTTGTCTTTGCTGCAACAGAAGTAAGAAGAAAAAAAAGAATCAGGGTTTAAGTTCTAGTGCTATCAAACATCAGAACAGAAAACTTTGTGATGGATGCACTTCGGCCATTTTCAGCTAAATCCTGCCCTGCACCTAAATGAATAAAAAGCATCTCTAACTTCAGTAGGCTTTGTGCTTAAATTCCAAGTCAGAGTACAGCCCTTTAAGTATTTCTCATGTATAAATTTAATTGTCAAGCGTTCCTGTACCTAAAGTTATTTTAAAGTCAAGTATTAAAATAGTGCATTTGTTGAAATCAGTAAAAAATAATCAAAATGTTTTTTAAAAATCCTTAGATAACTGCAAAGCCCTTTACAAACAAGGAAAAAAGTGAAGCTCTGCAACACAAGAGGAAAAAGGAAATACTTTGGAGATAGGGTCTAGTATGTAGACCATACTGAGCCATGACATCAGTGTAATTATTTTCCCCTAAGTTAAATGTCTTAGGTTACAAATCCTTCCCTTGCCAGAGGCCTCAGGCCCCACAGATAGCAAAGCACTCGAGTCCTCAACACCCAAGAGGTCTAATAGGAGCTCTGCTCCTGCAGCCTGCCTGCAGCCCAGACAACTTCTGCTCCTTTCATTCTGTATTTGCTCTATTGCCACCAGGCAGGGGCAATTCCCTCTTGTGGAGCTCAGAATAGGTGGTGCAGCTTGAAGGGCAGGGTGTACCCCTGCAGCTTGGCAGGCTTCTGCTTCTGCTGGAGTCATGTTTCTATCCTGTGCTGGGGCCAAATTTCCAAAACACGGCAATTAAGCAAACACTTCCCACTGAGAAGAATACCTGACACTGATCTTCAGCCCTCCTGAATCTCTTTCTGAAGAGTTCAGATGGTGCTGCCTGATAAGAGATTTTACACCCTTCACCCATGTTTTTTACAAATAAAACTCCTTAAGATCAAACACTTGGTGAGGCATATTGATTATGCTATTTATTAAATAGGAAATAAACTAAATTAAAGGTGACTATATTACTTCAACAACTTACCCAGCATTTGCACTATAATAATAGATGAAAACAAATGATATAAAGATATTAGAGTTAAAATATTAAGTCAATGTTGAATTTGCATAATTTAAGCACTATCCCTTTTAAAAAAGGTTGTTACTCTGGTCCAACATGATGGTGGGTTTGTCCAGACAAAAAAGTTAAGTATAAATACCATTCTATACCATATACACCATACATATATATATACCATAATAGTACTGTTAAGTATAAATACCATTATTTTATAAGTATTATATAAAGAGTGCATTTTGAAATCAATTTTAAAGGAAAACTTGGAATATGCTGCCTACATTGTTTACTATTAAGCCACACAGAGTAATGGAAATAAATGGTCATGTCTGGTTTTGCTTACTAGCATTAATTACTACTAAGGATACGTAATTACAGGTCATACTTACAATATGATCTACTTTAAATGAAATAGTTTAAAATACCAGTTAAAGCATTCCTTTTTATATTTCTCTGTATTTACTATATGTAATAACACATATATTGACATAATTAAATGGCAGCATGTCTTAAAAATAAGTGCAGCATATGTTTCTGTATTATAGAAAAAGTATAATACCTTAATAATATCATAAAACTTCTGTCTATAATATCAGAGATATACCAGAGTACATTTGAAAGCACACAAATTGGAAGCAGAGCCCACTTCTAAGGAGTGGTTAGTGATGAAAATAGCACCATTCTATAAAAATCCAGTATTCACGTGCTTCACATGCAGTATTCACAATGCAAGTGACTTCTCTTAGTGTGAGTCAAAATACAAAGTGGATCATGTTGTGCACTTGTTTAACATTTTTACAAGTGTAAATATGTCAGAAATTACAATGCAAAAAGAAACAGCCATTTAAAAATGAAAAATATAGAAACACTTTGTTTTAATGTTTACTTAGCTTTGTACTGACTTTATAGAATTCTGATTAAATTATTTTCATGGCAATGGTCGTAAGCTAGACCAAACTGGGGTTTAAAGGTCCAAGGTTCCTAGTCCAAGGAAATCAGTTTTGGAAAAAGTGTAGTATTGGTGCAGAAAGTGTCACTGCCACGAACAGGAGAGGGGAGCGTTCAAGCTACAGAGCACCACAGGCAGACATCGAAAGTGGGAGCTGCCAGATTTAGTTACCACACAAATTTCACATTGGCCCCAGTCCACAGTATGTTTAAGTAATTAATACTCATTTCAGCCAACCATCATTCTTTGTCTTCAACAGACATCCCAATGGAATACAAAGATTTGCCTCATTCTTCTTGCCCTTCCTTATACAACTGACAAACATTAATGGTTATTCCATCAAACAGTGCAGTGCAGAATCTCATACAAGCTGCTTTATCATCTACAGTTTGTTGGTGCTGGTTTCATCTAAAGGGAAACTTTCTAAAAAAAAAGGATGTCAATAACTTATTAACCTGCCAAGAAAAAGATACAGATATTTGACACATGGTATACCCAGGAAAGACTGAACAGCCTGGGATGCTGGTTTCACATCAAAAGTCCATTGATAAAAAAAGTAAAAGTGAGGAATATTCTATAGAGAAAGTCTGAAATTTTGTACATAATTATTCAGTTTGATAGTACAAAAATGACTACTCCTAAGGGGTTTTGCTGGATATGTCTCCATTTACCACACAGTATATGAGACAATAATACAGAAAACTATATACTTTCTGGCACATAGAGCATTTCAAAAGCTATGGAAGTTGTGGCAGTGATTTGGTTGGAAAGAACAGGTTTGCCAGTTAGTGATAAAGTTGAAAATACACATGAACAATCAGTTTGTAAAACCAGGAAAACTAAATATGGAAAAACTCATCTGTATTTCTAGTTGAACGTAAGTCAACTAAAGGCTTGATGCTGCACTGATTTCAGTATCTTGGAGGGACATTCACAAAGTTTTTATTAACTGCATGAGTAAATAGACTTTTGAGAACAAAATGTCTGACTTTGAAAAACAGCAGTGTGACTTTTCAAGAAGCAATAGAAACAATGTACAAACAAAGAGATATATTGCAGTCTAACAGAATCATGCAAGACAGCAATGAGTAAAAGTCCTACGAATGCAACTTGCCATAGTTACTACCTTGCAGGTCCTGTGTTTCATCCATTTTTCAAGTTCTTGCTGCATGTGTACTTCATTAAAAGCTCTCAATTTAATTTTCACCTGTTTACGCTTTCAACAACTCTGCTTTCACACTGAGACGGCTGCCATGGCATCAAGCACTAAATCAAATCTTCAGCTTAGTAACAAAAAGATCTTTTCTTACTAATACTTTCAATAACTCACCTTGCATGGCAGACCTAGTGTGACTCATTGACATTCCTGGGCCCTTAAATGAGTTGAACTCATCTCTCAGGAGAAGAAATAGGACTGTCTTTGTCTGGGCACAACAGATAGAATCATTCATCAGGAATCTTTGAAATATGCCTTCCTGTTCCCAAAGCAACTGATTTGCCTCCCTTTGCTTCAGACTTTATCAGAGCAACTTGGTCAAAACTCTTAGAAACTCAAACAATAATATCTACAATCAGTTCAGACTCAGCTGCAGAATTATTTTTGGCTCATAAGGGAGAAGGAGCTGGATTGCCAGTCCCTTCATCCATGATGACTGCAACTGATTTGGCAGCTCTAACTAGACTTTCAAAACTAACCTCTCTGATAACCCCCTGAAACTAAATTTTTCTAGCAAACAAACTAGCAAATTTTGCCTGCCTCTAAATTAGCAGGGTCCAGATTTCATTGTACAAATCTGTTTGCATGGAAATCTCTTGACCTATTTACATCTCCATTTCTGACTCAGGTTTCTCTTTGGTGGTTGTGATTAAAAAGGAAGTACAGCAATCATGTTGAATTAAAATAAATTAAAGCTGTGCACTTTCCCAATTAGGCCCTTTGTGGGATGACTTTCAACAGGAAGACAGGCCCATCCATCACTCTGAAGTGCAAATACATTTTAAAAGCTCCATTCTCTCGTATAATTTAAAATTTCATAATTAGTTATCTTGGGTGTGGTTAGACTTGCAAAACGTTGTCTCCTTACGGGTGCAGAACTGGAGCACTTGAATCTACAACAGAGTCACTGGTTCTAGTTTTGAAGGGCTGGCAAGCCCTGAGTTAAACTCCAAAACAACTATCAGCTTGTGAGTAATCACATATATGAATTGAATTTGAATTGTTATCTGTGTGCTGTGTTTATTTCTGTGCCTCAGCTTCGCTCCCTGTATTGCCTCAAGAGCAACAAATGAATCTAAGTTTTATTCTTCATTTATTCAAATGCAGTTTTAGGCATAGTAATAGTACATGCATTTTTAGAAGCTTTTTAGAAGCCAAAAAGAAAATTGCCTTCTATTTAAGTTCACAGGGTATTTGCATTGTCACAGTACATTACATGGATTGGATGCCTAACATATAACTGTACTAATCTTCATGGCAAACATAATAACAAAAGAAAGTTGTTCTGAGATTTTTCTATTTTTACTTTAAAAAATAACAAAAAACCTTTCCAGTGAGGGACCACATGTAAAACTATGGTTTCTCTGCACACAGACCAAGGCTGCTTATTACCTACAGTACACCAGCGATGATGAACAGACCACCATAGTTGTGACAACTGATGTTGCTGCCTCCAGGGTAAAACAAAGGTTTACATATTACACAAGCAATTTAACTGTTTTCTAAACATATTGCCAAGACAGTGGGAGTTGGCAGCCAGCACTATGTTTTAGGTTTTGGATACTTGGATTAGAAGTGACTGCTGATTATAGACCTTTTTATTCGTCTTCTACGAATTACAAGCAACCTAGTAACCTAGCAAAGAATCCTTCACAGCACTTAAGCTTGTCTTCATGGCTTCCCAAAGATTACATACACAAATCACTCCACAGAAGTGGCGTAACAGACTTGTGCATAGATAACTACATAAGGCAATTGTCTTGTTCTAACTCTTAAAGACTTCCCCAAAGTGAAATGTTTTATAATCCTTTTTGTGCAGTAGTCAGGAAAGAAATAAAAGAGTTTGGGCAAAGATTATCCACAAGAAAGAAACTTCTTTTTTTTGGGTTCCAGCTGAAACACAATAAAGAACATAATTAACTTCACAATTCTTTGTGTTTTTCATTTGACTGCAGGGAGGAGATGAAAGAGGACTGTTAAGCCTTGCATTCCATCCCAATTACAAGAAAAATGGAAAGCTGTATGTGTCTTATACCACCAACCAAGAACGGTGGGCTATTGGACCTCATGACCACATCCTTAGGGTCGTAGAGTACACAGTATCCAGGTATCAGTAGAAGTCTAAAATTCACAAACTGTATTTCTCAGCAACCTCTGCATTTTGGTATTTCTGATTTCTAAAATGAATACAAGGTTTACAATGTATAAACTTAGGCACCTGCACAAAAACGAGTGTGGATTTTATTTCAAGCTTTGGTTTTGGAATGACAGTACGTACACTGTTTTTTTTATTTTTAAGACCTTTTTTTCAGTTATTTTGTCATGTTTTAATTATAATTACTTCCTACTTATTGTGTATAGGCAGCAAAATAATTGTTTGTGAATGCTAGAAGATTGAAATTTCTCAGAAATACTGTTAGGTATTTTTCCATCAAGTTACAACATCCACATCTCAAAGTATCATTTGAATGAGTCCAGTGTATTTTTAGAAAGAAGAACAATAATAGTGAAATGTGAAAACTGTGTTCATATCTTTAACTTGCAGGAAAAATCCACACCAAGTTGACATGAGGACAGCAAGAGTGTTTTTAGAAGTAGCAGAACTGCATCGAAAACATCTAGGAGGACAGCTGCTTTTTGGCCCAGATGGTTTCCTATACATTTTCCTTGGAGATGGCATGATCACTCTAGATGACATGGAGGAGATGGATGGCTTAAGGTACAAAAACTACCAGTGGACAGACTGCTATTATTGTGCTTAAAGGCTTCTGTGGCTCAGCAGAATTGCAGGTGATCCTGCGGTTTTTAAGTATTTTTTAAGTACAAGGATATACTTAAAACCCAGACCAGAGGGCAGTTGTAATACTGGGTTTTAAATTGATGTAAATCAAGGGGAGACTGAAACAGATTAATGATGAAGAAAGACAGAAAGGAATGAATTTAAACATCACATCTTTTCATGTTTATAAAAAGAGTTTAGGCGCTCTCCTCCATCACAATCATAAATGTAAGTTAAGACATTTTAGTTTCTCTTGTTTCACATAACAAGAAAGTTCTGAATCCTTACAAAAAAGTATCAACATCTCCACTCAAACAATAAAATTTTTTTCTCACTTGCTTTCTATATAATTAGTCTTTGGATTGTACTGTGACTAGAAATCATTGAATTCAAGAGTAGGATCCAAAGTGTGAGCAAAAAGCATTATGTAATAACAAAGTGATAATATCCATAGTTACTCTAGATGACACAGTACAAAAGAGTTAGTAGCCTTATATTTGAAGCCATAAACAATTTTGATGTTTGGAAAGTTGTTCTTATTGATCAAGTTGCTTCCCAACAGAGGCGTTTTAGTCTGCACATAACAAGGCAAGGTATTTGCCAAACTGAATCTTGGATAGGCTCTGCTACTCTCCTTTGGACTTGCATCCACCACAAAATCAATCTCTATGTGTTTAATCAGTAAAGTGGGTCATTTATTTTGCTGGTTCACTCTAGTATTATATGGATTAAACCTACCAGTAAAATACTTTGAAAAACCCAATTGTTTTACCCTCCAATTCTCTCAGTGACTTTACAGGTTCTGTATTGCGCCTCGACGTCAATACTGACCTGTGCAATGTCCCTTACTCCATCCCACGGAGCAACCCACACTTCAATAGCACAAACCAACCTCCTGAGATTTTTGCACATGGACTCCACAATCCAGGCCGGTAAGTAAGTTTCAATTAAACTGAAATTACTCTAGAGTAGACACTGTTTTCAACCAGACCTTTTTTTTATACACTCAGGCAGCAATATTTCAATAATAAAAGCACTCGTGAACTTTTTGAATCTTCCACTCCTCCACCTCCACACATATGTCACTGTTAGAAACAAATGTACATTGGCAAAGGGGAAAGAGAAGAGCATCCACATCTACTACAAGTCAAGACCAAAATGACAGAAACAAAGTACACCATTTTTAGTTTTAATAAATAATAAAATTACTACCTTTGTGAAAGAAAAGAGCTTATAGCAGAGAGTTGGTAAAGTACAGCTGAGATGGGAATCTTGACTCAGGAAAAAAGGCACATGGAAAACAAGTAAGAACATCTGGTGATAGCTAAACAATAGCAAGGAGGAGAACAATGCTTTAACTAAACAACACATAATTCAGCAAATTAGGTGGGTGGTAGTACTAAAGTGACATTTAAAGTCATGGTTCGAAAAAAATCAGAAAGTCAAGTTGCTCAGATAAGGAGTTGATTCTTGGACTTTTTAACAGTCCAAAATTCCTTCATCATGTAAATTCATTTAGCTTGGTTAAGGCACTATTTTTCCCAGGTGCTATAGCGCAGACTACATTTTATCACTAGGGAAAAACTGGTTTACTTCACATTACATAGAGATGGTGTAGGAATGGGAAAGTTGTATTATCTCTTGTATGTAAATCTCTCAATATATTTCTCAGGTATTTTGGCTCAGCATGAAATAGGTCCCTCAAATGAGTAGGTACCACAAAGAAACAATAATACTTTAAAATGTAATGCTTCATATTGATAATTATATGTTATGAACTCACCTTTCTCATGGATTTTCTCTTTTTTTTGTTGTTTTACAGTTGTGCTGTAGACCGGCACCCAACAGATGTAAACATCAATTTAACTATACTTTGTTCAGATTCAAATGGAAAGAACAGATCTTCAGCAAGAATCTTACAAATAATAAAGGGTAAAGACTATGGTAAGTTCTATCCAGGGTCAGAAACAGTCAGTTTCTGTGTCCATGGAATAATAAATAGAAAGCAGAAGAGAATACATAAAGGACTGTATAGCCATGATAGGACGCTTACAGCATACATAGCATAGATAACTTATCAGAGATAGAAGTTAAAAGTTCTATCTTTTCAAGAGAAAACTTCAATGTAGAAGCGGATAAAAGCTGCAGGACAAAACCAAATTGAAATGACTCAACTTTGTTCTTGTTGGTGTAGAATACCATGTAAATAAGATTTAACAAATTTGACAGTTGCTAGTCTGTCAAAGATCTCACTGTTGCTGTATATTTTGGCTCATAAAGAGAATATTTTGGAATATCAGGAAATGATGAAAATGTATTCTTAGTCTTTCACAAATAACCTTTTAAGTCAGAGAATGGAAACCTCATGTAATGTGCCTCTTATAATGGAAAAAGTGAGATAGACAACAACAGACCACAACCAAACAGGGAAATGACTGAGCTCTGTTTAAATGTTACTAAAAATAAAAAACTTAGAAAAAGGCACTATGCTACTACTTCATAATAAATGCCTAGTTTAGATTAGATTACAAAAAGATAAGTACACTCAGTTAGGGACTAATATATTAAAGGGCTGCATGTTCTCTCTGAATCAGTATGATTGTCAGTCACAATTTCAGTTTGATGCTTAACTCTTCTGCTCACCAAGATCGCTTGCTAGTTCAGGCAAGCCAGGTGACCCTTCCTCTGAGCTATCACTTGCCTTGACTGCCCATTTAGCAGCTTGTAAATTCTTGATGGCAACGTGTGATAAATGCCAAGGGTGTGTAAAGGCAGGAGAACCGGCCTGTCTCCTGGAATGTAGCATTTCCCTTTCTAATTCACATCCCTAGGTTCTCCCACCTGTACTTCCCTTAAAAGCAAAGCAGCTGTGCTGGCTGGCACAACAGTACACAATAGCATAATGCAATTGTACTACTTCAGTTATTGCATGTATTTTCTGTGTCCGTTTTATAAAAGCCAAACCAAAGAATAATATTTGGTTAACCACTGCTCCAATGGAATTTTGACTGCATCCTTATTGCAGAGTGTAAACTAAGCAATATTGTCTCTATCCAGAGCAGCTTGCCAATATTAATACTAGGCTGTGGGTCAATGGCTTCAATAAAAAGAGTTCATCATCCTTTTCTCCCCCATAAATTTTCAGCTTTAACTCATGTAGAACAATCTGGGAAATGCATTTATCAAAGACCTGCAGATAGCCCTCCAACTAAAAAAAAAATTCCTATTAAAAATGGTCCATTGGCTATGGCTTTTTTTAAAATTATGCAGCGAGCATATCAAATGGAGCCTACTTGTACCCTAAGCAGTATTTGATTGCAGGAATAGGAACATGAACACTGAAACTTCCTTGAAGAATTATTTGATAGGACTAAAATCTGTGGTTCTGTGAAATAAAAAAGGGAAAAAAAAGTACAGGAATTGCAACAACTATTTTAGCAGCATAAAATAAATTACCATGAGAAGGTACAGCTAGTAATACCAAAGTTTTATGGGATGTAACACACATACCATGCTTAAAACTGTGATTTGGAAAGTTTCTCAAACCATTGAAAGGCTTTCAAACCAAGTTCTACTGAAAATCACTGGAATTCCTGCACTGGCCTCTACAGTGAATGGGGGTTATTTTATTCTTGAAGTTCAGGAGATCCATTCTGCAGACTGGATTGACATATAGAAATTAATACACTGATTTCAATGGAAGTCCAACCTAATCTTTATGAAGCTTTACTCTCCCTGCTTGTACACATGGAAAAAAACAATCATAGCCTCTTCTTTGGAAATCTCTAATGGATTGTTTCACAACCAGACTTCGCTGTAATTTTCTGATTTTTTTTTAACATCTCATTTCTGGCAGCACATCTTGAATTCTGAGGGATCTTTAAATGGAATTAATCTCTTTTCTTGAAGCAGTAACATTTTCATAAATGTGCATCAATATGAAAAAGCATATGATCTAATGCTACGGTAGTTCCTTTTCAGAGAGCGAGCCCTCACTTCTAGAATTCAAACCATTTAGCAGTGGATCCCTGGTTGGTGGATTTGTGTATCGGGGCTGCCAGTCAGAGAGGCTCTATGGAAGTTACGTGTTTGGAGACCGCAACGGGTAGGTTTTGTACAACTCACTCTTAAACAATGTGTGTGAAGTGTAAGGTGTATTTAGTCACTCAGCTGCCTGTAGAAAGCAACACCAACAGTCTTCTATATTGTGTCACTTTGCCAGTTTAGCAGCGTGGTAAGGCAGATTAGATTCTAGATTTGGGAATAAAATAGCACAGCGTTCTGATCAATGGTGACATACAGAACATACCTAATCCTTGGAAAAAAGTACAGAAAATCATAAGACAAAGAACTGCACAGATGTATCTATGAAGCTACTTGCAGCAAGTGTTTACTTATTTATCTGGACAATTAAAACTCTCTGCTCAAAATTTAATGTAACAATTTGTTTTATGTGTTTTTGAATATAGAAATTTTTTAACACTGCAACAGAGTCCTGCAACCAAACAGTGGCAAGAGAAACCCCTCTGTCTTGGCAACACTGGCTCATGTAGAGGTTTCTTTTCAGGCCCTGTCTTGGGATTTGGAGAAGATGAATTAGGTAAATACTAAAAGAATTGTTCTTAAATCATAAGGCTTATCAGTAATTCCTGCTGAAGTATTCATAATTATAGTAAATGTTTAAAAAGAAGGCTATCTGTCCTTTGCCACAGCTGTCTACACTGCTCTCAGCTATACCTCAGCAGCCTTGTAGGAAGAACTGAGAAGAGAATGTGTTGTTGCAAGGGGCAAAAGTCCTTACTGTGTCTCACATGCTGTGAACCGTGTCACTCACTATGACACAAAGTATAAAATACTTGCTTTTATTCCCAGCATTACAGGCTTAAGGGGCTAAGATATTGCATGAGCAGACTGATTCCCCTCTTTGCCCTCCCTTCCTCACAAATTTAATTTTTTTTAACCAATTCTATACTATGTGAAAGAAAAAACTCTCATGATAGAATATTTTTCACATTTTAGCATCAGTTTGGGGGAAGTTCTTATATAAATTTTCAAATAGCAAATGATTCTGTTGTATATTTCAGTGTTTCTTCTGATGTTTTATTAATTTCATTTGGCAAATACAACTCGATCACAAAAGTCATTTATTTGACATGTGAGGAAAGGAGAACTAATTTATTGCACTGGTTCCCCTTACAGGTGAGATTTACATATTATCAAGCAGTAAAAGTATGACACAGCCTCACAGTGGAAAACTCTACAAGATTGTTGACCCAAAAAGGTGAGCACTGCATTTCTCTGTAAGATCAGCCCTTCCTTCAGTAGGTTAAAAACCAGAAGGTAACTGCAGTTCTCTTCATGTGGCTGAATTATGCAATACTGACAATCAATAATAAGGAAAATTCTCAATGCAGGGGGCTCCCTAAAAGCAAATGTTCCAGCAGCAACAAGCAGAATTGATTCACTGTCTCAGAGGAAGTGAATGTCAGAACAACAGAGAAGTAACCAGCACTAACTTCTGGGAATTTTTACACTTTGACATTGTGCTGAAAGCTGCCCACTTTCCCACCTAGATGTATATTCTTAGTTTGTTTTCATAGAGATGTAGACATACTTAATGAGGAAACCTATGGACTGGTAAAAGATGCTACTGGTAGTTCTGAAGCCAAATGATTTGTAAGTACCACAGAAGTTACACAGCATCAATGGAAGGCAGATGCTGGAATTCTCCTCAGTGCTGCTGCTTCCTCACCTGCTACTGTGATGGTACGGTGCACAACAGGATCTGGCTCCAAAGATCAGCACTGTGTGACAATACCTGTTCTGTGTACTGAAAAGAAACTTGGCAGTCCTAGCCAGTGTCAGTTTTGCCATAAGTAAGCTCTAAAGAACTCATTCAGTCTTTCCCAAACATCTCTTCTGTTGTACAGGAGATACCACCAATGGAGAACAGTAGAGAGGACTCAGTTCTCAGTAGGTGTGAGTTGTCACTGCTTACTGGTATTCAACATCCTTCCATACCCCTCCCATTACCTGTCTCTCCCTGGGCAGGCTTGGAGCATCAGGGAGGGAAATCCTGTGTCCTTGGACTCTGTGCCAGAAATACACGAAATTCTTTAGCAGTTCTTAAAGAACTGCTTCCAAAGGGCTTATAAATCCCGCTCAAGTGATTTATAAGACATGGAATTAATAGGATTGGTCTAATTATTTAGACTAATTTACCAGTTGTAAAATGAGGATAAATGAAAATTATCAAACCAAAGTTCCTCCAGGCGTGATCTTTGCAGAGCAGCTGGAGCTATGAAAATATTAAGGAATCTGGAAGGACTGCAAAAAGCCAGTTCCCAACATGACCCAGGGCCCCAGCAGCAATAAGAGCTGATGACTAGCAGATACTCACTTTAGCTGGGGGAATACCATTTTCTTCATTATGGATCTTGCTGCTCCATCAGACCAAGTTCTGACGTGTAAAAATAGCACATCCATCCTGTAGAAGTATCAGAAATCAATTCCAAATGAAACAGCCCACAGAAATGAAGTTTGCTGTGTAATTACTTTGACCCCATCATACCCTGTGAAAGCAGCTGCCTATTTGTTCAGCATCTACTTCAGCATGTTCCTCCATGAGTATCAGATACAGACTTCCATTTTTGGCTTTGCTGTTAAGAGAGGAATTTATTTTCTTGTCAAACTTAAATTCTAAATATTGTTACTGGGATAACAAGTGAATCCAACAATAAAATAATGACATTGGATGCACGTTGTACTATAAGTTACAGTAGAGTTTCAGTGGTAGTGGAGTTTCAGTGTTTTATAATCGTACTATCCCAAAACTACAGCAAATAATTTGGAAGCAGATGTTACTGCAGGTTAGTGCAGTCTGTCAGTCAAAGTTATTATGTATGTTTTATTTATGCTTTCTGGTATGGAAAACATTTTTTTAGAACAAAACTTGCCATTCTTCCTGGGGTTGTTTAGTCTGTTGGTGTATGGTTTTAAGTGAATTTTACACCCTAAATCCACTATTAGTATCTAATTACATGGGGCTGCCTTGTTTGACCTCAGCTTTTTGTTCTTGTTACCTCTTCCAGTAGGGTGGTCTTCAGCTGACATACCTGAAAGGCCAGACCTCCCATTGCTGCACTCACGGTTGGCTGTTTTCATGCATGGAAAAGGGTCAAGACTGTGTTTGGTTACTGGTGAAAGTAACCAGAAAACTATAAAATACTTTTGTAAATTGGCACACAGTTGAAATTAAACAGACTGTGGCAAAGGGGTATCGTTTTTGGTAACACTTCTCAGAAACATGGGATAATTTTCATTCAGGCAAAGTTTTGAGTTTTGTTGTTTTTCAGTCTCACACCATTGCAGATTTTAAGGGAAAGATAATGAGTGACTTCCACAAAAGAGCACTGCAGCTCTATTTACCATTCCATGCTAAGTTCATACCACTCCTGTAAACAACTTAAAAATTCCATGGCTTTGACAAATGTTCATGTAAAGTTTTAGTAACAAAATATTGTTATTTACGAGATAATATTCTTTTCCGTGTTGATATTTTGTTGCTTCTCCTTGTGGTGTGCACCATGCCAATACAGCGAATATACACATAAACCCTACCACACTAAGCTTCCTAGAACACAAAGTAAAGATGCTACAGGTGGACTATGAATAGCAGGTAAAAATAAAATCAGCAAACTATTGATTTGTCATGTCTTAGAAATTCATTACTTATTAAAAAAACCCTGTGAGAGGTGGCCCCTGGC
Source organism: Dicrurus megarhynchus (assembly GCA_013399195.1). NCBI lineage: Eukaryota > Metazoa > Chordata > Aves > Passeriformes > Dicruridae > Dicrurus > Dicrurus megarhynchus. The sequence goes on from VXAD01006250.1 coordinate 1,636,870, forward strand.
AGACCTGTTAATTTGCAAAGAGAATCTTCCATGCCTGGGGCAGTGTAAAAAACAAAATTATAATTTCTTGCACTAGCCCCTTGCTGGAAATCAACAATCCCAGGCAAACCCATCCTTCTTCTGCAGGTGGTCATTTGTACACTGCTGCAAACTTAACAAAATTATTCCTTTATTTTAAAAAATAAACATTACATGAAGGTGCAGGATTTGATTTATTTTGATCTTTTTGGAATCATTGAAACATTAAGGTTGGAAAAGACCTCCAAGATCATCAAGTTCAACCTTTGACAGATCACCACCTTGTCAACTAAACCATAGCACTGAGTGCCATGTCCAGGTGTTTCTTGAACACCTCCAGGGATGGTGAATCCACCACTTCCCTGGACACTCCATTCCAATGCTTAAAAACCCTTTCAGTGAAAAAACTCTTCCTGATGTCCAACCTGAACCTCCCCTGGCACAGCCTGAGGCCATGTCCTCTTGTCTTGTAGAAAACTACTGCATAATCAAAGTTGTTCTCAAACATAACCACGACTCCTTCCTATTTTTCTTGTATCAAATGTAGCTTAAGACAGAAATCTGTAACTTGGATATAGAAAAAAATCAAATTAAGTGGGCAGGTTAAAACATTAGGAGATCAGAAGATGAGGGTAATCCAGAGAACTCTTTGCATTTTTCTTCAATACTCAGCAAGGGGGAAGTCCCATCCTAAAAAAACCCTTCAAATGTAACAGAAATGAGGTGTTAAACTGAGGAGATATATGACAAATTGATGAACATGATCAACACAGAGGTTCTGAATCCCACAGTCATCAAAGCAGTTTGAAATACAGCATTCCAGGTACCACAGTAAAACTTGTTCAGTTCTTCCAAATACTTCATGTCAATAACTAAATAGACTCCCACTGAAAGCACTGAGTGAAATAATCCTTCTCTTTGTAAAAAGGTTGTTATAATGATACATTAGTGCCTGAGAGCTCATGGACAATGAAGTGATTAAAAAAAGCCCTAAGTATGTGAGGTGCTGCAATATGTAGATTTACTACATATTACCAAAAATCCCATAGAGAGAAGAGTATAGCCAATAGCATATTTAGCTTTGAGGATGGAGGAGATGTGGGAAACATTAAAATTAAAAGCACATAAAAACAACATTGGGCACATTAGTTAAACTGGCAGTTAAAAGAAGTTCTTCAGGTAAAAGTGTGTCTCTGAAAAATATATCTATCGTTTGATGATTATCAAAACATCCACTAATCCACTACTTCCCAGGGGTTGGAACTAGTGAGAAAATATAGGGAAAAAGACTTACGTTCTTCTCAGCTAAGCAGTGGGGTCAGTCAGATATTCTGAAGGTCAGTGCAAATACTAGCATTTTATAAATTGTTTTTGTGGCCAAAAACCAAAACCTTTTTATTTTCTAGTTTTCTACTTTCTGTTTCATAACTTTTCTGTTGTGTTTTCTGTTTCTAAAAATACATACTAATATCAATCACAAAAGTATTGATGAATTCAAAAGAAAAAAATAACTAAGTAAAGAATGATGTAGAAAATGTATAGAAGTCCAAAGATTCCAGTTAGTTGATAACAGAGAAAATAGGAGACAAACCCATTAGAAAAGAAAAAGTAATCATTTTTCTAGCATGATGAGAGGAGAAAATCAACTGTGAAAATGAATATTTAAATAAGTAAGATCTGTTGATAGGTCCATGCAGTCTGTAATTTAAACATTATTACTAGACCAAGAAGTAAGAAAATAAACTTTGGATGGTGGGAAAACAGCCATAAAGTGGCTTTGTAAGTCTTCTTTTAGAGTACTTTTAATATGATAACTTTAATTTCTAAGGAAGTTACAGATAAAAGGAAAGATATTCAGAGAAGAGTTCTCAAAATGACAGACGATGCAAAAGTTTTCGATTTAAAAGATGTTCTGTATCTCTTGTGAAGTTTTAAGTGTGAAGCTTTAAGAGTTTGCCACCATCAATACAGTGATTCCAAGGGGGATGAGTAATTGTTTTGACTAGGATGGCTCACTGAAACCAGCAGGTGATTTTTATGAAAGAGGGCAGAGCCTGAGTACGTGTTCCTGCACACAGAAGAAGATTTCCTCTTCCTCTCCTTGTAGCACCTTATAGATCTGGATTTCAATGTGTTTCATATCAACAGCCGGAATAACTGCTTCCCGTTGGATTGAAACTTGAACTTGATTCAAACCATCTCACTCCTCTTTCATGCCCCTCCAGAGTATGTAATTCCACTTATCATCCTTTCCATCATCACCTTCCGGGATTTCCGCTGTCGGAGAGCATTTCCAAACAGACTGATTTCAAACACGAAGGGACAGTATCTAGGTCATGCCTCATTTTGACGTTGTTCAGGCTCTTTAGAAAACCATTAGTGATTTGATTTTTTAGTATGAGTCAGGAGTGTTTGGTGGTATGACAGAAGAAAAGCATTTATGAAAGTGTAGCCCTGTTTGAGACTTTAATCACTATGGAAACGGAAACACACAGTTTTAGAGTAATCTGCATCAAGATAGTCAGTTCTGATGGGTTGTAGATAAACTCCAAAGCTCCTGCTGGAAACTCTCTGTAGAAGGAGCCAATTTTGTTGGTGAATGCCCTCACCAACCCAGGTGGGCCATGTGATTTCTTTCTGTTCAGAATGTTACTATCCCTTAAGTCATTTGAGGCAATGGAAAGCCAGAATTAATGTCTAATTATGTTTAGTTTAGCCAGCGCATGCAAAATTCTTATCTCATTTACCTACCCACATGCAGTTACTATTCCCATAAGAGACACTAAAGAGAAATTAGAGCTTTTTGCAAATACCAGTCTAGAGAGTTTCACTTTACAGAAGTACTTCACAAAAACTCCTTTGTAACCACGATGGAAAAACCTAAGGATTTTTTTCAGTCACATCACAGCTCACTGACTGTAAAAGTTTTTGTTTCGGTTTCGTATTTTTTTTCCCCTTTTCTCAAAGTCTTTCTAGCGTTGGCTATTAAGGACTTCTCACTTTTTATCACTTTATAAGGAAAAAAAACAGCTCAGTTTATCTTTTGCTTATTTTCTGGAGCCTGCAGGAAGCCTCTGCCATCCTAAAGAAAGTCACACATAATAGAGCAGCTTTAGCCCAGTAAGCCAGTCTTTCCCAATTCATCAGTCAAAGTGTTATGCAAGTGGCCCCCTAAATTGATAAATTCCCACAGTGCCTGTTGACCCAGCTGCCAAGTGCTCATGCAGCAGGTGTTGTTTTCATGACCACCCTGACAGTAATACAAACTGTTTAGCAGTTGCATTGACCTCTTAGCTATTAACATTGATACAGGCTTCACTAGGGACTAGTTTTCAAACATGACAGAATTTCTTAAGACTAGAGGTCATGAACAAGTATACCATATAAGAATAAATTTGATATGCTGCTGAGTTTAAATCTTAAAAGCCGTGAGTTTTTTCCACATTATTCCCATGTAGTAAATCTGGAGACAAGTAACGAGCTTTTGGCATCTCTCCCAGGACTAAAGGTATACTTTTTAATTTTAGAAGCTGTACCTGAAGAGATGCTATATTTATTCTATGACAAGTAGTAAATTTAGGCTATGACAAGGAGTGAAACAAAATTATTTTTTCTTGACATTTTCCCTTATAAAGGAAAAAATCTCAGCAACTAATGCACAAGTGTTGGTGATATACTTAAGCATCATTCTAATACCTAATATCTTGTGTGCAGGTAATTGAAGCATAACATTCCATATATTTTGTATCAGGATTTCTACAGCAGTGTCTCTTGTTTGAATCTGAACATCCAGGAATTTTGTCTGGGTTTTTTTTCCCTCACTTTAGTGGGGAAGTAGAGATTTTTGATAGTGTGTCAAAAGCCTGGTGGAGGAATTGTTTTCTGTTCAGTACCATTGTTTTACTGCTGAGTTTGGCCCTCTATTTTCATTGATTTATGCACATCTGAGTTACAGATAGCACATACAGCAACTAAACCACTCTGTGTGTTTAGTGGAGCTGTGAAGAAATGCACTAAAGAAAGCATGAAGTCCTGAGCTATGCCAGGATGAGTTTTAATCTATTAAAGCACGTTGGACTTTTATATGCTTCTAAACTAACAGTAGAGGCTGCTTTCTTCTACTAGCTATGGTAAGGCAGCAAAAATTATTTCACACATTGCACAGTCAAGAATTCCCAGCTCACTGCACATGTCAGCGAAGGGATCCAGTGAGGCCCCAGCCCCCAGTACAACTTTTCCTCCGTGTTCCATACATTTAGAGTTGTTATACAGTTTCATGAAAGCCTGTTTTAACAAGCAAGATATACTGTACTGTAGTGTATATATGAACAGCTCTTTAAGATAACTAGAATTGTACAGACCATATAAATAGTCATTATCAGCTACATTTTTGGCTGACTTTCTGCGGACCAAATAGTGCTTACTGTAAGAGTAATCAAGCTGTACCCTTTAGAGTTTTATAGATTGAGGGATACAAGGAAAAAATTTCTCTCCAGCCTGGAGTGTGGCTCCATCTATTCCCCTCCATTTTCCACGTCAGGAGACACAGAGAAGCACTCGTTATATAAACAAAATCATGGGCCTGTCTAAGTGCAGGAGAGATCGAGTCCCAACAGTCAGTTTTGGGACTTACGTTATCTTCGTGAGATTCACTTCAACTTGTGCTGAGCCTGAATATTTCCACCCCTTTCAAGCCCTAAGAATGCAAAGTGTGAGAGCACTGTGGGGCAGAGGCTTTCTCTTGACACGTGTTGGTCCCAGAGCAGCACCCGAATCCTGAGAAAGAAGTGTGGCTTTTCCCAGAGCACAGCTAAGAAAAAACAGCAATTCTCACACACGAGGATTCCGCTGCAGCTGCATTTGTATTCCTCTTCTCCTAAGGCACCCTGCCAACCAGAATTTTTTCCATCTTTGTTTCTACTCCACCCCACCATTAATAAATATTATCCAAGGCTGATGAGTGCAAGTTATTGATTGATGGTAGAATAAAAGGCAAGGTTATACTCACAAGTACCGAGAGTGGTAGAAAACTTTAAATCATAAAAGTGACCAGCAATGCTCAACTGGATACAAAAAAGTGTGACTTCTGCCTTCCTAGTTAAATACAAAAAGAACCATATATTCTAGCACTATCAGATAAATAATTCACATCTATTAATAAAACAAATCATTATCTTCCCAAATAAAATACCTCTGTGACTTACGAGGTCAGTCTTTGCTAAAGATATGCCACTAGAGCTCTTTTCCAATAGGTGCTCCAGGAGCCTGAGGTTATGCTTCCTGCTAAACACTGTACTGCTCTTGTGGTTGAGCAAGAAAAAGAGAAGCCTCCCATTTAAAGTAACTTGAAATAAATGGGCTTTAACAGTGACAGATAAAGAATGTTGCCTCCTATGCAGTTGGCTATACACAAATAATTTCAAATGTAGATGGTTTTTTTCCAGACGTAGGAATTAGAAGACAGATCTTTTTACTTTAAATCTGAATAAATCTCCACTGAAGAACATATTATTTTCTAGAACCATTTCCGAAATAGCATTGCGTGTGAATATTGCATATAATTTTTTAAGTGTAGAAACTTTCTAACCAGATCATATGTAATACACTCTTTACTACAGAACTGGAATTCCTTACAGGTCAAAAAAATAATGCATTATATTTAAAAGACAGCTGTGGAAATATGTAAACAGTCAAACTGAAAGGGTTTCAAATATGCTGCACCAAAGGTGTCAAAACATGTTTCAAAGCCCTTAAATAATACAGGACCTTCAGTCTGATTCTCAGAAATGCTTTGGAAATCAGGACTTGGTGCTACGCTAAAGAAGCATCTACACATTCTTTCTGTCCTTAACATCTTTGGGGAACCAGTTCTCATGTGTGGATGTTTAAATAATCATGGTAGTAATTAAGACTGAGCAGAGAAAGTGCTATGCTGAAACAAACCGGTGGGCCTGTTCTGTATTACTCTGTTTCAAAGGAAAATGCAAGAAACCCTGTAATGGACCATTAACAAGATGATTGCCAAAATGGAAGGGGGAAATGTAAGCCCAGTCAGCTAGTGAGGGACTTAGGTATGAATGCTTATTTTTTAAAAAATAATTTTTACACTATCTAATATTACTTTGAATGGCCCCATTGCGCACAGAAATGTCTATTTAAAACCCCAGTGGAACACGGGCTTCAGATATCATTTGATATCTTAGAAGCCACGAGTTCACCTAGTTAATTTTATTTTCTTTAGCTCAATTTTTTTCCCTTGATGTTTCTTCTGATGTTGAAATGGGAGATAAACAAGAATGCCCAGTTTTTCTCCTCTTTTTCTTCTGTCACAGTTTTCTGCACCTTCGTTCATGCCTGTTCTTTCTCAGGCTCCAAAAACTATCCTTTCCTCCATGCAGGAGTATCCCTCTAGGAATTTAATATTTGACAGGGTAATCAGTGCACAAGCTGCTATTGCAGCTATTTGCATATAACTGGGGTGTAATACTGATGTCAGTATATTGAACAATGTTATTTTCTATTCTATTCTATCTCATACAATTTTGTTTTGTATGAGATTTTGTTTGGATTCTAGCTGGACACTTAGCCAAGGTTTCTCTAAGCTCTCCACAAAACTCTTAGAATCTTTTTCCTGCTCATTTCAAGCTTAGTATGTATGGCAGCAGTTCAGATGGTTTCCTTGAAAATGAGTAATTCTGTATTTGTCATTAATTAACTTAATTTTCCATGATGCTCCTATTCAATTACTTGATTAGATCACTTGGGAGATCCTGACATTCTTTTCCAAACTTGTACCTGCGCAACCAAACCTACAGCAGAGACAAAACATGGTACTTCTACTGGGAACCTGTAGCTTTTGGATGATCCTATCACCCCAACCAAAACACCCAGTATCAGAAATATTCTAAGTCAGCTGTACTAGAATTTCCTTCATGCATACGTTCCACAGAATCACCTGATGGTGATGGCTGAGTTTGGAAGGCAACTCTGGAGGGCACCTGGTCCAACCCCGTTGCTCAAGCAGGGACTCCTACAGCCAATTTCTCAGGACCATGTCCAGACAACTTCCAAGTATCTTAAGTGATGGAGACTCCACAACTCTCTGGGCAACCTCTGCTAGTGCTTGGTCACTCTCAGAGTGACAAAGTCTTTCCTGATGTTCAGATGCTTAAATAAGCATCCAGAATGCACAATCCAAATATCATTCCATGAAAATATGGAAATAAAAAGCCAGCAGTGTAAAACTGAATTTGTAGACAGAGGTAGTGCTTCTGCCAAATTATTACACGTCATAATGTGTGACATAAACCTTGTTCAGGTTACTCTTCCCCCTTTCTTAGGGGAAATCTAGATCAGCTAGAAGTGCAAAAAGACACCATCAGATGCTGCCTGCGATAAGCTGGCAGCTTTATGAACCTTCAGCAAGCTGGTTTTGGCAGGTTCATGCTTCAAGAATTCTCAAGGACTATTGCTTAATCTTGTAGAAGATCTCTGAAGGCAGTTATATGAAATAATAGCAACTTGCACTGTATTTTTCTGTACTGTAACATATCATGTCTATGCTTACTGTTTCTTCTGCGGAAAAAAGAAATCTCATGATTTCTCCCACTGATAATACTACAGCAGAGAATCAGGCCTTTAAAAAAAATCAAATTTTTTCTCCTTGATCCCGACTTTTAACTCTTCGCTTGGTTTGTATGGTTTTATCCAGGCCTTTAGTCCCCGAAGAATGCAAAAGAACAGCTCAGCCTGCACAGATACTGACATCTGAATGCTCAAGGCATTGTCGGAACGGGCACTGCACTCCCACAGGAAAATGCTGCTGTAATCAAGGCTGGGAAGGAGACTTCTGCAGAACTGGTTTGTATTATAGATTCATAGCAACAAGTGAAAAAAGCAGTGGCATGTCATAATTAGTTTTTAACTATTTACTCAGAGAAATTTTCAGGTATATGTTGACCAATACATTGGCCTGCAGTTCTAAGACAACATTAAAAAATACTGATTTTGTGAGCTGTAGGAGAACAAGAAGTCTTTAGATGAGTAAAACTCTGAAAGTGAGCCAGTGCAGAATGCAATTGATAGCCTAAATATGAAAACAAGATTTTTTTTTTTTTTTTTTCACCAAGATTTTAAAATGAAAGGAGATGCAGTCAATACATGTCCTGTGTTTGGACATTCACCTTCCACCTGCAGTATTATCACTCTCAGTGTCAAACAGACTTATCAGGAAAGATGGTAAATCAGAACTGCAGGTCTCCATTGCATATTTTGCACTTCACTAACTTAATGCAGATTTTTTAGTTTTCTTGCTTTTGATACTACAAAATGAAATGGCTCCAGTTTGCTAAAGGGAATTCTATGTACAGCTTATGACAAAGCAGCTAATAATCAATGTTATTGTGATCCATTATTACAGTGATTTCATCAGCTCCCATCTTGTTGCTTTAGATTTTAAAAGTCACTTGGAAAAGTGACTGTGATCAAGCTAAGATGACAGGTGTGCCAGCAAAGGGGTGAGGTGAATGAGCCTGGAGTGCCACAGCTGTGCCATCACTGTCTCGGAGGCTGTGGTTCTGTCTGAGCTGTGTAATTTTGGCCAGTGCAGATACTCCAGAGCCTGCCTGGGTACCAGGAGATGTTATTACAGACGTTTGTTCCTCAGCATCAGCAGAGTCCTCTGCCTGTGCAGATTTGGTTGGTGACTTTGACCAGATGCCCACACAAAGAGTTAATGTTAACATAATAGCAGTAGAACTCAAAAGAATAGCAGGGACTAAGAGAAAACAAGGATCCCATGGATAATTCAGGTTGGAAGGGCTGGAGGGCCCTGGTGAAGCAGGGCCATCTATGAAGTCCTGGAACGTAAATTTCAGCAACCTCCAGGTTTTTAGTGATGTGTGGGAGAGACTTTGGAATGAAATGAAATTAATTAATCGCTAATAATGTATTGTACTGGCAAAGATTCATGAGCTGGCCTTCTGTAACCCAGCAATGAAGTCAGGTTAGAGAAATGGACGAGGTAATCTGGCCAAATAGCCCAACTTCAATTGTCCTCACTTGTCAGTCAGAGCCCTTCCACATTGAGAGAATGAGGCCCATTCTACAGCCTTTGTCCAAGTGGAACTTAAAAGTAAAAAAATGCCTCCAACATGAACATAAATAAGTCTTGAATAACCTGCTTTGTTTAAAAGATCACAGCTTTATGATAGATAATTTGATAGACACAATGAGCAAGAAAGCCACAGAAAATAAATAGAGGATCTTCCTTCTCTGTATCCCACACAACAATTAATAGGGATGTTCTAAGCTGAACCTCAAGCTACAATTATAGTTTAAACAAGAAAATTTACAAGAAAAAGGCATGAGTTTCCTTTTCATGCAATTAAGAAACTCATGGATAAAATCAAGAAACCTGTATTTCTATAGTGTATTATAAATATCCATAAATACATATTAAATCTTATTGGAATAAATACCATTAAACAGCATAACACCTGCAGAAAAAGAAAGATATATTATATATATATATAATATATATCAAGGTGCTGTGACTACCCCAGAAGACAATACTTCCACAACTAAAGTTATTATTAATTTTGCTAACACAGGCCACAATTTAAAATAGGAGCTTTATTTGAAAAACTGAAGCAAGCTGATAACCTAGAACTCTACAGATAAACCAGGCATCTGCTAAAGGGAGAGGAAACTTTGAACCTTATATAACTCATAAAAATGGTTGAAAAAAATACTCTGTCTCTCTTTTCTCTAAAAGCAATTCAATTTTGGTCCCAGCATGAAGTGATTCAAGAGCCAAAGGAGTGCATCTCTGGTCAGGTGTAGTCTGCTTTGCTAAGACACGTGTGTAGTGCAGAATTCTGAGTATACAAGGGAGTTTGCCTGAGATTCTAAATGAAACCTGAATATGAGAAGTGAAGACACGTGTGTAGTGCAGAATTCTGAGTATACAAGGGAGTTTGCCTGAGATTCTAAATGAAACCTGAATGTGGGAAGTGAACATTTTTTAAAAGTCTGTTATTTGAGTTTATCAGTCTTTCCCAGGAGACGTCCTCTCAGACATACAAAATTACTTCCCCCCCCAAATATTCTAAAACTTTAAAAAATGTGCTTTCAACACTCCTAATATTTCATTCTTTCTATGTTGTTTTTAATTTCTATGCCTTATCACGGCAAGGTTAGGAAAGCTCTAAATGAATGTGTACTGTATCTTTTTTGGTTTGTGATGTTTTAAACAAATTGGAAAACCGCTGTTTTTTTACCCACAGCAAAATGTGACCCAGCCTGTCGACATGGAGGTGTCTGTGTAAGGCCCAATAAATGCTTATGTAAAAAAGGCTATCTCGGCCCCCAGTGTGAACAGGTGGATAGAAACATCCGAAGAGTGACAAGGGCAGGTATTCTTGATCAGATCCTAGACATGACATCCTATTTGCTGGATCTAACCAGCTACATTGTATAGTTTCTGGGACTATTTGGAAACTCCACTTTCAACGGGCATTTGTTTTGAATCCTGTCATTTTTGAAAGACTGTTATCCTGCAACAAACACCGGTGATTTGATTTACTTTATTAATTTAAGTGTAATGTCCACAAATGTGCAGAAAAATCCCTTGTATGTGTGTAAATATTCCTGCACGTCTCCACAGACGTCCCGATATCCAATATGTGCACACATACACACGTAGCCGCTGTCACGGCTTTGCAGAGAGTGGAATCTTTTTTAATATTTATTTCTTCATGAGAAATAGTTTACGAAGCAATTCCACTGTAAAACTCAATTTCGTCTAAGGACTTTCCTGATGTCTTAATGGCTTCTTTGACATCCCAGAAATCTCGTTCCTGTACCTATCTGATTATAGCAGTGAGAAGGCAGTTTCCAAACACCGCTGTATAAACTGCTGGACTTAATAAAATCCAGTTGTAACAGTTTCTAAGGTAAACGGAACTCCATCATGAGACAATATTTCAGAACTGCTTAATGCATTCCTATCTAGGCAATTCATTGTAAGACTGTAACCTTCACTTTCATCAATGTAACTCTATTACAGAATGTTATTTCTTTATCTAGCATAGATGCAAAAATCTGGTTATCGCAGCTTAATATCAAGATTGTTTCAAGTGTTTAATAATTAAATTATATTCGCATATTTCAAAACCAGTCATCCTAGAAGGTCTGCTTTTTATCATATATTTTATTTAACGATGGGCACTGGGTTCATGTTACATATTTATATTATTTTATTTTATTTTTATAATGTAGACATCACCTAGATGAGACAGCTTTACCATGTCCTGTAAAATACTAAAGTTACATTTTCACCAACTTAATTGGAAAGATGGGGAAAGAGAGAGGAAACACGCACACACTTTAATGTGTTGTGGATCTAACCTAGAATTGTACCCTTGTGTCAACTTGTGTTCATTTATGCCGGATGAGAAAAAAAGCAAAAGTCCACCAACCGTAATAAAATTCCAGCATGTGTTAAAAGTGTCCATAAAGTGATTTTCACTGTAGCAGGACAGTGTAAGAGGTTATACACGGGCAGACTCTGCTGATGCCACACTGAACAGAACGTCCCGGGGCGAGAGCGCACACAAGCACGTGCTGACTGTGTGTGGTGTCACTTGTACAAAACCTACAGCAGTTCTTGCCAAACAAATGTTCCTTGGAGAGCTAACAGAAAACTGAGTCTTTGTAAATGCATCAATAAATGTGGTGTACATGCTGTAGTCAGGTTTTCTAAGGTATTAATTAATTAGATGTATCTGCAGAACTGGTGCCCTCTCATCTCCAGCTCTACTAGCAGTTTCTTTGTTCACTACTTACCAACTATCAGGCTTCCTTTGCACTACCTGCAAACTACCTACTGCAGCTTTTACAAAATCTCGCCTAGGAAAAGAAAGCAGAGCAGTCTCAGTGTGCACATCCTGTGGTCCTTAGAAGCAGCTGCTCATGCATCAACAATTGACAACACTTTAGCCAAACAGATCTAAAAGTTGTTTTTGCCATGTTACTCTCCAGTAGTAAAATCATCTCTCCAGGGCAGCAACATGCAGTGAATTTTCTCTTATAGAAGTTTGTCAGTCTTCATTTAGTGAGTATTAAATCTGAAATTACAGCATAACCGATACTTGCATTTCTGTGTCTCACACATTCCAGCTCCGAGGAACAGACGATTACATTTGCCTTCCATATATGTTTGCCTGGGTTTCGAGTGACCTCATGCCAAATGGAAATTGGTTGAGAAATCTTGGTTAAGTGCTCAGAGAACAATGGTCTGCATTAAAAAGTGCATGCATAATTTTGCACAATGTAGATTCAACTGACAGTCCATTGAAAGACATCTTGGGATTAAATGAGCATGAAGACCAAATTGCCCTCTCACCCCAGAAAAGGGTGGTCCCTTATAGTCACACGAACACTTCATTGGCTAAGCAGTGTGACCAATCTTAAAATGAACCCTGTGGTAGCATCTGTAGGTTAATAGCAGCTCTTTGTCTCCGCAGCTTTCTGCCTTTAGTCTTTTCCCTGAATTCCATCACAAAAAGTTTTACAATTAAAAAATGTCCTGACAACCATTTTTGTAAATTGACCTTAGCATCTAATCTTTCCTTATTCAACGTGGGTGACAAAAATGTGAACTTCTCATGAATGAGCCAGCTGTCTAAATCTGTCACATAGCACGGTTTTATTACACTCTTCATAATCAGCAAAGCAAGAAAGTCGCTGAAGTATTTTAGCAACGTTTAAATATCTGACAGAGATAACATCTTTAACACTTTCTTCAATTAAATATATTTAAAAATAAACCCAACTTTAACTCCACTGTGACATGTTATTTTCAAAAACCAGCTGGGGAGATGTGATAGTTCTTTTCTCACTGCTTAATTTCTTAAAAAATGCCACAGATGGCATCTAAATTGAAGATTCACAACAATATATATGCCATAGCCATGCAGAGGACAGAAAACAATGATCTTACCGTTCTGATCCTAATAAGAAAGACAGTTCAGTTTAATAGTGAAATCTGAAAATAAAACTCCAGTAAGAGCTAAGAATTAAATCCAGGCCTCATTCAAATCAATGGCAAAAACTCACATCAACTGTGCACCCAGAAAATCACCTTCAAAATTTAGGCAAAATTCTACAGTTTGTTTTATTTTTAAAAAAATTTCTGCTCTGAGTCATTCCATAAAAACTTCAAAACTAAGAAATAATCTAAGTGAAGGTTAGAGGGAGAGGGGAGATAGTTTGTGAAACTGTTTTGATTCATTCTTAAATCATCTTTTATATTGTGTGAAAGCAGGCATCTGCATTAAGCCCACATGTACATAGGAAGTCCCAGTGGAAAAGAAGTATTCTCATAAAAAAAAAAAAAAAAGAAAAAAAAAAGGACACAAAAAATCCTAGCTGCTTATTTATCAAAAGAAATTATACTATTAAAAAGAGTGAGCAAACCCCAGGCCTAGCCACCCAAGATGCTGATACAAAAAGGGCAACTGCAGTAATTGCCCTGAGAATTGGCATACAAAAAAAAAAAAAAAAAAGGTCTGTAGAAAGCCTGTTGCCAGTTAGGTCATTCTGCAGCCATTCTCACACAACCTCCGAGAGTGTCCCAGAATAAAACTGAGCTTATAAATGAAACTAGATAAATGAGGCAATTAGATAAGGGCCTCCAGAAGGGATTTTATGTATGTGTTCAAGTTGTCTCTGTCTCTGTGTCTCTCTCTCCTAATCTTTTATTCCATTCATTTCTTCCTTTATTCGGAGATACTGCCTCTCTGTTCCCAACACATTGTACATTTCAAGCATTCTTTCAGCCTTTCTGCTGCTAAAGGAGAACAAACGTACCTGTTGCAAGAAACATGACTCTCCCTGATGCCTGCTAGTTTTAAACCCCTGCTTTATTATTTTGGGACAGAAAACTCATCTTTCTCATTTTGTATGCTGCTGATCAGAAAGAAGGCATATTACTGGAATATAAGGAGAAACATCTTTACTCCACAGATAAGCAGGGAGACAAAAAGATGTTATGCAAAATCGGCTCCAAATCGTTTCACTCCATTTCAGAAAAACAGTAAACTCATTTTTCTACTGCGCCCAATAAGAAATACTAACTCAAAGCTTCCCCCTCTGGGAATAAATTTCTTCTGTTAACAGTCAGAGACACACATCCAAACCCTTTTTACCTTTAAATCCTCACACGTTATTCTATTTCATGCAAACGAAGTGCAAGTTAGGTATAAATAAGAGTAAAATTCTGTATCACTGACATGACACCTCTGTTCATCTCCTTTCATTCACTTGTCCACATTTGGTTTTCCAGCTCCTTCCTTTCTAGACTCACAGCAAACATCAACAATTCCTGGTTGCTGCAGGTGCTTATTATTTTTGAAACTGCCTGACAGATGTGTGCATGAAAAAAGCTTCCCAGCTGGCTGAGGACTTTATCTTTTGGTCATCCCACAGAATTTTGTTATTTTATAGTCACTTCTAGCACTGTGTCTTAGCTGGGCATTTACAGTTCAGGAGTACCAGCCTCACACAGCTCAGGCACAGACAGACTGAAGCCGGAGGAAGGCAGAAATCACTTCGGTCACTGTGCTTATCAGAAAGTTACCCATTGCAATCCAGGGATCAGATGCCTTAACTGAAAAGCAGAATGATATTCCTGACATGATGAAATGCAGCTTTTCAGTACACATTTTCTCTAATTTGGGTTGAGAAACAAGGACCTTTTCCTGTAAAATTATGCAAAATGGAGATGCTGAAAATATGAACAAGTAATTTTACAGGTGCAAAGTCGCACTACAGTGAAAATGTGTGTTCATACATGTAATTCTAATTGCATCCATGAAATAGGCATTTATAAGATTAGTTCTACATGGAAAAAACAAGTCCAAGGATGCCCTGTTCTGCTAATTTTTCCTTAATTATGTAAATTTTTTTAAAGACATTAATGCATTTTAATTTTAATGCTTTAGAGTATCTGTGTATCAGTTTAATTAGGAATTATACCATTTTGATCTTCTGTCCAACTTAAAAGCTGTCCTTTGTCTTGGAAAAAAAACCAGAAGAAAACTAAGTGGTAAATAAAACCTAATTATTTCCATTTTGCAATATTAAAAATTCACTAATATTTTGTCAATTAAAAAAGAAAAAGTAACATTCTCATAAAAAATGTTTTGGAAACATTGAAAAAATTTAAGACTGTTTTGCTGAAAAGATTTTTGTTTTCAACCACAGAGTAATTCAGTGAAATAAGGCACGTACTTTTTGGGATATAGGTGTGAAACAGCAGCAGCCACCTGAAAGCTTAGTACAGGATTACTTTAATCTTTGAGGCCCTGACTCCAAGTCCATTGATGTCAACTGATAATCTCCTATTGACTTCATTAGTTATAGGATTAAGTCCTTAAAAGATATCCACTTAGCTGGCAGAAGATCTTAACTTCAGACATCAGTGCACACATGACCTCTCCGTGTCTGCATCTGCAGTCATTAGGCCAATGTTTTGTGGAATAAGACTGCAGATCCAGCCCTGCAGAAAGCCCTGCAGAGCATATCCAGTCCTCCTGGGTGTCCTTATAGGTATTGCCAGCATTTACACAAAATCTTCCTGACTTCTTGATAACTTCTTTAAAAGTGTCCAGCAATCAGCTGATGTGAAAGCCGAGTGACTCAGCTGCTTCCCTGAGCTCTCAGTACTGAAAAGGTATTGTTTAGTGATCATTCCACGCTAGAGACATTCACAAACATTTAGTATTCTGGGTTATATGCAAATAATGTGTGTCTTTACCTGTTGCTTACTGCACACAGACAGGCTTCCGTAAACAAAATTGTCAGGCATTACTGCACAGACAGCAAGCTGCATTACTGGAGAAGAGTTTTATTTCTACTGATAAAAACCAACTTTCCATGTGCTACACATTACCAAGAGGGTCCAGTGTATCATATCTTAAAGTTCCTTTTACGGTCTATAAGATTTTCCTATTTATTTTCGCTTTGCAATGAAATAAAAAAGTAAAAAATATTTAAATGAAAAACTGCTTAAATTCCCAGGAAATTTCAGAAAGGCAGCATCAGCTAAAGCATGTGAATATACACAGTGGTGTGCTCCCGGTATTCTTGGAAAGTTGGCTGGTTTGGAGACAGGGGTTTTTTTATGTAGGATACATTTTCCAGTAGGACAAAAGGGTGTTTTGCATCACAAGGCAGTAACAAACAACCCCATTTTCTGAATGTTCCTAGGAGGAGCTGCTAAAAAGAAAATGTTCTAGGCAGTCAAAACGGGTGTGCAGACCGAACTTAATTCATACCAAGATATGCTGAGACCAGAAACCATCTGGCATTAAGTCACCAGATGTAGCTTGTAGGGGTCTCCATTAGTACCAGAAGCAGTAACCCTACCCTGTGAATTTTCCAGAGATGCTATTAGCTGTCCCCCAAAAAACATACTACAGAATTAAAACTTCAATTCCCCTCTGAGAACAGTTAGATTGTAATGGGAGCCAAGCAGAAAAGGAAATAACAAACTTCTGTCACTTGAGAACATTACTGTTGTGACATTCCCCTGTTCAGCAAGTTTTATTTCATAGTAGCTGTCAGGTACTGTATGTACATCTGAAATGTGGGAAAATAGCTTAGAAAATATCACTCAGTCTAGGCTTAAGCATCTTCTGTAAACTGAATTATACTACTAAGCATATACAGGCACCAATCCAGCTGGGAGCACACAAGTAATTTTAAGCATATGAGCCACACTGAAGTCATGTGCTTAACATTATTAATATAATTAAGTGCTTTCTTGGTTTGAGACCTTACAAGTCTTTGCAAGTCTACCTGCATAGACTCCATATGCTAGATGTTCATTTCTTTTTAGGGAGACAGCAGGACTGAAGTTCACAACAAGAGAATTCAGTTGCTGTCTGTCACAAATTCTGTATAACCTGAAATAATTGCGTCTTTGTGCCTCCACTCTCCATCTGAAAATTAGTGAAATCAATCCTTGTAAAGCACTTTGAGCTCTTCAAATGAAAAGTGCTATAAAAACTACAAATTATTATTATATTATTGAACACCATGTATGTATACACACTATTATGTAATATATAATATATGTATAATGCATATAAATTCTAACAAATGTATTTGTGTAATATCTGAGAAATGGAACAGTTGTATCTGGAAGTGATAAATACATAGAGTTGGATTTATTGTTAATCTGTGGATTTAATGATTTTTTTAGACAAAAGGATGTTTAAGTGTATAATTGCTTTTCTTAATTTAATATATTTATGTAAATGCATGCCTGAAGTTCTGATTAGATAGCTATTCTGTGTCCCTTAAGCTAATAAAATATACTAAACTTTATCTTACTATATAAGGTACACCTGCTGCTTTAATTTTTTTTGTTTTAATATTTTTATGACTAAATGCATAATTTAAAGTTCATGAAATTTTAATATTATTGGCTCTTTGATCTTTGCAGTAAAAGCAAAACACCAGCATTTTATATATTCTTTGAAATGTACACTAGTTTTATTTATATAAATTCTAAGATGCTTTCATAAAATGTGACTGAACACTGCTATTATTTTTGGAATGGGAAGTTTGGAATGGGGTTTCCTGGACAGAAAATTAAGACATCCATATTGAAAAGATACCTGTTGCATTGCAAGCAGTATGTGAGTGGACATGCAGCTGGAACAAGGGGATTTCACGCACAGGCTTTGGAAGTACAGATATCTTGGAGAATTAGTTCAGCAACAATGGGAGAAACACTGGGGTCATTTATTTGTTTTGTTTATTTCCTATCTTCAGAGAAGCAAGTCATTGAATCAACACATGTTAAATTCAGAGGCACCACTTCCAGTGATTTAAATGAGGGCTATAAAAACTGGATGCAGTGTGGAATTCTTTCCTTTTCTCCCCATCCTAAGTAACATGTTCTGTTCCATTGAACTCAACACCTGAGCATACACATGGGAGCAGGGCCAGCTCCATAGATCAACCCACTGTGTTTTATGATACAAAAGAACAATTAATCACTGAAGAACAATTAATCACTGAAATGCAAACTGCACTTGTATCTGGGACAGCAAAAACCAGTTGGGACAGGGAGCACTAAAGAGCCAAGGGCTTCTTCACACACTAAGTTTACTTTGGTGGTTTGAAATGCCGTTGAATTAGTCTTACACATTTAACTTACCTAAAGCCTTTAGCCTGTCCTATGTTTATTTCTTAAACTAAAGAATGAAGCATTACCAACTCTATGATATTGATGCTATCTCTACATTTCAGATTGAAGCCAAAATAATCCTGAAATTTTCACGAAATTGTTTCTCCATTTTTCAGCTAGCTATACCATTAGTGATATGGGCTGGTGGCCAGCCAGAGAGCTAGGATCCAAGGAAAATTTGAACTTCACCCAGATTTGAGGATATTTGGAAAATGTATTTTACTTCAGCTTTTCAATGAATAAATACAGCAGTTGCAGCAATGTTCTTTTAAATGCATTTTCCTGAAAATTTTCTTCATTTGAAGAAGCACTCAGAACAAGAAAACAGCTGAAAAATGGCAAATAAGTAATAAAGAAATCCATGAGGATTGTTTTGATTTTTCAGTGGGACCTATGTATTCATGAAGAGAGTAAAAAGAATTCTGTGAGTTTTGTACATAATTACAATAAATACAGCGGAGCGTGTAGTTCTGGTGACATCATGAGTCACTGAGTTTGTTCTTGTAATTTATAAACACATTATAAAAACCCACTGACATATTTATAAGCCTTGGAATTAACAGCTACCTTTCATTCCTTTTACAACACATAAGACATGAGTTTTACTTAGAGAATTATATCCACTCAGCTGTGTACAGCAGGACTGTAATTCTACCTAGAGCTTCTGACAAAAACCTGAAGGGCCAAATTCTGAATCTGCTTTTGGATTTACCAAAGGAGGTATCTTTGGCCTCTTGAACAAGGCTCGTGTGGCTTGCCAACAGCCATCAGAACTTTCAAAAGGAATCCAAAGCCTAAATGCACAATTCAGGAGCATTTCATGTTAGTAATATAGTTAGTACTAATATATTTGATTATGTTTGATCACTATTCCCAAAACATATACTTTGAACAATCTCCTGTCCTTTTATTGCCTTCTCTTTATTTCTACACACATCTCTGTTCCTTAAGTCCTTGCTTCTTTATTTGTTTTCTTAGAGATATGCTGCTTTTCCATCCTACTACACTAAATTCACTGCATATTTACAAGTGTTTCATGGGACTGATTATGGCACAAGTGCTTTTTTTCTATTTTACTTTAATGAAAACACTAAGTAATGGATCAGCCCCTGGTTTAACTGTAAATTAAAAATGCACCACAAGTAAGTAGGGTAGAATCTTTAGGATGCCAAAGAATCATTTTGGTCTATGTGGTTGCATTTATTTGCTTTGGGGGGAGGGTTGGTTTGAGTCATATTTGATGACATGTCTACGGATGACATACGTCTCTGGCAGAACTGGGCAAAGTGGGACATAGCTTTGGTTTGGAAAACCTCACTCAACAGTGGCTTCCTTGTTTGCTTGGTTTGGGGTGGTTTCTGGGGTTTTAAGTTCTTTTTGTTGTTGTTGTTGTTTATTTTGTCTTTCGGAGTTAGGACTACTCCTGGATTTTGCATGAATTCCAAAATTTTGGGCTAAAACAGTTGAATGAATGGCTCTTACACTGCTTCAACATTCAATATTAAAAATTTCAGATATTGTCAATGTTTCAGTCATCTCCAACTGTTGCTTATCTTCCATTAGCACAAATTCACTGATATCAGTATTGCCAGGAGGTGAATCAGGCAAAGCAGTGGCTTTTCCTTTTCACTCATTTTATATCACTTCAAATACATTTCACTCAGAAGTGTCTGCCACATTGTCCCACAATGAAAGTGGTGTCATTATTCTAGCACAGTTTGCTCCATTTGTACACACTGGAGCAACTTCTACATGTTTCACCTTTCACTGTGCACATTTGATTATTCAGAGATAGATGAGGGAGGGAATGTAGGAGTTGCATGCCTGTCCTTCATTAGAACAAGAGGTATGTTCTCCTTTTAGTATTAGAAAATTTGAATTCTGTGATATATGTGCAAGCTATTTCCACCTCAGGAAAAGGGAACATATACGTGAATCAAATGGCTGCCTTTGGTTCAGGAGATTTATAAAGAAGAGACCCAAACTCCACAAACTCTCCTGCAGTGGAATTCGTGCTTTCCTGGTCGGATGAATAGAACAGGTGCAGATACAGCTTTCAGGCCTCTAAACTACACCAGCCCAAATAAATTACAGCTACGGAGCATGTTGAGCAATTTCAAGCAAACATTAGAAATGCAATGCCCATGGTGCAGATAAAGTGTTCATGAAAAAGGTGGACGTAACATCTGTACTGGCACAGAATGCCTGCTCTAAAGTAATAGCTGCAAAAGCCTCCTATAAAGCATAAGACTGTTAGTACAGCTGCAGCTTTTAATAGCTATTGAATTTCTTGATCAGGGAGGCAGGTCCAGAGCAAGGGAAATGGACAAGTGAAACTATAAACTGCTATTTTACACCTATGAATGTAATATCAAATAAATGTGGCCGAGCCCACTTTTATTTTTTTAAGAAATTCATCCCCAGAGAGCCTCGTGCTAGATCTTAGCTAGCAAGCCATCAGAAGGCACTTATGTCAGCCTAACCCTGAGGTTTCCAAGATGCATAGCTGTGCAGCCTACATATATATACAAATATATATATAAATATATATATATATCGCTTGCTTATTATATCTGTAACAGAAACCTGCAGCCACACACACATGCTAATACCTCATGCATCATTTCTGCACTTACTCAAAGCTACTTGGTTCTAGATTGATGCAAATAAGCGGTAACAATAAATAAACAATAAAACAAGAAAAGGTAAACAACAGGCAGTTTTTAAGGTGGTTCTGCAAGAAAAAAATTATAGCGAAGTGACTGAGTTGCACAGACCAGTATGGGCAACAGGATGCAACCAGTAAACTCATTACCATGTTAGATTATTAAAATTACTCCAAAGAATACAGCTGTCTGGCATTTTCTTGGGTTTCTTATTTAAATAGCTTAGTATTAATATGAATTCATGTCTAGGAGGCCCCTGTAAATTACTTGAATCATTTTTACTTTGCATTTATAATTACGTTTTTTTGTTTCTGATGGAACTTCTATGGAATTATCAGATTTTCAGTATGCAGATAAACTGCATTTTAATAGTTTCTAAGCTTATTGTCTTGCAAATTCTTCACATCTTCTATTAGCCTGGAAATTAAATCCCTCACATAATACTCAGGCAGCAGAGGCTGCTAAGACTTCAGATTCACCCAAAATTACCCCAGATGGAACACTCTGAATACTCACAGAATATTCTGAGTGGGACTCATGAGGATTATCGAGTCCAACTCTTCAGAACAAGGCCCATTTGGGGACTGAACCCACAGCCTTGATGTTGATGTCGCTCAAACACAGATTAGACAGGATTGTTTTGGTTTGTTCTGTTGTTTTTAGGACCACTTTTTCCTCCAAGAAGACAGCAGTTTTCAAGTTACAGGCTTTTGATGTCTACCCAAAGTGTGTCCCAGGCCTGTAAACCCTTCTGAGTCCCAAAGAACAATTCTATCTACCCAATTTCCAGTACTACTTAAATATCCTGGCACCTGAACTCACTGTGTTTCTTTCAATATGGCTAAATTTTTTTTCTGGCTGGCATATACGCTCAGAAGTACCCGAACAATATGGAGATAGATAATTATCTCCTTCTAAAAGCAATGCAGGATAAGATATACAACTGCCAAAGCTTGCTTGAGACCTTGGAGAATCCTGAAAAGTTAGTCATAGCCAGCACCTCAATTAACTTCATGGGTGGTGGTGCCAGTTTAATGATAAGAACACCACTACGATTCACAAAGAGGTGGATCTAACTTCTGGTTACTTCCCAAGAAATTGTTTTGACTGCAGTCTTTTTGGTCAAATTCAAGGTATAGTGAAGCCAGAAGTGATAAAAAGCAGTGGATCAAAAGAAGAGGGGGAAGAGCAGAGTCAGAATCTTCTGGCCTAGAAAGCTTATTTGAAAGTGTAAATTAGCCCACTAAATTAGTCCTGCTAAACAATTTAGATATACAAACTCGAGGAAGCAGGACCGAGTGCCCCAGTGCCTCCTTCCAAGTGAGTCAAACTCCCTTTCCTGCCTCTATGCTCTGCTTTTCCAAGTGGTCTGTTTGCAACAGGCAGCCCCGACAACACTGCTGCTTCCACACTTCTTCACTTACCCCTCACTGGGCCAGAGCATCTCTGAAATCTCCAAGAGGTTTTGTAAAAGAATTTAGGGACAAAACCCAAAGTGTTTGTTTATAGGGAATAATCAGGGATTTTTTTTTAATTATTACTCCTTCACAAATTATAAAAGCCCCAGATCATACCACAGGCAGAGCATCTCCTCCACTTTGGTGAGACCCCACCTGCAGTGCTGTATCCAGCTCTGGGGAACCCAGCACAGGAAAGACCTGTCCAGAGGGGGGACACAAACATGATTAGAGGGATGGAGCACCCCTCCTATGAGAGAGCTGGGGTTGCTCAGACTGGAAAAGAAAAGGCTCTGGGGAGACCCTACTGGAGTCTTTGAGTACTTTAAGGGGACCTGTAAGAAAGGAACAAACTGTTGAGCAGGGCTTGTTGTGATAGGACAAGAGGCATTGGTTTCAAACTGAAGGAGGGTCAATTTAGATGAGATATGAGGAAGAAGTTTTTTTACAAAGAGGGTGGTGAAACACTGGCAGAGGTTGCCAGGAGAAGTTGTGAATGCCCTATCCCTGGAAATATTCAAGGCTGGACAGGGCTCTGAGCAGCCTGATGCGGTTGAAGACATCCCTGTTTGTTGCAGGGTGGTTGGACTGGATGGCCTTTATAGGTCTCTCCCAACCCAGACTATTCTGTGACTGTGATTTACAGAGCAGAGAAGACTAAACAGAAAAAGCACAAACCCATCACACGAACTCCTAAGAAAACAGTGCCAACATAAAAATTACCACCTGAGAGCTACAAATTTTTGGTTTTCGAAACCCACCTGCCAGAAGAAAGTCACAGGGTAGATCCAGACCTGTTGATGTCCACAGGAGATCTGCCTGTGCTTTCAGTGGTGCCAGCATACCAACCCACCAAGAGATTAAAATCTGATGAAGCTGAACAGAGACTTTAGAAAGGCAAGTTCAGACAGCAGTGGGCTTCAGTGGAGCGTGTGGCTATCACTGTGCGTTTTGAGCTTCAGTCCCCTGACAAATGTATACCCCTATTAAAAGCTCAAAACAAAAGATTTGCCAGATTATGGCAATGAGACATTAAAACCCCACAGGATTATATGAATCCTTCCATGTATCTTTTGAACAAGTAACAGCAAGTGCTGAAGTGTTTCCTATATTGTAAAAGCAAATGTAAGTGAAGACAAGTCTTTGCCGAGTTTTGAGTGCCTACAGAGTTGAAGAGAGGTCCGGGAGACAGCTTTGAGTCAGCTGGACTAAGAGCAGTAGTTCCAGTGGTGGCATCAGGAAGTCTAGGGCAGCAAAGAGACATCCCAGGTAAGCCTGTGAAGCTCTGCATGACTGTTTTAACTGTGACCTGCATCCTTAAGTGCTTACAGACACCTCATTCAGAAATGTGTTCTGGCTGCTGCAGTCACTGTTACCTGCAGCACAGGCACAGCAGAAGGCTCATCTTTAGTATCACTACTCACTTAAGTAGAACCTTCCAGAGATCAGAAAATGATCCCTCAAATTAATAGGGATGAATTAATAATTCATATTAACCTTTTTATAAAGAGCAAAAATAAGCAAATGAGATTCCATCCTCTGCCTGTTTTGAAAGCTGCCTGCTCAGAAAGAGCTTTCTTTCAATTACCTGCAATGGAATTATTAGCCCATTTTCCTCAGTAAATTTCTCCTTAGAAATAGGTAATGCTGACAAAATTTCCACAACTATCAGAGACAAGAAATTTTAAACAAATTAATATTCTCTGTATTGCAAATATTTAGATTACCATAATCAGAGTAATGACCAGCACTCCTATAAAATGACAGTGCAGTACAGGATAATGTTTGAAGTAAATAAACTGGATTTTGCCCATGTGAAATATTTGCACCCATTTCAATTAAACCTAAAATTCTCCTGCATCTTCTGCCTGTATTTCCTACTATTATAAAACAACTGCTACATTGCATTTCAACCACACAGATAGGTTAGCTATTATTACTTACCTCCTGCTTTTAAGTGGTCACAAAAGCATAAGGTTTGGCCTTCTTTCTGTTGATTCTTGGTGACCAAATACTTCAAGTATTATTTTGGCTACAGCACAGTTTTGCACACACAGCATGTAAGCTGCTTAGCACAAAAGAGAAAAGGGATCTGCAGGCCCAAATCCTGCCACCAAGTGAAAAGAAATTAAGTTTAATCCAAAAAATCAACAATGGGCTGTATCAAATGCACACACTTCTGTACACAAGTGTATTTAACTCTTAAAATTTTGCATGCATAAAAACTATACTTATTTGTAAACTAGACAATCCTTAAGCACCAGCTATATATGTACAAAATACACATTTATTAGAATATATCAAAGGGATGCCTCAGAAATGTAGATGGTTCAACATAACAAGTCTGAGACTACATCTGGAGGTGGGTAGTCCCATCTATCAAAAACTAAATAGGTGTGAAAACATCTGGGAATTGCTATTCAAACTGAAAAATTACAAGACACATTGCAGAAGATGCTACGTGCAATGTCCCATTCTCAACATCAACCGGCCATTACTTCACAGATAAGAAATGAAACAACATGGACTTATTTTACATCCTAAAAAAAGATTAGGGCTCAAACTAATTTTTTCAGCTTGCTTCTATGAAGGAACGACCATAAGAATTTCCAAGCAATATGCAGGGGAATATTTGAATAACAGGAATGGAATAAAACTCTGAGAAAATGAATTAGAAGCTGATTTTTAAAATCCTTTATATAGAAGAATGATGTCTGAACAACTTTGAAAATCTGGCTTTTATTTTCTGCAAAGTGCCCTACTTGCCAGCTTTACAAGTGTAAACCATTGGAATGAGCACAGAGCATCTGCTTATGGATTTTAAAATTTCACATATGTAATATTTTCAGAATCGTATCTTGACAATAAAAAGATTCTTTTCATTCCTGACTTCCTGTGATATGACATGACAATCTCTCCAATGTTCAGGATACTTTAAAGATAGAACTTTAAGAGTTTTTCAGCACAAATGTGTTTACATTTTTTTAGGCATATCAGTCACTTGCAGTAGTTTTTTCTCTCTCTCTCGATTAGTACATATCCTCATGTCTCAGCAGTCCAAACATGAATGTGAATAGATAAGCTAAAACCTGAGAATTTCAAGAGCAGTGAAGTGCATGCTTTCACCTCTCCCCCTTTTAAAAGTGTCAAATGCTTCCTGACACGCTTGGGTCCATGGAAATGGAACATATTTTCTCATTACATTAATTAATGGGTCTGCTTGGGTGGTATAATTCAGTATAAATTTCCTTTAGTATTCTGTCATACCTAAAAAGGATCTTATTTTTGTGATGTCTTTAAATTTTTATGACTTCTACTCTGTTTAGTCTGTGTGTAATCCTTCTTTTGAAACCTAATGTCCTAGAAAATCTGAAGGTTTCTCTCAAAACTGGCACACTCTGTAGTTTACAGTCATTCCTTTTTCTTGCCTTCTTAGAACTCCCTGCGAGTCCTTAAGGTGTAGTTCACAGCTCAGGGAATTTATGATTACATCTTCAATGCGAACTCAAGCACTGCGATATATTAAACCTGACAAGATGCTGTTCATTAATCTCTGAAATATGGCCAGGTGTGATGTAATGAAGAGAGGCTTCCAGCTCAGAGAAGCCTAACACAGCTCCCAGCTCAGCTTGATGGTGGCTTCCTTTACCTCATCTGGGAGAAGGACTGCCTGGGTGGGGACTCTCACTGGAAGCGTAATTCCAGAAAAATGTGGTTTGGGGAAAATGAGACAGGGTAATCCCTTGCTGTGCCAGTGTTTCTCAAACAGCTCAGCTTCTGCTTTCCTTTCATTTCCAGGTTAGAACGCTAACTTGGTCATGCTGTCATGAACCACAACTTCCCAAGGAAATGGTTTGATGGGCTGGAGGTACATTTTTACATGTGAAAAAAAAAGGAGCATTTTAAATATTGGAGTCTCAGTGGAGAAAGCAACATGAGGCTGAGAACACAGAGCAGCAAGGGCTACGATTTACACACAAGTTATAACTTCACCAAAACAAAGCTTTAATTTGGTTGTGACAATTTCCTCTTTTTTTTTTTAAATGAATAATTGTATCATTTCAACACAAAAAAGGGTAAAATCAAACCAGACCAAAAATAAGGGAAACTCACCATTTCCACATCATTAATTCAAATCTCAACATAAACTGATAAATGTTCTTACCCAATTTTACGTCATTAACAGCACATGTGGAATATATACTGAGTAAAAGTAAGACTTTGAAACTCATCCCTGTCATGGCAACAGAAGAGACTTTGTGAATGAAACTCATATTCCCGAGTTGAAAAACAAACAGATGTTTTTTAAATATGGAAAGAAAATGTGAAAATAAGTTTTTATACATGCCATGATTTAGCATTTTGCATCCATGCAACATTGAAGTCCACATCCTAAAATAAGTTAAGCCACTAGGTAGATTTGCTCTCTGCGAATCATAACCAAGTTGGTTATTGCAACTGTGCAAAACTGGTTGGTTTTCAAAGATAATTTGATTTGATTAATTTTATCCAGCTACAAAGGACAAATTTTGAGTTCAAATATAGTTCCTACTATATCTACCCTGGAAACAAAAGACAGACCTTCTCAGAAATATAAGAGCTTTTGAAACTTCTAGGAAAGAATGCAGAGCAAGACCAGCCCTGCATTTTCTTCTGGAAAAGGAGAAGGCTCCTCTTTTTAACTTGTCTTTCTATTTTTTTTTTTAATTGTTGTTATTATTACAGTATTAAATTCTCTCCTGTTTATTTCAGAAGCAATTCTGCCTAGCTCTTCCTGAGCTCCTCATTCATGGACAAAGTGAAAAAGGACAGAATAGTAAAAAAGATCGTGGAACTGGAAACAGATCAGATATCTTGGATTTCTGTCTTAATGTGCATGGCCCCAATCACTGAACACTATCTTTAGAAGAGAAATTACATCAGTAAATAGATAGGAATACACTGGAATTAGTCTGCAGAAGACTATTACACCTAAAATCTTAAATCTCTAATGGATTTACTGCATTTATGCTCAGGTCATTCAAGTAGATTTTGCAAATATTCTGGCAATTTACTTGCAGAAGTGATTAGGCAGATAATGATGGACATTCCCCGAAAGTGAATCATGTATTTAACAAGAAAACAGATTTTTAGAATTGTATTCATCCCTTAGATTAGAAATTTCACTTTTGGCGAGGTTATCCATCAAGCTAAGTTCAAATATGATACCAAGTAAGTACTGCACTGATTACTTGGTTGATTATCACAGAACCATAGAATGGTTTGGGTTGGAAGGCACCTTAAGGATCAAGTACGTCTCACCTCCCTGCTGTGGGCATGGACACCTTCCACTAGACCAGGGGGCTCAAAGACCCATCCAAGCTGGCCTTGAACACTTCCAGGGATGGGGCATACACAACTTCTCTGGGCAACCTGTGTCAGTGCCTCACCATCATCACAGCAAATAATTTCTTCCTATTATCTAATGTAAACCTACTGTCTTTCATTTTGAAGCTATTATCCCTTGTCCTACCAGCCCATGCCCTTGTGAAAAGTCCCTCTCCAGCTCTTTTGTAGCCCCCCTTAGGTGCTGGAAGCTGCCCTCAGGTCTCTCCAGAGCTTTCTCTTCTCCAGGCTAAATAGGCCTGGCCCTTACATTAATTTAACTATGTATCTCTTATTTAACTACATTAATTGAATGAAACATATAAAAATATTAAATGACTCACTCCAACCACTTGAGAATATCTTAAATCTTCAGAATTACTTTGAACTCACTCACAAAGAGAAGAAAAGGTGATGTACATCAAATTAAATATCCCATAAGAAGAATTAATTTAGCAACGGTCAAGGTATGTTGCAACTTCCTCAGTTAACATTGCATTCCTGCCCTGAGTTAACATTACATCAATTCTGGATCAATTCCTGCCTTGCAAGATAATTTGACACAAGAGTTCTTGCTTTTGCTAGAGGTGTGCCACCAACACTTTATCCTGATCTTTCAGCCTTTCCAGACTGTTCCCTATTGCAAGAAAGGCATTTGGCAAAGAAAGAAATGTTTCTTGTTAGATAAATGTTTAAGAAAGCAATAATTGTGAAACAAAAGTACTCCAAAACTGACACAATATTCACCACATTTGGACCTTTTTTTTTTTCATCAATAGCCAGATTTATCACATTTCAAGACTTGGAATGAAATTTAAATTCTCTTGATGCCTAGCCAACATCTTCACTAAAATACAGAACCCTGTAGGCCTCTTTCTATACTAATGCTACATTCGTCAAAAAATTCATTAGACCCAAGCATGATGGTACATCTCTGGTTAATCATTTCAGGTAAAGGTGGACCCAAACCCATTAGAGAATTAGTTACTTAATCCCAGACTGTGTAAAAACTTGGATCCATCATGAAAATAACAGGTAGAACAAATCAAGAATACATACTCATACTTCAGGAAAACATTAAGCTGAAAATTCTGTCCACAAGAATGAAAATTACAGAAACTGGCTGCAGCCTTAGTTGCAATAATCAGGAACCAGTTATGGTTTCAAGCTGAAAGAGACAGCAATTTTAGATTAGATATTATGAAAACATTCCTTACTGTGAGGGTGGTGAGGCACTGGATCAGATTCCCCAGAGAAGCTGTGGATGCCCCATCCCTGGAAGTGTTCGAGGCCCAGTTGGATGGGGCTCTGAGGAACCTGGTCTAGTGGGGGTGTCCCTGCCCATGGCAGTGAAGTTGGAACTGGATGATCTTTAAGGACCCTTCCAATCCAAGCCATTCTATGATTGATTCTATGATTCCATTCCGCTCTATTCCAAATGATACTGCAGGAATTTGAAAGCTTAGATTCCTTTTAATGTTTTGAAAACATGAAGATTTATATGCTTTCTGATACACTTATCAAATTAGTCACATCAGAAGTAATGCAAGAACTATTCTGAGCCAGGTTTTCCTCTCAAAAATTCACTGATACATGGAGAATGAAATCTACAACTTGTATTTTGTATTTCCGCAGTCTTTATGCTTCCCATGTGGAGAAATGATATTCTGAGGATTGTGTATTTAACATCAACTATCTTAAAATAAAAAATTAGGCAATAACTCAGAATATAACAGATTATTGTAACAATTTAGGCTAGTAGTCAGGAAAGGGAGTCACACTTGATGGTCTTGGAGAGTCTCAGAAATACTCTTCATCACTTAAAAATGCAACTGTTGTTACAGATTCCAGAAGCAAAAAGACAAAACCTCTGTGAATTCCACATCTCTTGCAAGAGCAAATGACAAGAGTTCTCAAAATCTTTCCAATGCTACAGGGCTTTCAGTGTCACTGGCCAACAACCCTAAATCTCAGCTACAGAAGGAAATTAAGATTTAACTAATTACCTTTCAATAGCCACTAGAACAATTGTACAGATGCTTTACTCAGATAAATTAATAGCAAATCAACTCTGCCTCCTGCACATTAAATCTGCTGGTAATACCAGAAATAAACAATGTTCCCTAAGAGTATTGACATCAAAACTATTCTGTCTCTCTTCTTTTTCTTCTTGGCACTTGGCTAAAAGTTCTGGGCCAAATTTTATGTTCTAAAATTAAATATTGACACTCAAAATGTATACCTTTATGTCACCTTCTACCCAAAGTTTCAGATAACTTTGAAGAGACCAATTAATTCTCTAAATACATAATGAATATTAGTTATATCTTACAGAAAAGGAAGCAAAAATGAAGCTGGCACAACAAATCTGAACCTGATTTTTCATGCTGACTAGTCTAAGCTCTGGAAACATGCCATTTCTGCTACTGGAAGACTATTAATACAGATTCTGAATAACAACCAGTAAGTTTGAAAAATATTCACGAAAATGGTGCTCAACAGATGTTGAAAAAACATGACTGCCATTATCCAACAACTACTTCTTTCTCTGCATTATCTCAATCATTAATGTATCCTCAGTTGTGTATGAACATCCGCCACTCACAACCATATTTTGTGGCACAATGTCCTTTACCTGAAAACAAACCCTGTTCTTTGCAGAAGCCTGTCTCACTCCACTCTGCAGATTCCCCAGAGCACAAGCACATGACTTACAGAAAAAAGTTTGAGATATTTATTCACTTGTGCTGGCACACCTCACCACACTTTTCGGTAAGTTTAATAAAAAACCCCAGATGAAGCAGAAGGGTTTTCTAAACATCTGTGGGAGTCTGTCATACCTATGCCCACAAACTATTTGCCCATCGAGATATCCAAAAGCTGTCACGGTCTTTAAAAAGTCAGCCTCTACTGAAACAGAATCCTTCTCTAAACAGAGTGGGAGGTTAACTGATTTCATTCTATCTGCTTCTATTCTTTGATTTTATCTTTTAATATTAATATCCTTGAGACCACCCATCAGCTAACCTGCTTAACAAAACTTACTGCCCAGTTATCTGATCAACAATTGCAGTGAGGCAGAACTCCCTAAAAAGACACATAAGGTAATTATTTAATTACATTCTTATATCATGGATCATTCAATTTGATTTTTTTTATATAAACATTCAAAGCAATATAGTGGGTATAGGTTGATATTTAAGATGGTGGGACACTAGCACTGAGATTTGATTCAACAAGATACTCAAAGCCAAGTAGTTCTACTCAGATCAGTTTGCAAATAGTAATCCTCAAATTTCTTACCTTTAGAACTTAGTAAAAAATATATTCATCCCCTTAAAAGTTGGAAAACTTAACTTGATGTGATATAAAAAATAATTCTCATACAATATATGAGATTTACTGAATTACCTAAAGTTAAAGAAGAATGAGAGGACTATTTGTGGTGGACTTGGTAGTGTTAATGCTTGAACTTGTTCTTAATGGTTTAAGATTAAACCATTTCAATCTAAATGGTTCTATGACTCTATTTTTTAAATCTTTTCCAATCTAAATGGTTCCATGATTCTATTTTTAAAAACTCTGAGGGGAAAACAAACCAAGAACCATTGTTGTATCTCTTTATCCTCATAAGCCACTTGTTTCAAAGAGATTCCAAATGAAGGAAAGCTAAAATGGAGCATTGCTAAAGTTCTATGAAGCCTCAGAAGATTGTAAAGCAAAGGAGGTTTGCATTACAGATATTAGAATAGCTGGCTTTCCCATTTGGATAGCACACTACAGTCCATAGCACAGGAACACATTCTGAATGCGTAGCCGCTCTGAAAACGCACCTCCGCTGCAGGGAAGGAAATATGGGACTAATAATGTTCGCTCCGAGAGCAGAATTTACGACTTGTAAAAGCACACAACGCAGGCTATACATTGATTAAAGAAAAAAAGGTCCATCCAGTTTCATTGATGTGTTGTCAACACCAATGTCACCAAGTCCCCGAAAACGTGCCACCTAGTGGAGCCTATGCCCTCGTCCTGCAACCCAGGAACAGCCAGATCTGCTCCAGTGCCTTCTGATACCTTGCCTGGGAGAACTGCTCTGCATTTCCCATTCCTCTCACTGCAAACTACCCATCCTCCTCTGCCCTCCCTGCAAAACTTGCTCTGCTTACAATTTAACCGAAAGATTTCTAGAATACCTGCTACTCATAACTAAAAACACCTAAATAAACCCTGCACCAATATCAAAATTAGTTGAGCACAGAAGAATGTGCCAACAGGAAAAATCAAACGCAGCACTTTCTCTGCTGTCTGCCTAAGAGTGGAATCAGCATGAGACATTATTCCAATAAAAGATATTCCTGATTTGTTTCCCCTAACCAGAAATATAGGATTGAGATGATGAGAAAAGAGCTGTTCACTGCTAAAGAGGAAGACAGACACATGCATAACTCACATGCCTGAGGAAACAGCTGGGAAAATTAATCTGGAGAGTGAAGAAGGCAGATGAGACCAAATAACATCCAATTTCAGCTATCTAGAAGAGAGTAACTTCTGAATCTAAATTCTACTTTAATATGCAATTTTCCACAGGATGACTTTATTTTCCAAAGTCCCCCAGCATTTCTGACGTCAGTATTAGCTAATTGTTCTTATAAATTTATAGTACAAACCCAATTACCTTCACCTTTCACAATAACTAATTGATTCTTTTTTCTTGAATTTGAATACCAAAATATATAGGTTCTTTTAATCTTATGTTAGAACTAAAAAGTAGACTTTTTTTTTTTTTTTAATGAAGCATAATTGTATTAGTTATAGGAATAGTCCAGGACAGAAGGCACTATGGGAGGAAACAAAAATTACATTACTTCAAAAATTATGAGTTGTATACGATATTCAGTTAAAAGTATGAAGTTCTCCATGCTGAATCTCTCTTAGAAGAATAATACAAGACATGTTCATAGATCCTAAAATACTCTGAAAGCTGTTCTGTGCCCTTACCTCTTTTCTAATTGCAGGAAAACTCAAGGGTACTAAAACAACAAATAACTGACAGTGAGGTGTAGTTTCACTGTACACTTTTCTTTTGCATGAAATTTTCTGAGTTTAAGGATCTTTACTTCATGTAGTGGAAGGTACAGTAGGCAATAAACATAAGAAATTTCAATAGAAGTAGAAAAAATATCCAGATAAATATGAAATACAGTTACATACTGAGATTCTCTGACAGCTGCACCAATGTGCTTTTCTGACAAGACAAGACCCAAATACACCTTTGAAGAATCACTTACAGACCTTTTTCCCCTCTCTTCTTCAAAATTAGTTGTAAGTAAATGTAACAGTGAAGACGCAAAGGAACATAACCCACCCCCCAGAAAGCACTGCCTGGAACCACTGGGACTCTAGTCCAACACACTACTACTACAATTATGTCTTCTTGGAAGATGTGTAAGCACAGACATTGTTTTACCCGTTGAAGATTTATGGCAGCGCACAGGTCTCTAACACGGACCCCGTCAGTGCTTTGTTAAACTCTCCTTGTTTGTGCTTTGAGGAGCAGTCTGTCCAGAGAAACCAGACTAGGCTTGGTGATAACAGGGGAATGCAGGCATTTCAGAAAACATCCGTGTTTTAGGATCACAGGGATTGATACTAAGCATCTGCTGAGGAAAATGAACATCAGCTAGATTTTTATCGTGCTGCCCCCTACACTGTGGTAGAGCCCAAATGCTCCACTTGAGTTGCAGCTGCTTTATTTGAACAAACAAAAAACCAACCAACCAACGATAAATTCTTGCCATGTATCCAGTCTAAAAGACTCAACTGGACAAAAAGCGACAGAATACTTTCACCCTCTGAAATAAAAAGAAAACCCCTGGAAAAGAAGGTTGGTTTTCTTAGGTGAGACACAAAGACACACCTCCTCACCCTGAGATACACCGTGTTATGGGGAAGAAAAATAGGCTATATTTGTCATTTCTTGTAAAAAATAAATTCAGGTGGTTATTTTTTTCCCCTCCTGGCCCCAAAGCCTATACGCTTCTGCTGCCAGGACCTTAGCTTGTAGATTGGATAGGTAAAACGCTTTCACCTTAGGCAGGTGCAAAGACTAATAAATTATTCTATAATATCATGGCAGCTGCAAAATTACCTAACTAGACTCACGAAGATTAATTTCCTTTGCTTCCAGATTGTCAAATGGTGATTTCCTCTTCTTGTAAGAATACATGGTGTTCTGGTATAAGCATAAGCAGAGCCACAGTATTTCAGAATTTTGTTCAACTCAATTTTCTCTCATGAGAAATTACAGATTCCTCAAGTTTGTGTCAGCTGGAAAAAAAACCAAATCTAATCTAAAATGAAGAGCCAATTTTAACGAGAAAGAATAAGCAAATTAGTCACCACACCTCTAATGGTTTCCTCATATACATTTTCCCTGAGTTGTCCAGCACTGTCAATGCCCACAGCTAGCCTGTGCTGTGACACACACAGTCCCACTGCAGTGAGCCCGGACCAGAGCATCCATCAATAATTAACGAGGGATGAGAAAAGCAACTGGCAACAGTTAAAGCAAGTGTTCACAGGCTGCTTTGAATGGGTTGCTCTGCATTCTTTTGCAATGAACAGGGAAAGCTGTGATTGGCTCCATATGACTGGCAAAGGTGATGATAACATGACTTATGAGCAACCTGCCATAAAAAGTATTTATCTTGCAATATATGAGGTGTACACCAGGAAAGAGGCTCCTCTAGAGGCACATCACACAGTAGTTAAACACACAATTTAGTGAGGTGATTATAAAATCACCTCAATACTCATGTAAGCAAAGAACTTTTGCAGCCACAAGGCAATCACAGGTATCAGAACTGTGAAGAAAGTAGTGGATTTTACCCAATTCCCACTTTTGGGAACAAATCTCCATTAAATAATCTCAGACCTTGCAACCAGCACAACATGCCAAACGGATTACACAGGTATCATACCTAGAGAAAGTGATAGAACTTTCCAAGTCAAAAGGAACAATCGTGTTTGCATCCTGCTGTGTGACACATTACCACAAAGGTCTCCTCTTAGCTCCTTCTGCTCTTTTCCAATCTATTGTAGTCTGGATTCCCTCTTACTCATTGCAATTTTGGTTGTTTCCTCTTTCAAGTTAAGTTTCCAGATGTTGATTACCCAATTTTTCCCTGCCACACAGCATCCTTTGCCTGAACTTCTCCACCTTTCCCTTCTGTGTTTTCCCCCACTATTCAACTCACAATCTAAGTCAAGATTTAGAAACCTGTTGTAAATTACATTAATTGGCAGTTCTTTCCTGCAGCTGTGTGCATTTCTTAAGACCACAGGCTTACAGGGCTTGGGGGGGGAGGGCAGGGGTCTTTTTTACCTTCTTTGGACAAATTTTATACTAAACCAAATTGCACCTGGTTCCAACACCATCTGAACAGTCATGCTGGTACCTTCCAGGGGTCCTAGCAGGGACAGGTTTATAATTAGTTTGTTCAGTATTCAAATGGGTGAGAGTTGTACTGGAAACTTATAAGGAAAACTGGATTATGCAGAACATGCTTGAATACTTCATGCTATCATAGGTAGCTCATCAATTTTTTCCTATGTCCTAAATGCAAAAATACATTAATGATTAAAGAGCTTTAAAAAATGTGAGTCATGAGGTTGTCTGGTAAAAAAGTGAGGCTGCATGAACGTGGGCAAAGAGTTTTATTAGCTCTGCTAATAAGGAAAGTTTCTATTTTTATTTAGAATCAATTTAACCCACATAGTTTAGAAAATAATTATTTAGAGAATAATTTAGGTTACCTTAAAATTACAGTATTAATTTCCACAGTTCATTTTATAATACGGCCTCATAAATTCAAAACAAAATACTGGAATTATTCAAAGAAAATATGAATAAAATCTACAAGTCAGACCACAGCACTGTAGTATGCCAAAATAAAACCCTGAATCTGTCCAATATATGAGTCCTAACAAAATCGTTCAAGAAAAGGTACTGTTTCTTTAGATATGCACTACAAAATCACTAAGGAAAAAGCAACTAGAAAGAGAAAATTAGAGGGAAACACCTTTGAGTTCAGATATTATTGTGATTTTTTCATTTAAAACTAGGAAAAAAATCCCAGTTCTGTTGAAAAATGAAAAAGTGCCATCCAAATATTTCATTTATAGATATATCTGAACCAGAAAGCTCGAAACCACGGTGGCAGAATGTCTGTAACCAGCAAGGTTGTCTGTAGAAGACACATTTACTCTGACTTCCAATACCTCTTCCCCAGTAAAGCTGACCAGTCTAAAATATAGATTGCAAATCCAAGACACATCTTTAGTCACGCAGGGCAACTAAAATTGCCTCCATCAGATATATCTGAGGTGCCAGCTGTGATGTATCCTCCTGTATTCAGTGATCAGTGATGCAAACAAAGCCCTGCTCATTCCCAGCTCTGTGTCCCCTGTCCCTGCCGCCCTTTCCTCTGCTCTGTAGTACTCTGGCTCTCTCCTATACCCCTTCCCCTCTTTCCTTCATCACTTTCTTCTCACCCAAATAATACAAATGACCATCAAGCTCAAATAAACGCTGTTCCTTCAACAAGAGCACTAATGGTGGTCTCCATGGTCTTACCAATCTCCCCAAGGATTGGTACAAGCTATCCCTCAAATCTCTATCCTTCTGCCAAACAGATTTTAAATTAGGCAGTGTTTTTAAAATAATATCACATGTTAAATTGTGAATATAGTGAAAAATGTAGTAAGTACAAATGACTGTCTCCATGCATAGAAAAATAAGTTTCATATACCTTATGGCTGCATTTCAATTTCTGTTGGCTTTACTAGACATTGGAGGGTAAAGAGGTTGACAAGTAGCTTTCTTTTCATGTCTAGTAGAAGAATGATGCCACCTACTCCAAATCTTACAGCTCTTTGAGCTGTGAGACTCTATTGGCAACCTTTTCACAACTTTTAAATGACAGCATACTGACCAATTTATAGATGAATACAGAAACTCACGCAAAATAAAAGCAAGTTAATCTCATTTGTTTTCATCTGTTTTAACAACAGATTTTGTTCACATTTCCTCCAAGAATATACATTATTAAATTAGGCCAATGAATGCACTGTCAAAACAAGTACACATGTCACTGATTTAAATTTTCCTACATCCTTTTTCTGTGTCTTGCTGTGCTTCCAGGCTTCTAATACAGAGTTCCTGAAAACAAGGAGCTTGGACAGGGTTTCAATCGATGAATATTTGAATGCAGTGAAGCTCCACAGCATTAGACCAGCAGCTCTGGTGATGCTGTGCACAAAATATTGTTCTTTAAAAGTAACCCAGTTACAATTAAATTAACATGTAATAATACAGAAATTACATGCATTTTTTAGGATTACATACAAACCCCTGACAAGCGCGATTTATCTGAGGTTTGTCAGTGCCCCAACACGGCTTTACAGTGATTCACCACCCTGCTGGCCAATCTATAATGAATTAAGAGAGCTTCAGCTGCATCCAGGGTTCAAAAACACTTGGGTTCAATTATCATCCAATCAACTAATAAAAAATATAAATATTTTTATTTTTTAAAATGAACTAGCACTATCGATTGGCCTGTGTGGTTTAAATCAGCTATGGAATTTGGACAAACAAATAAGAACCATTTTACATAGCCAGCTGCACATCAAAAGTAATTTTGCAACACAAAAATTTTCTGGCCAGACCTGCCTTTTAGACAGTTATAGATCCCAGTGGAGGCATGGGAAGACCAGAGTTCAAATTCAGTTTACTATGGCAGTTCTCCCAGCTCTGAATCTCAGCCATGTGACTGGCAATGCTTACTGTCACCACAGGGGAGTCTTAAAAGGGAAAAGTGGTAGCTCTGACATTCAAAGAAAAAGCAAATACTACCATACAAAACTCGTGTAAGAGTAGAATGTTTCTCAGTAGAAATTTAAGCTGTTTCTTAGCATTGTGCTGGTATCTCATTGTTGCTTGAGAATGATTGCAGACATAGAATAAATACTATTAACCCGGAAAAGTGCATTTGTCAGCTTATCTGCCTCACTGAGCACACTCTGAATAAAGTAGGTACACCATGAAGAAAAGGTAAGAGACACAATAACTACATCTACATTAGCAGGCAGTGTTACTGAAGTCACTCACCTATTGACAGAGCAGTTACTACACTGACAGCCTCAAGAACCTGACATGCCTGCACAAACTCACTTCTTCAGATTTTTTGTTCTAGAATTCCTTTAGTTTGGGGCTGTGGATAGAACACCAGTAGAGTCTGGGGTGTGCACTCCTGGAGTACAAGTTTCTCTTGAAAGGAATCCAGTTTTTGTCCTCTGGGACTTCACTGAGATACAAACCAAAAATGCAGCAAGTGGAGACTACTGTGAAGTTGTTTAAAAGCACACTCTTGATCTGTAATAAACATGTACCTGAGGTTTAAAAGCATGACGAAGTGTTCCAGGGGAAACAAACCAGTACCTATTACGATCATCCTCAAGTCATTAATGTTTATCATCACATATCCAGGCAATGGATTTAACACTTCTGTGCCTATCTTAATGCCAATACAATATTTGGAATGAATATGCAACATTTTAAATTTTTTTTGCAAACTTTTTGAGTCCTTTCTTCCCAAATCCAACATTATACCTGTTCTACTAATCACTATTCCTTTGTATTTTTCACATTAATGGTGATTTAGGGAGACTTCTTTCACAGAATCACAGATTAGTTAGGGTTGGAAGGGACCTCTGGAGATCATCCAGTCCAACCCCCCTGCCAAGGCAGGGGCACCTAGAACAGGTGACACAGGAACGCATCCCAGTGGGTTTGGAATGTCTCCAGAAAGGGAGACTCCACAACCTCCCTGGGCAGCTGTCCAAGTGCTCTGCCACCCTCAATGTAAAAAAGTTCTTCTTCAGGTTTAGGTGGAACTTGTTGTGGTTTAGTTTATGGCCATTGCTCCTCGCCCTTTCACTGGGCACCACCGAAAAGTGTCTGGCACCTCTTGGCACCTGCCTTTGAGATATTTATGTGCATTGATGAGATCCTCTTCAGTCTTCTCCAGACTAAACAGGCCCAGCTCCCAAAGTCTCTCCTCATAAAAGAGATGCTCCAGACCCCTCATCTTTGTGGCCCTCCACTGCACCTTCTGCAGTATCTCCTTGCCTTCCGTGTGCTGAGGAGCACAGACCTGGACGCAGCACTCCAGATGTGACCTTGCTAGGGCCGAGAAGAGGGGCAGGATCACCTCCCTCAGCCTGCTGGCCATGCTCTTCCTGATGCACCCCAGGATACCTTTGTCCCTCCTGGCTGGTTGGACACACTGCCAACTCGTGGTCAACTTGTCATCCATCAGGACTCCAAGATCCTTTTCTGCAGAAATGCCCTCTTCTTCTTTTCTTCTTTTTGTTAGCTTCTTCCAGTGAATTATTTATACTGAATTCAGCACCATGAACTTAGACATACAAGCTACATGTTTATACCAATAAAACTTGAGTATTGTTAATCAATCTGGAGTCAAATAAGAAAAGGGAGCCCTGGCATTGTAATTTACCCCTACAAAACATTTCTTATATCCCTGTACACCAAGAAGCAACTGTAACACAAAGGTTGAAAATTTTAAGGGACCAGGTAAAGACGCAGAACCTCTTCATATCTGGGAAGTATCACAGATGAGGAATGGCAGTAAATCCAAATTCATGATACTGACATTCAAACTGTGCTGGTTGGTTGTGACATCAGCCGGTCTATACTAAATAGAGTGCCTAAATCTGGCACAATAATAGCCAAGATTAGTATAAATGTTATTATGATAGAAGCTTGTTGAGAAATCAAAATACAGCATAATAATGCAAACGGGTAGTGTAATTTGTGAGGAAAACCTATGCAATTCTCTAGATGATTTATATTTCAGTTTTTGAGGGAGCTAAGTATACAGCTTTCTATGCCAAACGCACATCAAATATGAGCAGATTGACAAAATACTTATTTTGGGGAACCGTCACCAGGACTGACCCAGTACTGACACAAAAACCCTCTTTTTAGATGCCTTGGTTTTACTCATTCATACAACTGGAAGTAATGACCTCTTCTCAGCTTTAGCACAATGGTGATTAAGCATTTAATCCAAACCTCTGGCAAGCTAATAAGCATAGCTAATCACAAATTGGAGGAACTGAGGAACAGGCTGACCCTGCAATAAGGAACATTGTATACTACCTCTTCTGTCACTTCTGAAAACCTGTAAACTCATAAATGCAAAGTCATAAAGTACAATAGAAGATTACAGTTAGTGAACAAGAAAGATCCTTTCCATCTAACAAATTATTGAGATTTTGTGCAGGTCTTTTCATTGCCAATTTTATCTAGATACTTTAAAAACAAATTGAAATAATGTTGTCATATAGCTGCCAATTTGTACAGCGTACACACAGATTTGAAAAACTTTCCTTGCAACAATCTTCAGCTTGTATTTTTTCAATAATTCAGCATCATTCTCCATCAACAATACAAATGTGATTGACACGTCTCCTTGTAAAATGTGTCTCCAATTCTGTATTATAGAGTCAGTGACAGCTATGACAATATGGTTTTGGCATTCAAAGGTGGTTTTGCTATCAAAATGCACAGCAGAACAAAATGTTTCAAGAGTATCAGACAATATGGGAATTTTTCATCTTTAAATCATGCTTGACCTCCAATCAGGCCATCCCATAGAACAGATTGGTGTTTTAACAGTAACTATCAGATAATCAACCATATCAATAGAATTATTGCTATAGTGGCCAGCATTTGTGAAAAAGCCAATCAAGAGTTCAAAAACTACATGGGCATTAAAAAACCCACCAGACATTGTATTTTCTCAAGTGACTTTTATAATTTATTTTAAATCTTCACTGCTGACGGCACTACAGCTTAAGGATAAGAACATTTAAACTTGTTTCAACAAGCTAACTCCAGGATGAGAAACAATTCTGTTGAGGTATCAGCAAGCATGGTATTTGGTTAATTACCCTGCCAAAAAGCAGAGTGATTAGCTTAGCTAAGTGCCAAATGCAGGGAACATTGTACAAACACTGCTACGTGTATTGAGCCTGTGCAGTACAATCACCAGATCACAGGGCTGTCAGTCTGCTACGTGCAGAGCTGAACCGGGTTTGTGTGGCAAGGCTTTGGCTACAGGGGGGCTACAGGGGTGGCTTCTGGGAGAAGCTTCTGTGTCATGGAGCCAGTGCCAGCCAGCTCCAGGACAGAGCAGCCGCTGGCCAAGGCAGCCATGGTGGTAACGCCTCTGGGAGAATGTGTGTAAGAAGGGGAAAGAGCTACTGCGCAGAAGCAAATTGCAGCCAGAGAAGAGAGGAGTGAGAATGTGTGAGAGGAACAGGGCTGCAGACACCCAGGCCAGTGCAGAAGGAGGGGCAGGAGGTGCTCCAGGTGCTGAAGCAGAGATTCCCCTGCAGCCCATGGTGCAGCCCATGGTGAGGCAGCTGTGTCCCTGCAGCCCAGGGAGGACCACGGGGATGCAGAGTTCCACCTGCAGCCCCTGGAGAAGCTCACACTGGAGCAGGTGGATGCCTGAAGGAGGATGTCACCCTGTGTGAAGCCTGCACTGGAGCAGGCTCCTGGCTGGACCTGTGGAGAGAGGAGCCCAGGCTGGAGCAGGTTTGCTGGCAGGACTTGTGACCTTGTTGGTGACCCACACTGGAGCAGTTCTTGAAGAACTGCAGCTTGTGGGAAGGACTCAAGTTGGAGAAGTACATGGAGAAGCGTTCCCCTTGGGAGGGAACCCACACTGAAGAAGAGGAAGACTGTGAGCAGACTTCCCCTGAGCAGGAAGGAGTGGCAGAGACAACGTGTGATGAAGAGACTGCAATGCCCCTTCCCTGTCCCTCTGCACCGCTGGATGGAGAGGAAGCTGGGAATCAGGAATAAAGTTAAGCCCAAGAAAAAAGGAAGGTTGGGTTGAAGGTGTTTCTAAGATTTGATTTTGCTTTTCCTACTCTGATTTGCTTGGCAATAAATTGATTAACCCAAGCCTTGTCCGCTTTGTCTGTGACAGCAGTTGGTGAGCGATCTCTCCCTGTCCTGATCACCACCCACCAACCTTTTGTTATATTTTCTGTCCCCTGTCCTGCCAAGGAAGGGAGCGAAGGAGTAGCTTGAGT
The DNA here is from genome assembly GCA_013399195.1 of Dicrurus megarhynchus. Classification (NCBI taxonomy): domain Eukaryota; kingdom Metazoa; phylum Chordata; class Aves; order Passeriformes; family Dicruridae; genus Dicrurus; species Dicrurus megarhynchus. The sequence continues at coordinate 1,678,827 of VXAD01006250.1, forward strand.
GGGCATCTGGCATCCAACCAGGGTCAACCCACCACAAGAGCCTGAATTCACATGCCAAATGCTGGAAAAGCTGGTCTACACAAGATATGTGCACAGAACAAAATAATGAATTTTGGAAGGATATATTTGTAATTTCTGAGTCAAAACTGTAGTCATACTTTTTAAAGCCATCTAAGAGACATATTTTTGATACACAGCTTATAGATAAAATCACAATTAAGCTATTGCTCTCTCTACATTACTGTCACTTATTTTTAAAACAGCTACAAAATTTATTTTCAAAGATTAAAGCAGTGTGCCATTTTTATCCCTCAGATTGGGGAAGCTATGAAAAATATTACAAACATATCAAATGGTTTCTTTGCACATTTTTCATCCAAATGAAATTTTCAACATACAAAAATTGCAAAGTTAGAAGGCAGTAGGTTCACTTGAAGGCTTCTTCAAGCGCTTCATAGCTCCAGCTCCTTGGGTTCCATGCAGTACAAATTTTTATCTGTGACGAGATTATATTTCAATGATAAAGCTTGGCAACATCACTAGAAAAGGCTATAAAATGTATGTCACACAATTCTAGCCCTCGGAATGGGACTATTGTTCTACCACAAATAGACAACTACCAATCTGATGGCAAAATAAAGTATTTCTGTTATTTTGAACTAATCAAAAATGCCCCTTTAAGGAAAATACAACTGATATTTTTTAAATTTATTTCCTTGTTAAGGTATTTTCTATAAAGAAAACATTATGCATAAAGAAAACACATTTTTCATTCAGAAGACAGAAAGAGAGCATGTCATTCTCCACATTATTTTAAATCCTGTTTTTAGTGGGCAAAAAAAAGCTTACATATGGTGTACTTAATATTCTTTTAGATTAGGAAAATCCTTTTTTGGAATCAGGTTTTCCTAGTTCAATGGCAACAGTCAAACTAGCCTCCATGTGAGCAAACAGGCTCACCAAGTTATTCAGAAAGGCAGGAAAGACAAACTTGTTAAAAGGTTAACAAAGTTATAAGGAGGAGAACATATTCTGATTCATTCCCCTGGCTGCACCACGGCCAAAGGCACTGCTGTCCTCATGGGGAGAGTCAAAAGACACCAGGCTTATAAAAGCCCAGAGGGCTAAAAGTGGATAACAACCAAAAGTAATGGCTTGAAGCCATCAGTACATTTCCTTCATTTACAAAAAGAACTTCAATATGTGCTTGAAATGCTTTGTTTTAATTTGTTAGCTGTTCTGCAAAGATCTCTTGATAATACAGAATTTTTCCACAATAAATGTTGGCCAGAGCAAGTTTACTCTAGAGTTTTACTCTATCATTGAGCATTTACAAAATAAAATAAATTTAAATAAGTCAGGTTGGCCAAATGCAAACCACAAATCACAAAAACCACCAAGTAGGACCATCCTCCCTGCCAAAGCTTAATGTGACCTAATGGGAGAGCTGTAAGAGGTTAGAGTTGGTTTTTTATGTAGCTTCATGTAATATTTGGCAAACCAAACGGGCTGGGTCAGGACTCCTGATCCTTAAGCAAACATTTGATGTAATTTTTTTTCACTTTTTCACTATAATAATACTCTGCATTCTGCCCTCCTATGACCTCAGCCCCTTTTCCCCAGGGTGGGTCGGATTTAGAACCTCCTTCTTCACTTACGAGTGCCATTTGAATCAGCCCCTTCCAGATGTGTTTCACCTCCACCCACAACAGGCCCTGCAGGTCCAGCAAAGTGCAGAGAGGGAAAGGAGCACGGGGAGAAGGAGCCATGCCCTGGCAGCACATCAGTTGGCTCACAGCTTCTGCCTGAGTTTATTATTCATAGCACTGGTGGGAGGGCAGGGGGCAGGGTGACTCACACAACATCTTGTCTAAATTGAAAACCAATACCAATCCACACCCCTGCAGCGGAGCTGTGGTGGGTCACTGTGGTCAGCTTTGCTTCCAGGGGGTGTCTGGGCCCCAGGGATTTGCTGCTCCGGGCTGAGTAGGTCACTCACAATCACTGAAATGGGAGAGAACAGCAAGTTTCTCTTTCCCTCCAACCCCTTCAGAGAAGTGACCTCCACTGCCTGTTCTCTCTGAGACAAGTTACTCAATGCTTGTGACAAAAGCGAGAGTCAGCGTGAAGTTACTAGAAATATATTTTAATTTGCATGAAATATATAGAGAACAGTATAAACCCCCCATCCCAGCACTCCAATTTAGTGCTACCCTAAAAATATATAAAATTAAATTCAATTAACCACCCTAACCAGTATCCATCCAAGTAAAAAAAGGAATGTTATTTAGACTGAACTCCACAATATTTCAAATGCAAGTGAACAAGAAAATTATGGTCCTAACTACAGATTGAAAGAGTAATGTAGTATGGCAGAAGTAAAGTGGTATTTTCTTTCAGGTACTGCTGTTGAGAAAACAATAGTTTAGATGTGTTGGATTCAACAGCAAAACATTTGTCGAGCAAAGTAAGAGATAACATGTGTTCCATGTTTTAAACTAAAAATTCCAGTGTTCCTGCCACCATCAGAGAACTTTAATACTTCAGGATATGTGTGTATCTTCAACAGTGATGACATGACTTTTTCACTAGTCCCACTGCCTGGGCTTTCACTGTTTAACAATTCTCTATAATTTCACCTTCTGCTTGTCCCCTTGTGCTATTTTTGACAACCAAATACCTAATCCTGTTGTCAACACACCCTACCCAGAAGAGGGTAAGGGCAAAGTAAAGAATTACAAAACCCCAGCCTGGAACAGGTGCTCCCAATGAATAGGGAGCTGGAATGGGGATCCATCAGCACCAGCCCAGAGCTGCCAAGGAACCTGCTCAGCTGAGGAGTGATAGGAAGCTCCTGGGATGCTCAAGGTTGTTTCAGCCACCTGGAGCGAAGCAAAGGCAGTGAGGACAACAGGAAATGTCCTGCCTCTATGCCGCTGCAACCTCTACCTCCCAACAGCTCCTTCCTGCCTGGGATCCAACAGGGAGGAGATGCCCCATGTTTCCTGCTCAAGAGTGCCACAGTGGCCCCAAGTGGTAAATAAGGAAAACTTCAAGCAGAAACCTGCAAGTCTTCTTGCGGCGGAGCCAAATCCAAAATTAAAGGAATGTGTGACAAAGCTGCCAAAAGTGTGACACCTGGCAGCTCTCCCAGCTGCCTTCTACTACTTCCCTTCTAGCCCCCAAAGTATCTGTGATGTGAGTAAGGGGCACTCTTAAGTAGCTGTTGGCCCTTTCCCACTGCAACTGCTTGGAAGGACTCTTGGCTTCTTCAGGCGTCACTGGGTTAAGGTAGGGAATGTGGCTCCTGGGCCCCCTGCCCATTCCTATTCAGACGGTGGAAAGCAGAACAGGAGATGGCTGAATCCTTCTGAATGGAGGAAAGCTTCTAGCAAAATTAGGCTCCTTTCTTCACAAAGCTACACAGAAGAAAATAAAGCAACAGCCAAAAATCTCTGCCCTTGCTTTCTCTGAACCCTGATGTCAGTTGGAGTTAACTCCCACTGAACTATACCCCAGCTAAGGATGGGAACATCTCACTCTGTTCACATCTGTTTCACAAACCAGTGTCCCCCCTGAGGTACTGATGGTGCCTTCACAATCCTTCTTCAGTACCTTCAATCCCGACACCTTGGAAGAGAGAAATGTCAGCTTTAGCTCTTTTCCCCGTAGGTAGGACACTTGCTCTTCACCCAAGTCACAAAAGCCACAATTACAGAAAAATCTCTCTCACCTCACCCTTGCTTATAAACTCTTTTCATCTGGCTAAAATTAAATGAAAATTATTTCTTCTCAGTTTAGATTGATATTTCTAATATTTCATGTCCAGAGGGGGTAAAAACCCAGCAAATTACCAGTGTGCTCCATATTAGGTTACACTCTCCATTGAACTGAATGACTCACTGACTCCTATCCACGTAAGGATAATTGTGTTTCATGTGTTAACATTAAAAAGTGTAATTATATGTCATCTTTTACCCCAAAAGTTGAGCATTGCACAAATATGCAACCAACAAAGCTAGCTACAAACCAAGGGAAAAGGACTATTTGCACACACAAAAAACAACTCAGAGAGGAGCAGACTAAAAATGGAAATATATTATACCTAAGTTATCACAAGGATAATTTAATTATTCTAATTATAATTCCAGTTGTTACAGATGTATACACACAATATATATAAAATGTTTGAAATGTGTGAGCAATGATTTCTTATCTTACTGATAACTCGGAGGGCACGGGCATGCAATTATTTACGCAATTATCCAGTGGAAAAAGCAGCACTGCATTGTTTCAAATGAACTCTTGCAGTTCTTTGGAACATTCCATCCTGCTGCCCATCTGACATTACTGTGTTGAATTTGAGATATCTGACATACAAAGTAGACCCCATAGCTGGCTATTTTGCCTTTTTTTTACAGCCCAGAAGATACAGCTTGATGTAGGGATTTAGGTTCTTATCCCTCCCAAGTCACTGGCTAATTGTGTGAAATCAGCAAAGTCTATTAATCCCTGTAGTAACCCCTGCTGGTAAAAAACTACCTTTTGTGACCTCTGAATGAAATGTAAGATATTGCCATTGCTGAGGTGACCTGAGGAATTCACAAATAAGTTTAACAATTGGCCAAGCTATGTTATGGAAACAACTTTTATATTCCAGACTATGGACAGATACTTATATAGAAGATATAGACGAGACATATTGAGGCCCAAATCCCTTTTTGAGTATCCTATCATTACAAAGACCCCTCAGAAAGCTGTAGGCCAAAGATCATTTGTTTTACATGACCAATATCTTTGAAAATTGGACACTTCAAATTTAAATGAGCTTCAATATGGAATTTTGAATTGCATCTTGTCCGTGTATTTTTAATAGAAGTTTTCTTAACAGGGAACCACGAAGAATTTCATTTAGTATGGAAGATAGTAATTTCTGCTGGAAAGTCCATTGAAGAATAACTATGAAAAAACACACATCTTTCCTTTTCTAGAATTCTGGGGTTCCATTTGGACCCGAATGCCAGAAACCAGATGTTTCTTTTCTTGCCTATTCCTACCTATCATCCCTAAAGAAGCAATCAAACAAAAAAAATTGTACAGAATTTTTATATTCCTCTTATTTCTGTAAATGCAGCCACTTCCTATCTTCCTAAATTGGGAGACTTCATACAAAATTAAGACTTCTCTTTTTCAACATTCTATTTCCATGTTTATCTCCCTCTCAGCAGCACAAGTTCCATAGGAGCATAACTCCACTCAAAGACTCAAGCTCTATTTGCTCATTTGCCTCTGCATCTCAGGAGCCATTCCCTTCTGAGAGGGATTTCAAAATTGGTTTTCTCAGTGAAGATTTGACCATTGGACCCTCCATACAATGTTCAGAGGCTGGCAGGAAGTTGTCTTGGTTGACTTAGAAACTGGAAACTGGAAAAAGGGAATAATTTTCCTTACCATGTATCTCTTCCCTTGGTTCTCTTTGAGTTACTTACCTTGAAATTGCCACCTGTTTACACACTAAGATTATTTATAAGTGTAGGGTTGAGTTTTTTTCTTTCACAAATTTAATTTCATCCATTAAAAAAAGAATTGGAAATTTTTTTTGAAGGAATGGGCTACTTGATCACTGCCTTAGTGAAAAGGGAAGACTCCATTGGCCTGTACTGAGGTCTCTCATGAGTTAGTGTCTAATAGTCAGTAGCCTCCAATATAAACTTTATTGTATGGGTGAAAAGTAGCATATCAGCATAGAATGGAGATGCTTCCCAAGAATTCAGTTTGTTTTAGAATCTTGAAAAAAACACCACAGTGATTTTCAAAATGTTGCAGCTTCCACCACAAATCAAGGAGGCATGGTAACCCCAAAAGCAAGCAGGGAAGAAGCACTGGTCATCATTACACAGCCTGCTGTTGTATCACAGCACGTGGGAGACAGGGACAGAGAACAGGAGTTGTTTACAAGTGTACAGAACCTTCAAATCTGCTTAAACACAGGGATTTCGTACAACAGGATTAGTGAACTAAACCTGCTGTTCTACACATCCCAAACAAAAGTAGTTCAGCGACACAGTGGTACCATAATTGCATCAGGGGGCCTGTCAGAAAATTACTGAATAGCTGAAGCATTAGGTATTTTAAAATTTATTATATTTTGTGACCAAACTGGCAACTGCAGAGGGGTTGGGACTATATTACAGTGTAATCAAAACCTCATAAAACATTTAAACAAACTCACACATCTGCAGAGAGATGGGAGGTATTATGTAATGCAAGTCATTGCTAAAGTCACCTCTCACCCTACGAGCTGCTGCAGGAGCAGTGTTCAGTATAAAGTACCTCTGTGGTTTCTCACTCACCCCCCACCCCCAAAACACACTCACACACTCTCATGCATGGATGTTATTTACAAAAAGGACACCCTGGGCTTGTGTGGTTTGGTGCTTTTTTCAAAAATACTAAAAAAAAAAAAAAAAGTTTAAAGTGAAAAATGAAAAAATCTGGAATTATTTCAGTTTCAAACAAACAAGTGTAGAGGCAAAAGAGATCCAAATCTCATTTCATCTTAATCCCCACAGTAAGGAAGTCTTGGATACAGGTCTTTCCTTTAACTCATATCTAACAACCTCCAGAGGATTTCACTGGATTTAATAAAGAATATTCCATGGACAAATTCTTGACCTACATCCTAGGCTGGCATTCCTATTGTGTTTGTTCTTAGAAAATTTAACAAGAGCTCTACAGCATTCCTTTTGCAGATTGCCAGAGAGCTTATGTCTCAATTATATGCAAATGCAGATGATAATGTGTGAGGTAGGATCCACAATTTCACTCAGGGGACTACCTCAAAACCAGTCCAACAATCAACAATACTCCGTCCAAACCACAAAAGACAATGAGAGATGAGTGCTTGGAATGTTTTAAGAAATTATGGCCGCCAAATTGTTTGAAGGCAGTCAGGAATGTATACTGAGGACTCATTAGAGTTCCTCCCTGGCTGCTCTCTTCACTGCAACATATTCAGATCAGCTCCCAGAAGACCCTTGATGAAATATTAAGTTACTGAGCTGGAAAAAACAAATATCTTCAAAGTTTTATTTCTTTCATTCTTGATTTTGTACTGACCTACTCTGAGACATGACACAACATGGGATAAGAACACTCTGCAATGCAAAACAGCATAACCACCACCTTTCCTACTATTGAAAATACCATTATTTTTGCCAGCTGGAAGCTGAGCAGAAGCTTTGTAAAATGCTGAAATCCTTTGTAGCCTGGTGGTTTATGTGAACAGATATTATCTTAGAATACTGAAAACTTCCATGCACTTTGTTGTTAATTCGTTTCTTTTCAGCTTTTATTTTCTAACTTAAAAATCACATTTTCACATATAAAGGTGCAGACCAACAGCATCCATAACCCAAACTATTAGCAGTAAAACCACTCTAAGTAGCATTATACGTTTCATCTTCCTCTGCTAGCAACATGTCATTAGTAAGAATATTCCAGCACAGGATAAAGGGAGAGATAAGTGGAAAAAAAATTCTACCCATAATGGTGATTTCTAGGCTGCTCAATTGCTCCCAAAGAACAACTCAGACACAACAATGTCTTCCCAGCTTTGAAAACATTTTTCAGAGCTATCATGAGATGAAACATATTACAAAAAGCTGCTGAAGTCATCTAAACTCTAAGTAACTTACCTACTTCTCTCCCATATATTATTTAAATAATATATTAAAGGGTAAATTTACACAGTGTCTCTTTTTACCAATCTACCATAAAATCATGTTGTGATCATGGATTGGAGGAGTTCTGAACTTTTTAATATTTTGGAAGAGACCTTGAAAAGAGTTCCAGCTTTATCAGCTTATCTAACGAAACCAGTTTAGCTCTTCCATGAGACTCTTCCTCCTAAATCCCATATAGTGTAATCCCGTACAGTGTAATGGAGAGCTGCTCAGTGAAGCACAGCCCCCTTGGCTTTGGGAAGAGCAATCTATAGGGGATATTAGGGATATAATGTCTCCATGACACCATACAGTGGTGGGTGCAATAGTGTTTAAGCAGGACAGGCATTCACCAAACCGACTTTCGGACTTCTGACTGAAGACTTTTCAATGTCTGTGATTGGTAAAGCTCAAATTCTCCTCCAGTGGTTTTGAAAGATCAACATGCACTTCAAAATTACAGTATAAGACCTCATAAAATAAGCTCCTGGTCTTACAGTTTTGGGAGCCAGCCTAGCTGGACTCTGTAGGGAATGTGTTATCTCTGCATAATCCTTGAGGCAGATCACTGCCAGCATGGTTCCCACAAGAATTTAAAATAGTTCAGGACTAGTCATAGTTTATAAGGGCATTCAAGGAACCACTGTGCTGGTTTGGGAGTCCAAAAGCTCAGCACTACTGTTGCTATCTTTCCTAATCATCTCTTGGTATGGCTGCAAGGAGTGTGCTTTATGTCACCATTTTATGACTGTGTCTCAGCAGTTCTGCAGTTCCAAATTAAGCTTCTGTCCAAGAGCAAGGCTACATGTACAAAACAAAAGCTTTAAACTACCTTTGTTGACATGAAAAGATCTGCAATGCCAGTGATGAATTAGATACATTCTAGGATCCATGGAATTTTTTGTACTGAAAACTTTAAATACATCTACAGATGCACATACTGTAGCTCAGTACCTGAAAGTAATCATGATAAATGTTTATGGAAAAACAAATATAAGAAACAGGTAAGCATAAGTGATATTTCCTGGACACATTGTCCCACATCTAGCCATGTGTGACTTAAGAGAGTTTCTGGGCTATTCATGTTATCCTTCATCTTCTGAATTCAGTGGAGATCATGAATTTATGATGGTCCCAAAAAGGAAAGAGATTCAAATTAAATTAAAAAAAAAAAAACCAAAAACCAACAAACAAACAAACAAACCCAAAAACAAACAAAAAACCCCCACACTTTCAACTTACAACAACTTAATTTTGAACCTGCTGTCAGCTGAGAAGTGTGTTAGCTTCAGTGTGAGACAGACCAGGCCCTAAAGGTTTGGGTAGCTGATGTACCACACAATTATTACAGCTTAATTAATTCTACAGTAATGTATGTTCAAGTTATCTCAAAGAATTGCTAACATTCGTAATACAAAACAATCACAGTGTGTTTTTTATCAGTGGATAAACTTGTATTTCATTAAAATTAAGTTAATTACTCATTGATTTCCACTTTCTGTTGGAAAGGCGACTTTCTAAAACTTTCAGTGCAAGCTCAGTAAGTTCTTCATATCCCACATAAAATGGCATCTTTACTAAAGTGCCTCTGATGGAACTCTTTCTATATTTTTCTGATGTAGAAACAAGCTCTAACTTAACATTTCCCCAAGAGGGCAAAAGTACAAGTAATTTGATATTTGAGTACATTCTAAAATATGACTAACAAATATTTATCAATAAAAATTGCATTCATTTTTCTAGGACAGAATATCAAGGAGTTGCATCTTAGAGCAATGCATAGTCCAAAGTTTCACAGTGGCACAGTATTGAAAAATGTATAAATGGCATTTGTTAATCACGAAACATCAGTGGAGCTGCCAAAATGAAAAAAAACCCAAACCTGAGAAGTAAAGTGACATCACAGATAAAAGCAAATACATAGATATTCAAGGAAAATGCACTTTTCTTTAAAGAGCTTAATCTCCTTAAAGTGAGGGATTTTGCACCTTATTAAGACTGCAGAACTCCTAAATAAAGAGCACAGACTGGCTGTAGATTTCTTTCAAACTAAGTAACACAAGCTCCATATAGAAAACTGGTCAGCCATGGTTTTTACTGTGCACTCAAGAACAGAGAGAATCCAAGCACAAGTAACAGTGTCTTACTGTTAAAGCAAATGCCGCTTACAAGACTGTGTTTTACTAAGTGTAGAAATCACGCAATGTAGTTCAAAGGCTATTGTACAGGATTCTTGGAGGAAATGAATCACTGTTCTCAGTAACCAGTCCTGTTCCACTGATGCGCAGTAAGCAGCACAACAATGCATGACTGCTGTACCTGCTCTCCTTGGCTGCTGCGAATTATCGTAATTCCGGGGCAGTCAGTGAAGCTGTATTGGTTTGGCACGGCCTGGTTTTGGGTAGCAGGGCTTCCTGTGAGGAAGCCGCTGGAAGCTTCCAGCATGTCCGGCAGAGCCAGTGGCTGATGGCTCTGAAGATGGACACGCTGCTGGCCAGAACTGGGCCAGTGAGAGAGGCTGGTAATGCCTCTGTGGTGACATATTTAAGAACAAAATCAAAACAAACTCACAAGACTTTGGATCCTAGTCAGAGAAGAGGAGGGGGTGAGAACCTGTGAGGGAAACAACATGGTGACACCAAGGTCGGTGGAGAAGGAGGGGCAGGAGGTGCTCCGGGGCCGGAGCTGAGATTCCCCTGCAGGCCGTGGTGAGGACCATGGTGAGGCAGCTGTGCCCCCGCAGCCCACGGGGATCCACGGGGGATGCAGAGATCCACCCACAGCCCGTGGGGATCCACGGGGGATGCAGAGATCCACCCGCAGCCCCTGGGGATCCACGGGGGATGCAGAGATCCACCCGCAGCCCGTGGGGGAGGTGCCCGTGCCGGAGCGGGTGGATGCCTGGAGGAGGCTGAGATCCACTGGGAGACCCGGTGGAGAGAGAGGGCCCTGCTCCCAGGCTGGAGCAGCCTGTCCTTGGAGCACTGCACCCCGTGGAAAGAGAGAGCCACGGTGCAGCAGTTTTGGGAGGGCTGTGTGCCCGTGGGAGGGACTCAGGCTGCAGCAGGGGCGGTGTGGCTGCTGCTCCTGAGAGGGGACCCGCTCCGGGGAAGTTCAGGAGAGCTGTCTCCCGTGGGAGGGACCCCACGGCCTCGCAGGGGAAGAGCTCCTCTCCCGGAGCAGCGGGAGGAAATCTCGGTGATGGACTGACCAAACCCCCGTGCCCTGTGTCCCTGCGCTGTCGGTGGGAAGGAGGGAGGGACTGGGGGGGAAAGGTGTTCTAAGGGATTATTTTACTTCTCATTATCCTCCTCTGATTCTGTTAGTAATAAATTCACTTCGCAACTTAAGGTGAGCCTGTTTGGCCCCTGAAGTGTTTCTCTCCCCGTCCTTATCTCACTCATGAAGTGTTTGTTAATTTTTTTCCTTTTCCCTCCTCTGCCCGGCTGTGCAGGGCAGGGTGAGCAAGTGGCTCTCATGGGTGCCTGGTGTTGGGCCAGTGTCAAACCATGACAGAAGCCTCTTCAACTGATATCACAGTGTAAATCTAGTACCAACTATGAGAAGTTTAGTCTAGCTTGATATTCCTTCAACTATGTATGAACTGATGTTAACCTAGTTAGTATGCATAAAATCAATATACTTCTATAGGCATATATAAGAAGGAAGTGAGGACTGGAGTTGATGACTTAAAAAGTGTCTTCAATCCTGTATCTCTATCATTACCCCTCAAAAAAAAAAGTTTCCATGACTGTGATTGTCAAATGAAATGTAACGATGTTGGTTTGTTTGTGAGTCAGCAGTATTGACAAAAACTAGGAACAAAATTCATTGTGAGTTCTGATTCATGCTCTGTCTCCTTATTTGAGAACCAGATGATTGGAAGGATGCTACAAAAATATTTTTGAAATTATATGGAGAATGATATTCCTCCACAGAATATGGAAGGAAAGTAAGTATCCCATAAAATAATATGCTAGTCTAGTAAATTTTACAGCTTGAAAAAACACTTTAAAATATTAGGTATTTCTATTAAAGTTGTTTGTTGGATTTTTTTTTAAAATCTCTTTCTGCCTTCTTTTTCTAAGCAGTAGAAACATTAGAAATTCTGGACTTAATGACAGTATGTCAGAGGACATGCCCTCTTGGGAGAAAATGAGCTCTGGAGGCATCACCAGCTAAGTCTTACACTTTCACCAACTGCTCATTACTCCAGTTAATCCAGATCCTGAATTCTGAACTGCTAGAGAACAGCACTTCACACAACTGAGGGAGAGATGAAAATTCAGTTTTAAATACAAAGTATTCAGTCTCACCCCATCTCCCAGCAGTAACTGGAGCTGTTTCAGCAGCTGGTGGCTGCTGTGCCATGTGCCCACACCATCTCAGTTTTCACAAATCTTACTGGAATTCAAGAAGAGGTGAGGCAGGGGCCACTCTGGTACACACACAGGAGGCACTAACTTCTATCTGGCTTTTATGCTTGCATAAATATGCCACAGTAGTGCCTGGCAGCTTATCAGCAGGCCTAATGCCTGCTGAATGTGTAAGGAAAGTAAGACCTGGAATTTCTCCAGCTATTGGTAATATTACTCCTCTGTCCGAGGAGGCCTGACTAGAGATTTGGAAAAATTGTCTAGAAAGTGGACATGAGAAAAGTCTACAACCACAGAAGCTTATGCAAATAACAATTATGTTTAAAAGTTCATTGATATTAGATACATTTATGAATGAAGGAAATTTAAGTCCACATTCTGACTTCTTCATTCCTATCAATTAGACTAAGTAGTATTGACACACAAATTCTGTGTGAGTGATGTGGCTAAAACCCCACTGATTCCAGCCTATCATTTCAGTCAGCCTCGTCTTCTGCGGCAAGAAAGAGGGATTTTTCAATTATTGAGAGATTTGTTCTATTTGTACATAAAAGATACAGGACAGATGATATGTTGGTGAGTACAGGCTTATTTAGCCCATTTGGTCCAAGAAAAATCCATCTGCACAAAATACTCTTTTAGCAAAGGACTTAAAAACCTCTTAGCTGGTGATTAAATGGCTAACTGTATTCCCATTGCCCTTTAGAAGCATGAGAAATCAGGAAAAGAGGGTGGAGTAAACTGAAAAGAAGTTAGTTGCTCAAGAATAGTTTACGCCAATTCAAAAGAAAAATTAGAATTCTTTCCAGAAACAGGGAGTTTAAGTGAAAGTCACAATCTGTGTTTAGTCCATTTGTGTGGGATTTCACGCTGAGGAATGTATTTGTTTACTTTTCAGGAGAAGCAGCCATGCTTACCGTAATCCCAGAAATATATGAACTCTATTAAAACACATTTCAGCAGCACAGCCCAGGAATTACCACTCCACAGCACAATTGTGTACAGAGCCATATTACAATGGGGCTTTCCTTCTTCCCTTTGAACATATCTTTCTCCTACAAGCAGGGCTGTGGGGACCATCCCCAAGATCCTTCCTTGAGAAGGATTTTCTGTGCTTTGTCTTCTGCTCATTTATAGATGAGGTCTCACTTGCCACTTTAGTAACATCAGGGCTTTAAACGAAGAAAGGGTCCAAAAATTCAAATTGTTCTCCCTTTGCCAGAGCTTGCAAGACAACAACATTGAGCCTGAGTCTCAATAAACATATTGTCACAGAGAATCAGAGCTATATCACAGAAGGTATTCCCTGAAACGGCTCCCAAAAGTTTGTAGTTTTGCCAGCCAGTGGAAACCAGAGTCCCAAGCTGGCGATCTCAGTTCCCTTGGCAATGTTTGGAGAGAGACTTCAAGAAAGAGTCCTCAAAGGGAGCAAGCTGAGCTTGGAGCTGTGTAAGACTCATCTACAGCAAATGCCCTAGAGATGGATTTGCTTTATTCCTGAAACTAGAATACATTGACACGACACGAATAGAATTCCAGCCAGTACACCTACAGCACCAATGTATGTGCTGTGGTTGCCAGCAGGGATACTTCAGGACTGGGGTGCAGACACAGCCAGCCCAGAGTCCGAGATGGTGGTGCAGATGTGCTCCTAAACACCTCCCTCTGGACTACAGAGGACAGTGGATTTCCCTCTCCCTCACCCACCCACCACCCACGTGCAGGGCCAGAGCTCACCAACCTTTCCAATCCAGAGTGATTTCAACCCACATCTATCACTTGTGTGGTGGGTCAGAAAGGATGCAAGAATGAGGAAAGTAAAGAGAGGAAAGCAGTTTATAGATTTTACATGTTAAGCTGACCCACTTGAAGGAAACATTCATCAGGCCAGCAGAGGAAAGAGAACACAATTTTTCCCAATTCCTAGAGACATGCCCAAACAACCAGAGTGGAGTATTTTCCTCTGCTCTTTCATAAACACACACACCAGTGACTCATAACTGCTAATTAAAATCAGATGTGGGTGATTCCATAGATAGCCAGAGGAAATGAACCAGTGAAAATACAGGTCCTATGGTTTTCTGACATAGTCAGATAACGGAGTGGGCATTCTGCAGATTAAAAAACTGTATTAAGAAACAAAGGATGGCTCTTATTTAAGCCTTTAAATTGACTTCACGACCTAAGCCAGGGCTCACATAGATACAGGACTACATGAAATTCCTGGGGCTTCTCAGGGCTCAGATAAGCCCAGGGAAAGACTATTGCAGGTTTTCTGGTACAGGCGTCTCTTGGAATTTTGCACAGCTAAACTCCATTCTAAAAGATGGAGTAATTTATCACTGTTGTTACACCTACTCTATACAGCATTTCTGCCAAGTTCTAAATTATCACAGGGGAAGAGATAGCTTTAACTAAAGTACCTGAAGGGCCAACAAAAATCTAGCAAAACAGAGCATTTTTCTGGCATTCTTAGGTTCATCTCCCATGCACAAGTACACCTAAAAAAGAATCTCTGATCAATTGAACAAAATTGATGTGACATTAATAGAAACTCAGCTTTTTCCTATCTTGTGAAGGCAGAAGAGCATTGTCCCTTCTCTTCAAGACAAACTGTCATAAACTAGACTGGCAACAGCCTGGCCTTCAGAGTATCTTACATTAAATATGTCAATATTGCTTTTAGAATTACTGACATTTTTGTATTGCAGAAAATTTATTTTTCTCACAGCTTATTTCCCATAAATAACTTTCTGTGAGTTATATATGGCTTCATATGTGCTGTGCACATCCAACTCACTGAACAATGGGTGACTCACTCCTTTTCTGTCATTAGGTTAAAACAGATTCTGCATTTCATGTCAGGAAAGGAGTTGATATGGTGCAATTTACCAATCTCTTGTCTTATTTGGAGTTTGCCATCATAGTCCCTTCCTCACCTTGTATCAGGATCTCGGAGATAGCAGGTATAAGAGAAGGCATAGTTTGTTAGCTTTCTACCACACACGGAATATTCTTCCCGTGAAAACTCCTACTCCTAAGTGTTCTTGGTACTGGAAGCCTCCTCAGCAGGATAGAAAATATAGTCTTTGATTTTGGTACAGATTTGTTTCTTCAAGCTTTGACTGTACATCAGTTTTGATTGTCCATAAATGTCAAAACTAAGCACCTGTAACGTTCTGCACATTTTATATTCTCTGAACGTTTTGACTTCAGAAAATCTGACACCATTTTATGACATGTAATAGTTATTTCCAGAGCAGCAAAAAGAATTTTCTACTCAATAGCCACCTCTGACGCATGGAATAAGCCTTGAGCAAAATTAGGTCTCTGATATGTCAATACGATACATTAAGTAGAGATTAATGAGCTTGATCTTAGTCTTTAAGTTAAATAATTGATGCACTTGCAACAGTCCTTCAAGACAGCTCTGACAAATTTTGTGTGTATTATTTATTGTTAATTTTAGTTGCACTATGGCTTTTATGAGATTGATTCTGCTAAACATGTATAAGTTACAAAAAATGCAAACTGTCATTATTTAGATTAGTGTGCCAAGACTAAGCTGTTTTAAGCATAAGCTGAAGCATTCAGTATCACAATGCTTTCTGCATGGTCCTGCAAAGTTCTTTGGAAGAATTCGACACAAAATAATCACATGAATCCTGAAGTTGTAGTTTGTAATTAGAAGCAAAGTGCTACAAAAAAAAGGAGCCTGTTTGATTTTGCCTTCCTATAATAAGAGGAAATGGCAAGTGTGTGTTTAGGGAAGATTAAAAACAAGAAGTCTGCTGAGTTCTTTACCAGTCACAAAAGTGTTTCAACAACTATTTTATTTTATATTACATTATAAAGAATCTAAAAAACCACTGTGTTTTGAGGCTTAATGAATAAACCACTGTAGAAAGTGCAGCTCATCATCAAACATAATTTTCACTACACACATCTCTTGTATCTTCCTGTGTATCAGCCAGCACATCCCTTTACTATTATTCACACAGAATTTTTTGAGAATGATAGAGCACAATGATATCAAGTTGTCTCATCCACTCACAGAGTTAATAAAAATGTTTCTGTTATAGCAGTTTTAAAAAACCAAATTTTGGTCCTAGCCCTTTGAATGGAAGTGTCCTCAAGCACACTGTCATTGACAAAACCCCAATTTTGAAAGTTATTTTTTTCTCGTTAGTGAAGTATAGCCTAACAGTGCCTTTACTGTAGTCTTGCATGAAAGTAATAATTTTTCTGTACTTTTCCTATGACAAATTTATTTTTCCTATATGCTTTTACTGGCTGGTGCAGTTGGCATGGCTTGACTGACAATGAGCCAGAAAGATGTTGAGTGTAGGGAAAACTCACAGCTCTCTCAGCTGCTGGCACAGGGGCGGGGAAGAGCACAGCAGAAGTGATGCATTCAAGCACAGCCCTGTGAGTTAGCATTCCCTGCCTGCCAGCTTGGGAACACTGCTGCCAGTGCATGCAAATGCAGATTATTCACATCCCTGTAAACTAAGAGAAGGTGTTGGAAACTAACTGCACACAAAAACATAGCAAAATGTTGTAAGCATTCAATTGTATGAGCAAGTGAGTGCTGTTATTTGAGCCCAGGGTTTTAAGAGGTGAAGACGATTTGCAAACTAAAATGCACTGTCTATCATGCTTAGAACAAAAACTGCTAAGGATGTTTACAGCACCTGTAATGTTTGATTGTGTTTTGTTACCAGACCAGAATTATAGCCCTATTAGGACACCAATCTGATGTCTTTTTATTATTTATGGGAACATCACTGGATCACAATACTGTACTTGAGTCTTAGGGAGAGTATCTTAATAATTCTGTGTGGTGATAGACTCCATCAGGCAATACAATGCCAAAGGAAAGAGTGAAGTTGGTGGTACTGAATAATAAATTTGTATGACAACAATTCATCTTAAATCTCCAGAGTCCCAGTTCACTAATACCTGGGCATTAGTGATTTGAAGGTAACACTACCTAGAATTTGAATTTTAAGATGACATTCGAAGAAATTTTGTGAATTTTTACATGAACGTATAAAGAGGAAATAGCAAAATATATCTCTGGTAAAGAGGTTCCTCTTCTTTTTAAACAAATCCTAGTTATACACACGCCTTCAGGAAAGTAAATTAGAAAAACTTCAGGAAGTGAAAACACATATTAAAGAATTACTATCATGCTTTGTGAAAACGGGAAAATCCTGTTGTCAGACAAAACAAAAATAGCCCTGAATCAATGAAGTTGAATAAGAATGAACACATGGTTTTTATGATTTAAGAAAGCCCAGCAGACCTAATAATGACACAGGACAACATTATAGGTAACAGCACAAACATACAAGCAAGATGAGCTAATTATCCAGTCCAACAAATGCCCAAAAATTCTTTTTCTTCTTACTTCAGTGGAGCTCAGCAAGCTGTGAAATCCGGGAGAAAAAGAAAAAGCATGCTGTAAGCGGAAACAGATACAATTCAAAGTGAATTTATCTCAATAAATGCTAAAGTAGACATGGACAGAAGAATACATACATTAAGAGCTAAAGTACTTTCTTTTTGGAATCTGTGATGACAGAAACCAAGATGAATATGACACTATCTGACTGGCCTAGGTTTAGTCATAAGCAGTGTTGGCCAAAATGTGCATTTAATAGAACATATCTAAGATCCAGTTCTGCATGTGTTTGAAAAGGAATGGCAGGGAGGAATATGAAGAGATCTTCTGCAAACACAATCAAGTAGATACCAGAGCTAGAAGTGGAAAAGCTTTAGAAACTACATTACTTGTGATATTTTTGAGAAGCGGGAAATGACAAGTAAGTTCTGTGGCAAGGAGTTTATTTTAATGGAACAGCAGTAAAAGGAATGACACAGTGGAAGCATTTTGTGTGGTCCTGTTCATATTTTCACTGGATGGACAGAGTGCTGATTCCACCATAAGCTTTTATTAACAGCCAAATCCGACAAGATGTGATTTTAAGCTAAAATATATACATATATAAATTGTTTATTATTTAAATTTCAAAACAAGCATAGCATTCAGACTAAGAACTAAGCTCTTGCCAATTTTATAGAACATAACACTACGAAGGTTATGTATCAGTCTAAACATTTCCTCAGTGTACTGTGATGAGAAAACAGTTAGGGTCTTTTCCCCTGCTCCTTTCTTAAACATACTCCTCCTCAAAATTTTGCTTTTTGGTGTTACTGAAATGCAATATTTAATTATCAAATCATGATGTTTTTACTCTCAGTTGGCTTCACATTCTACACAAGTTCTGCCAACAGCAAAATGTTGAAGAACTTAATCACTGAAAAATGTACAAATGGCAGCAACAAGTAAATCCATGAGGTCCATTTAGCTCAACAACCTGTCCCTGACAGAAGCCCAGGGAAGTATCCACTGGCTCCTTCAGTATTTTCAAGCACTCTCTAGTGCTTTGGAGGGTGCTCTGAACAGCAGAGCAAAATCTTCATCTTTCACCCTTTGAACCTAACACACCTTCCTTTTGTCACATTTGTTGTCTGTCCCCTGTAGTCATTTCGTTTCTCCAAATTCTTGTTTCCCTTATCCCTTTCCAAGCAAAAGTTGTTTGGTGTTGTTAGGGCTTGTTGCCATCCTGCTCCTAAAAAGGCACTGGTATAGACCAATGCCAGCAAGCAATTCCCAAGGGAACAGTGTAAGAGGACAAATATGTAATGGTATTTCACCCAGTACTCCGGTAATCTCCAACAGTTTATGGCCTATCTTTTGGATTTCATAATCTTCAGAGGATTTTTCTTCCATGAATTTGTTCAGTCCTGATTAGAAACTATAGAAAAGCTTTATATGTCTCCAATCTGCTTCAGTCAGGTTTAAGCTACACAGCTTAAGTGCAGCTCTAAGAACAATATACTTTTCTTTATTTTGAACTTCTGCTGACATAACCTGATATCCTCTCATTTTTGTATAGAAAAGACATGGGGAGGGGGAATAAAATCAATCCCTACTCACTTGACAATATTAAAGATTTTAATCAGTTCATTTGACAGTGCTCAGTTTTTAGCAGGCTGCTTTTGAACAGGTCTGTGAAACAAGGAATTACATTCAGGGAAGGGATTGGTCTTGAGGTAGCACTCCTTTCTATCCCAATTCACCCACCCAGATGGTAACAGGAGCTACCATGAATTAGGTGGGGAAAGAGTTTCTATGCCTTAATTATGTACCAGGATGAACAGACTGGCTTGGGTTGTTTTTTTCTTCGGCTGCTCTTATTTTGGGTTGAGTGCTTCAGGACCACCAGAACACAAAAAGGCTCCATATGATCCAAACTGCTTTTGTCCAGTCCTTTCTTGCCTTCAGCAGAGCTTTTGGATTTAGGAGGTTGAGTTTAGAAACTCCTGATAGACCTGATGTGCCCTGGTATTTGAAGGCCAGACAGGTATTTGTATTTCATGGCAGTAAACATGGTTGAAAGATCTATCTAGCAAAGAGAAACTGGCATGAGAGAAAAAACTGGCTTTTTAACATTTTTTAATTGATTGGGCAGGTCACTTACACCAGGAATCACGAATCATCAAATAGCCCAGAAAAAGGCCTGCAGTAATGAAGGTAAGCCTGGGTTGAAACCCAGTGCAAATGTGGGGTGGGGAGGGGGTAAGAAAGAACAAAGACAAGTTTAATAATGACAGAGCTTGAAAAAAAAAGAGTGTGAATAAGTCTGGCTCACACGAGCAGTTCAGGAGAACTGGGCAGGAGGAGTTACTCTGCTCCTTTTATTACCATACAGACTGCCAGCTGGGGAAGCAGATTCCCAGCAGGGTGCTACAGACAGTGCTAGGTTAAAACCCTCTCAGAGCTCACCCCGGGACACTGCTACTCTAGCACAAATCCCTGGTGGAAGCTATAAGCAAGCATAAAAGAACAGAGATCTTTTTAGTACAAATACCCTTGGAAGGTTGTACCTATATAGAAAGATACTTCAATTAGACTGGGGAAGAAAATAAATTATTTTAAAAACACTCTGAGTCTATGAACCCCAAATAAAAATAGCTATTCTAATGTACTGAAGCTTAGCTAGTTTCTGTAGAGAATTAATTTTAAACCAAATGGGAAGGTCCACACAAAGTGACAAAGCACATTGCCCAGAAGATAGTATTTGGTGAAATGTAAAACCTTACCCAGGGTTCATTCCCTCGCAAATCTCCAAGTTTCTCAAAACTTAGCCAAATTGCAACTCTGTTAGCTGAAATTTCCCATACCAGCTGTCTGCCTCAGGCTGAATTTATTTTTGAAAACTCCAGCCAAAACTATTCAGCCATTTCAGAGAAATACTCTCACAATCTTTTATTTGGAAACTTTTAGCACTCGAATGCTTTACAGTAGAGTTTCTGAAATTAGATGGGAACAGAGAGAGAGTAGGGGATATACATAGAACCATTCATGAAAGTCTGCCCAATTTTGGCCAAGCCTAAAAATGCACAGCCCACAGAACAATCCTGAACATGATCTGGTGCGAAGCTATGGGGCAAAGTCAAACTTCGGCTGTAACAGCTGCTTTCAGGTATTGTATCCTTGGGCTGGGTTGAGTATTATAACCAAAAGCAGGAAAATCTCTCCCCTGTGCTCTCAATAATCTCATCATCTGCGACTTCAGCAGGATGGGAAGAGAGCTGACAGGCAGAATATGTATTATGCAATGTGGGGAGGAAGCATGTGGTATTAGTTGGGACTAGCTGGGAAAGAAAGGAAAATCTTCAGGATTAGTGGAGGGAAAATGGAAAATTAGGGGATTCTGGGGGGATATTGAGAAAATGAGCAGTGGGTGAGAAAATGTATGACTGAATAGGATACAGAATGCTGCTACAGTGACTCTGGGAAAGAGACAGTGACAGAGAACTCTGGGAAAGGAAAACGGGAGTGAGAGGAAAACTAAAGGCTAGGGTGGAAAAGCACTTAGACTTGGAGATGAGACAGGGCCCAGACTGAAGACTGGGGAGGAAGCAAGCACTGCAAATGAGTGGAGCAGGGTTCAGACATGATGACTTCTAGAAAAAAAACCTTAGGTCTGCCATCAGAAGCCAGAGAAATCAAATAATTGAATGCAAGCTTTTGTCCTCAATAAGTGAATTACATTGTTTTTATGCAAAGAGGTTTTTTTTCCTTCAGGTTCTCTCTTGAGCTGAATAGAATGAATGATGCAAGCAAGCCTCTGCCTTCAGGAACATCTGAGAATGCCAGGTACTTTCACTAATACTTTAGAAAATCTGAACCAGAGCTTTCAGAGTAAATCCTCCAAGAAACAGACAATTAGTGATCACCTATGAAAATATTCAAGTGACTTTGCTAGAGTCATTGTGTGGGAAAATAAAGATGGAGTCCAACTTTCCAAACAGCAATCTGTCTTAATCAAAATACCATGTCCTCCCTTTCTGCAAGACTTCACCTCATTCACTCCATACTTTTCAAATTTCCAGAAGAGCCAGAAGTCATAGACCCTTCTCGCTATGCTATTTTGATTCATTCCTAAAATAAGGTGGGGGAAAAGAACACATAACCATATACGAAAGGCAGCATAAATTATGGGAACAGGAGGATTGTACAAACAATTTGGATAATCTTGACTTTTGACAACATAGATAAGCCTGTCATTGCAAACCTTGCAAGATATATGTATCAATATTTTCCATTTAATATGCAAGGCCTGAGTCTCTCCTGGCTTGCACTGTTCCACTGGTTTAATGAGGTTGCCTTTGCTTTATGTTAACATGAGGACACGGTTAATTCTTCTATCTGGAAGAAATGAAAACTGCAGTATCTGGAGGAAAGCAGTCTAAAGAGCCTTTTGATGGGAATGATATACTCAAAAAATATCTCTGAGAGATCCAGGGATGACACGAACACTTTGTTGGTAAATATAGAGAAATAATTTCCTGGTTTTTTCAGGTACACGCTGATGAACTTATCTCCTTTTAGAAGTACAACTACTTGATAAAAAGCCTTCATAAAATATGAAAATGAAGGAAACAAAAAAAAACTCCATCACAAACAAGGAGGAATTAAAACCAAATTGTTACCACAGGTAGAAAAACAAGGTTAGGGAAGAATTAAAATAAAAAAACTAGAAGAAAAAAATTTTTTGGATGACCTACCTCATTGCTTTTTTGCAAGGCCTTAAAAAATGACATTGAATAATCAGAGTATGAAAATACAGCAGGATTGGGAATGTGGGATACAGCAGCATATGAGCACATGTGGTATATGTGCTCCCACTGAGAGTTACATATCTACATACTAGGAAGGTTTAGAATAACTTGAGACTTAGTTGAGAAGCGACAGAATATAAAGACTCCTGGTTTTTCAATAAATGAACAGACAGAAAATCAAACATAATGAAGATACACATAACTTGTACTGAAAGATGAGCTATCTCTGCTAGATTAACAATAGCCTGGAAGCTTTCAGTAAGATTTCAGTTTAAACCCTTGTCCCACTAGGGTTCCCACTGGTTTTCCAGTGGACAAATGTACCTTTAGAAAGTGCTGTAATCCTCCCCTGCCAACTACCAAGTAATGGGAAATAGTGCCAGACAGAACAGATAAAGCATAACATCTGAAATATTTAAGACTAGTCTCAACTAAAAGTAGAATAAGTTTTAACACTGAATACAAGAGGTCACGAGATCCTGGCCTAGCAGCAGGTCTTACATTTAAAATTACATTGCATTTAAAGATAAAAACATTGTAAGAAATCAAAAATCACATCAAACAAAACAGGAGGATTAAATTAAATACAATTGAAAGATTAGACTGTATGGTTTTATTTGTTCCTAATAGAAATTCTCTTCAGAGATGTGTGCCCTAGAATAAAGATTCTACTCTGAAGCACCAGAATGAACACCTCTTTATTTTATACTGATTTTCAATGGCAACAGGAGAGCAACCTGAAGCAGTTGTGTAGAAAAACAGGTAAAACCTTTGCAAAAGAGCAATAAGAGTTTATAGTTCACCTTTTACTTGAAATTTCTCATCAGTTTAAACAAGGTGAGAAACACATTTTTAAAGGAAATGCACAAATGCAGAGAACAAGACGATTCCTTTCCTGAAGTGTTTTCTAATTAAAATGCCATAAATTAATTGTAATAGTAGTGTTTTTCTAGGGTGAATGACACTCATTTATAGATGCTTTCCTCTCTGCTGCTTCACATTACAGATTATATGCCAGTACAAAAATACGGCAAATATTGAAACGGCCATGAGGAATTTTGTTTAGATCATTCTGTAAGCTAGACATCGTCACCCACGCAATTTCAGTCATATACTCAAGAATAATATTAAACATCCAAAAAGTGAAGTGTTGCAGAGCTCTGTGCTTTCGTCTTATGCAAGGAATTTTTACCTTCTAATTTTAAAAGATTTCAACAAATTACATGTTCAATACTACATTGCATGTGTATGGAATTTACTCCTAATTCTGTATACTGAAAGAAGCATTTGAGAAAGAAACTTCTAAAACTGCTCTAGGTTTGCCTCTTTTTATCTAAATAACTGGGAAGTCACTGATCCCATTTAATTTCCTTAAATTAGAGTACTAAATATTGGCTAAACTGTTCCCCTCCAGTTATTTATAATTATTATTATAATTATATATTTATTTATAACTAACAGCAGTAATTCACTTCAGTGGGATCAGAGTTCAGGTATTTAATGTTTCCAGTGATCCCAAACTTACTTTCTCACTTCATATATAATTATGTCTGCATTATATCCTCTAGCAGCATCAAGTATTAGCATAATTTTCATTACCTGGGCCTTGGGGCTGGGTTAGTTTTTTTTTCATTCTTCCATTAAACTAAACCATGCTAATCCTGTTGACTGCTGCAAGAGAGGTTTATTCCTTGGTGCAAATGGAGAAACTGTCACAGGCAATTGTTAGGCTGACGTAAGCCAGCTCATTGAAATGTCAACCTGGAGCTACAGCAAATATGTCACATGAAGGATGACTTTAAATTTGCTTCCATGAACAATGTTTAATGATGCTTTATGCAGCTTTATGAAAGCACTTTAACACCTTTCTGATCTAAACCAGAACACTTAAGTATTCCAAACCAACAGCAGACCACCCAATACCTTTGCCTGGAAGCCTCAGCAATCCCATCTTTAGAGGGACATACTCTTAATACTATGAACATTTAATTGCATTTAGATTATTATCTCGTGCTCCAGCAAAAAACTAATGCATTTAATAAAGAAGTAATGTGGTATTTATTATTTATTATTTATTTTTAATATTTATTATTAAATATTAAATAAACAGCTATTTTTTTTGTATACATGAAAAGGAACGCATTCTTGTAATCAATGCATCAGTGCTAATTAACCATTAACACAGAATGACAAAATTTAGGAATAAGAGCGCAAGGGTTACCAGGAATTAAACAAGTCAGGCCCTCAAAGCACAGCACTGCACTGCATGCTACAACCATGGGCTCTTCAGAGCCCCAAACCTCTACTTCCTCCATGCATGCAAGCATGTGCTGAGGTCAGTCTGGGTCATCCAACAGTCCCAAAGAACTCAGATGCATTCTCCTAAAGCTGCAGAGTTTAGTGGTAAATTCAAGAAAAATATCCACTAAAAATTATGTCCATAATTCATTTACACAGCAAAACACAGAAACACTTTGATGACCACTTGTTCTTTCATTTAGGCCTGGCAGAGCAATGAACTCTTCTTTTGTATATTACTAAGCAGACCCATCCTGAAAATACAGGTTATAGAAAAACCCACTGACCATTTTGAAACAAAGACACATATTTATGGTTGACAAATTGCTAACATCTTCAGGATTTCCTGATAAGTTCACTAGTAGAGTACCTTCTGACTCTCATGCTTTCTTTAGAGGGTGTAGTGCAATTCAGCTCTAAGTACTGGGTCCAGTCTTATCACCCTGACTCACTACAGGTGGCATGAATTGCCTGAGCACCTTTTTCACTTGCAGTTCTTGAGTCCAGGCAATTACAATTATTGCTGGCTACTGCTGTGTGAAAGGTGGGGATTTTTCAAGCAATGACCTACTGCCTAGAGCCATGGCTTGCCCTATTACGTGAGGCAACAATTGGCCTTCCCAATATCCGGTAGCTCTCCATGGTCCTTCAGTCTCTTCCATCAATTCGTTCATTATGCCCAAGTTCATGAGTTTTTGCTAATCAGTACTGGCAATCTCAACATCTGGCTCTCTCTAATGTACAAACAGATTTCAAGCCTAAATAATATTTCAATTATTTCCCTTAAACTGTTTCAACACAGGTGAAGAAAAACAAGTACAACAGTAAGACTTGCTTCAGGGAGGTAGGAACAAGCACCAAGGCACAGCTGAAGAGTTTCAGTGGTGCACCTATAGTCAGAGTGCTGGCAAAAGCATCTCCCCTACAGACTAAACTAGAACAGCAGAACCCAAAATATAGTTTAAACTTTTAAATGGAATTACATACAGAAATTGCATTACTGAAAAATTTGTTTTTGAAACAGGATCCTTATCTGAAAATTAGCTTCACAGTGAAAGAGAAGATAGACAGTGATGATACAGCTTGAACTTCCAGCTCTGCCAGCGATTCCCTCTGTGAACTTAAACAAAACATAAATGTTTTTCTGTTCTCCATTTTAGAAACCAGGAGCAGCAAATACCTCTTTTCTCCCTGTCCTGCCATCTGCCTTTTTTTATTTACACTGGGGTGCTAAGAAGACACACAGACATGACTTAGTCAAAACACAGGTACTCTCCTTCATTTCAACAGGAGTTCCTCAAGATCCTGGTCACTCCCTCTTCTTCATGTCTGCAAAGGAAATAAGCTAAAGTTTAATTAAAAGGAAGATTTTTAAACTTACACTGGGAATCAAATTTCTGTTCTGTGAGGAAGAAAGGCCTAGTGTGGTATCTTCCAAGAAAAAGTTTTAAACCCCCTAAATTACACTATTTGAAGTGATGAGTCAGATCACTGCCAAGTCGTGATTTTTTGGGGCAAATACATCTTCCATTTCGTCTGTCACTTATTCCAATATTACTTGTACTACTCGATATTTATCAGGTACTTCTTATACAAGAGAAAAAGAGAAAGTGATAAGATCCCAGACAACTGCATGTCTGAAAACAATGAGCAAGGAAAAGAAGCAGCAGCTAAACAGAACATACATGTAAGTAACTTCCTGAATGACTTGGCAGCCCAGTTTGTTTATCTCAATTCAAGTACTAAGTACTGTATTCATACACAAAGGCAGCAACTTGCTTTATTTTCAGACACACTCATCTAGGATCTCATCACTTAACAATCAGCAGCCTTATGTGACCAAGTGCCAAAAATGTTAAAAACCAAACGTACTTCCACAGATGTTAAATACCAATGCAATGCAAAGTATCTAAAATTGTTACAAAACAACACAGAAAAGATTTCTTATGGATTTAGAATGGCCACTGCACTTGTTTTTAAGTAAGTACAGATTCCTTCCCCAACAGTAAAGCTTAACATAACCCATCTTACCATGGGTATCATGGGTTCTTAAAACCACTTGAACAGAATCCATAATTTCAGAATAGCAGGATGCATACTCAAGCTACATTTCAGCTTATTCAACTACACTGCCAGAAATAACAATTCCAAATTTTTGATACAAATGCTGGTCCCTATCCTATACGAGCATTGATGTCGTGAAAAAAATCAATAAAAGCAAGAATAGTTCTCTAAAGATCCAAAAATGATGCCTACTGAAGGCAGGACAGAAATAAGAACAACACTGTGCTGACAGGCTTGTTCCTAGTTTACTGGATGTTTGGCACAGAGGAGTATTACTCTAGACATTACTTGCAGAGTGACATGTATGAAAAGATAAGTGTTACTGACCAAAGCACGAAATTACCACAGAATTATCTGTGGTAGAATCCTTAAGTAGGAAACAGTGACTTGATGATGCAAAGCTAGGATGGAAAACTGCCACCTTAACTACTGGGAGAAAAACAGGAAAATCCCATGCCTAATAATCTCCTTTCTTAAAAGTCATCCATAACTTACCAAAAATAACTACATAAATCCAGGAGAGGTTTTTTGTTGCTTTTTAACAGCAGACTATGAAGTGGACATCCAAAGCATGTAATTTGCTTCAATTAAGTGAATGGGAATGTACAATTCCCTGACACTACATAAGAAAATCCACTGAAGAGACAGACTTGGTGAAAGGCACAAGTTCAGCCAGCTCCTGCTGAGCAGGAATTCTGCAGTTGATTCATCCTTTACATGGAAAGGTAAAATACCATTAAGGTCCTCCTGAAATGATTGAATCCACATTTAAACAGAAACCCCAAACTAGTCATGCACTTCTCTACAAGGTTCATTATCAGGAAATGCCCTGTTTAATGACCCTCCTAAAGACTATGGAATTCAGCCACAGATAAAACTTTTCAGTAAACAACTTCATCAAGTATATAAAATGAATTTCAACAGTTAAATCTTCCTCCTTCTTTGACAACCTTCCTATTTTCCTCTATTTCACCTCCTCTCTCCTCTGCAGGATGATGTAACATTGTTTAATGAGCCTCCACTATTATCAGCCTTTCCTTGCTCACAATTAAGAATAGTGACGAAAGTTTTCCTTGGCTGAGATTAGTCTGGATTGACCATCAACTTTCATGGTGCTACGAGGAAGAATGGGTTTGATCAGTACGGAACATTTTAAAAGAAAGCTTTGAACTTCAACAACCTCTCTTTCTAAAATCTACTCAATTTTTTAAAAGATTAAATAACTACTGACTAGATTATGAGACATTAGTAGAGGTGTTAAATATTCCTACTCACAGCAAGCAGACAAAGCACACATTTTTCTCGCAATGCTCTTTACTTCTAAACACACGTTAAAAGAGTTCTGTGCTCTGAACCTGAGATTATTTGTGTTATACACTTGAGTTCTCAGTACTTTAGAAGGTGCATTGGACCACCACATTTATTCCTACATTGCTGCAGGATACCACAGCATTCCTAACTCTCCTGTTTTCAACAGCTATCAGGTCTAGATGACCTATACTCAGTGTAACTGTATTAATGTATATACTATATTGAATAGTTTGGAAATAATTTGGAAAGGTTTGGTTTTCTTCATGTCATTGTCACCTGCACTGCATTATCAGTCACTAGAACAGGCTCCCCAGGAAAATGGTTATGGCACCAAGCTTGTCACAGTTCAAGGAGCATCTGGACAACATTTAGTCATATGGATTAGTTTTAGGTAGTCATGCAAGAAGCTGCAAATTGGACTTGATGATCCTTCCAGGTCCCTTCCAACTGGAGATATTCTATAATTCTATGATTTACTTTGCAGTTACAAAGAAGGCTAAATCCATGCACATGGCCACTTAGCAGAAACAACCCTCTAAAGAAAAGGGTACAACACGTTAGCATAAGCAATTATGGGAAAATACTACTGATAATGTCTTTAAATCATGTCTGTTCAAGAAGAAGAGCAACTTTTTAAAAAGCAATTTTTAGGTAGAGGAAAAAACTATTTCCATGCATGATCATTAAGGGAAGAAATCACCAGCCCAAAATACCTGTATGATATCAAATTAATTATTGATTCCCACCCAGTCAAATACATTCTTTTAAGAGTGCCTGGATTGTTTTTTCCCCTCTCAGAGAGTAAAGAGCACTCAGACTCCTAGAAAAAGAAACAAAATTACAGACTACAACATACTGTAACACAAGATTATCTTTATTTCAAAATTGTACAAAGTATAAACATAAAGATATAATTACACATTGAAGTAAACCCTGCTCCTTAAGTATCTGAATACTTTAGCAATGATATGGTCATGAAAAAATACCTTTATTATTTCTCTTTAGGAAATTTTATCTGATGGAGCGATACATCATGAAATCAATTGTTGTACATCTGGGAAATTTACCAATGGAGCTCTCCTCCACAGGGGTGTACACTTTTATTTGCCTCATGTGAGTGTCCCTTCCATTTTGGTGATTCGCTAGAACAGCGATCTGGATCATAAAGGTGCGAATGGGCTTCTTGTGAGTATCTGTCAGAGGAACATGGATCCAGCCGCTCGGTTCCACTAATTCCAGTTGCTGCCAAAAACAAGACAGAAGAGCAAAACACTCAGAAACAGTTCACATACTTCATATAAATGATCACATATGAAACCCACTTAACAAAGCAGTCTTATTAATCAGGTTTTAGTCAATTTTTCAAATTAATTTGAAATAACACAGTTGAATACTCATAGCTAATTTACTGCTCACATAATTGGATACAAATTAATTTGGTTGTCTGCAGTTGTGTTTGCTTTTGCCTTTCAGAATCTACTCCTCATTTTGTGCCCTAACCTTAAAATAAAAAGCAATATAAAAAAACATAGAATTCAGTGTAAACTCAAGAAAGAAAAAGCAGTAATATTTGGACCTTCTCACTGAAGAACAATGCTCAAAGATTACAGAAAGGATGCATTTTAAATTGTTTTATCTAGGCACTCTGAACTACGATATACTAAAATGACTTATGTAGGAAATTAGGTGCACACAAAGTCTGGATTTTCAGAAATTCTTTAGATTATTAAGGGGACTGGGGAGGAGGAAAAGGAAGGTGACAGAAAATAAAATATCTCATGTATCAAGACAGATGCCTGGCCAATTAATAATTGCTGCACAGCCATTTAATCACATTCTAATCACATTTTGACTTGCATTTTTTACAACATACCCAGTGTTACATGATTATTTTTTTCTTTTTTCATTTTAATCCTACACAAACGAATGCCAAGGAAAGCAAAGAACAGCATTTTGTTAACTCTAAACCACATCACTGACACATCAGATTGCTGAAATCAAGCTGGATGCTATGCAGAGCATGGTAACAGCTTTTGTTTAAAGCTAGCTGCCCAACTTCAAAGCACAGCTCAAAACACACATGGAAGAGCTCACAAGTAAACAGAAGTCTTAGGGGGGAAAGAAAGCAAAACACAAAACAATTGTCCACTAGCAAGCGGATTTCACACAGCTAAGCAAATAAGAGTGCTGTTCTTAGCAGCTGAGTTCCCCTAAGGAAGACGCCTGTGCTTTGAGCAGCTCAAAATTCCCATCTTTCTCCTGAAAATACTGCATGGCACATCCTGTCAAATGCCTTGTTTATGCTGAAGCTTTCAAGAGACCCATCTGAGAGCTACTGGTTCAGAGGCAGCAAACACCCTGAGAAAATTAATCAAGAAACAAGTAAAAAAGTTTGATGACTACTTCAGCTTCAACTAAAGTAGCAAACAAAAAAGTCTTTTACACCTCCACCTTAAAAGGAAGAACAAGGAAAAAAAAAAAAAAACAACAAAAAACCACAACCCAAAACTCTCCACTGCTGCAGACTCTCCAACAAATTATTTCCAAAGCATTAAATTCACTAAACCTTAGCAGCAAATCATTTCACTCTGGGAACTAGACATTTCCACAAACACAGTCACTTATTTGTTGTAGCACTGTCCCTTTCAAAAAACTTGAATTTTTTTTTTTTTTTTGCATAGGAAACTTCAGGTAATGGCTGACTTTACAAAGGGATGAAAAAAAAGATGCCTTGTGGAAGCAGCTTTACAAAGGGGAAATTTATCATGGTGAGGTGGCAGTAAACAGCTTGAGCAAGGATGCTTTCCATCTTCATAGTAAACAGAGGAGGAGGATCCTCCTAACATTTTATTCAACTACTACTAAGGTCAACTGACTGTGATTTTGAAGAGAATTAAAAGGCTGTTGTTTATTAAACTTGCATTTTAATATTATTCTCAGCATCTACAAATTTTTACTGCTAATTCAAAGTGGAAAATTTGAGTTCAAGAGCTATGATATTGAGATTTTTATGCTTGGATCAATATGAAATTGATTAGTTAATAGAGTAAAAAAAAAATGTACCAAAAATAAAAGTATGGCATATTTTTCAATGCTTTGTTTCCTCCCTGATCAAGGGAGGTGGTTATATGCTCTATTTACAGCATGTTGTTTTCCAGTCCTGCTACAAAGGCAACCAATTTCTTCCCAAGCCTTTCTACAGAGATGGGACAAGTCATTCCTTCACCTGTAAAATTGGCAACTGAAGCACTAGGTTAATTAGACTAAAAGGTTCCATGGCTCCAGATGTCAAATTTCACGTACTCTGAGCCGGTTTTTACTGTCTTAAGTGAAATACAGGATTTTACAGGAGGTTTAGCTCCCACTGAGTTCACTTGCAGTTCTGCATTTCTGCAAGTAGATCCAAGTTCTCAACACAGCCACTCGAACACAGAGTCTGAGCAGCCACCTAGGAACAGTCACTTGAGTGCCTCTTGTAGAAATACCATGACTGAGCACAGACAGAACACAATTCATCAAGCACCACTGAACTGTCTTAGCCACAAAGCCTTTTTTTCAATTCCCCAAGTCTCAGCTTCGCTCACTCCACATTTTTCAACTTCCCTAACAGATGAATACACAACCTTTACTTGTACAAATTCTGGACTCCTCCTCAGAATAGGCCCCTTTCCCCATTCCAGTCAGCTGCCTCTTGGACAAAGCACGTGACACTTGTGATGAAGTTGGAGGCTACAGTGTACTAAGTGCAAGAGGCCAGAGTTAGACAGGCTACAGTGTACTAAGTGCAAGAGGCCAGAGTTAGACTTAAAATGTTTGAAAAAGGTGAGCTCTTGATTTCTGCCCTCCAAATAACATTCCTGTACTGACATTTGAGTCTAACCTTTTTGGTTTTTTTTAATTGATGCTCACATAGTTCATTAAAACCTTGATACCCACTCAACTACTGAGGTTTAAATGCAACAAAACCAAACTGAACATTCAGTAGAAAAGGAAATATTGTTTTGCCAGTATGATACACACATTTTCTGTGACCAAAGGAATGGTATAAACCAGACACACACACTCCCCCAAATTCTTCTCCTCCACATCTGTCATGCTCTTTCAGATGAGTGAGACGGTTTCTTTTTCCAGAGGGCACAGGTCTGTCACCAGGGAGAAGGAACAGGACATGGGAATAGGCAGGGGTGATACAAGGCACAATGCTGCCCACTCCTAGCTCAATGTCAGCACCCAGACCCAACCGTCACAACTCCTAGAAGAAGTGGGATGAAATATGCAGCTCTACTCTGCCTGGAGCATTCCCAGTGTGAACAGAATCTAAAGGAAGCTTACTGTGAAGTTTTAAGAAATTCCTATTAAGCCCATGGAAATGGCAATCTTTCAAAGCCTTGTAAACCGGTCTGGAAATTTGGGTGGATTTTTACAGGGAGGCAAAAGGCACATCCTCAACACAAAGGCTGAACTATTGCCAAATTTCAAATCCTTGCTTTAGAGCTTGGGGGCACTGGAGCATCAAAGAAGGACACCAGAATATTCTCACACAAGCAAAACAGAATACTTTTCACTAGCCTTATTCTTGGAACAGAACTGCTTTGGCTGAAACTTTCAAAAAATTCAACCCAAAGCAGATATCTGGCATGGAAAAATCTGTCTGAACTGAACTTTGGCAAAAGTTTAAGTAACTAAGAGTTAAGCCTTAAAATGGAAAGGGTCACATAACCTTACGTACAGGTGGCACTGGCAGCTCCACCTACAGTAAATACTATACTTGAAATCCATTTCAGTCGACTGTGCTCAAAGTCAGGCCTGTTCTTTAAAAGCACAGACCACTGTATGTACATACAGACACACGCATACACGCTTATTTCACCTCAATTCTATAGCATCAGTCCACTATGAGCAAACACCAGATTAAGTTTCCTCCTGCATTTTTAATCTCATGTAGATCATTAAGACTCAGTCACAATTAACTGTCTTCCAAGAAATTTTAAAAAATCAGCTTTATTACTAATCACCTGAGTGGAATTAAAAATTCAAAATTTCTTTCTGTTACGTGTTTTTCCAGAAAAGTTTTTTTTAAAAAAATGAAAACATAGGAATGAATCAGTGCAAGTTCAGTATTGGTAACTCAGGACAGTTCCTGCAGCTCTAGACTCATCTTACTGTACAATATACTAAAATATAGCCAGGCTTTGTGGCTTTTTTAATTTGTTTCTAATACTATAAATTTTATTACAATTGGAAAACAAGAAGACCATGAAAGTCAAAATAAAAGAACAAAGGGATAAAAATTGAAATGGAAAAATCACTCACTTGTCCTTGCTGCTGTTATACTCTAGCTCTTCTCCTGCTTTCTCTCCGTTGCTTTCTTATTTTTCCTGTCCTCTGCGTGCTACAGCTTTACCTATGGACATATACTCCCGACTCCAGGAATCCGCATTATTTGGAAAGCCGAAGCAAAATTAATGTTCTCAATGGAAGTCTCCTCCCCAGCCTATTTAACGGCCCTGTTTCTTCATTTTATTGTACAGTCCAGAAGTTCTACACAATTCCATACATATTTGGCAAGGCTACTATTGAAGGGTGTCCTACCATAGAAGATGCAAACGACACAACAAAATAAAAATTTAAAAAAGAAAAAAAGACCAAAGCAACTTGAGGCTACACTTCAGAGAGATGACTGAACACAAGACCAGAGCTTTTAGGAGGAAGCTTGTTCTACAATCACTAGCCTCCTTATAGGCTAGGAAGTTATTTACCCAAAGAATACTTTTCTATTGTATTAATCCTACGTAAGTTGAATATTGATCTCTTTTCCATAATGAGTGATATTTTATTTACATTCTATAGTGTCTCCAAATGGCATGTAACTCTAACTGCTACTTACAAATGCAACCCAAGTTTTTGGCTACATTTACAGCAGGCTAACATCCTTGAAATCAAGACACGATTTTTCTTGCCCTTTAAAGATATCTTTTGTGAAGATATAGAAAGGAAAAAACTCACTGTAAGTAGTTTCACATTCAGGGTAATTACAAACACATCCCAGATGTATGCTAGACAGGGCTCCCAGCTCAGGGGAATAAATATATATAGTATATATAGGAAGAAAAAGCAGCCCATTTTTTGGCTCTGTGAAGAATGTGCAGAAGAGGACCTATGTACTGACAGAAAGCTGAGAATTCTTGCTGCCATCACAGCTTCAGCATGACAACATGATTCTGAGATGCTGGTACCTCATCAAATTTCCATTTCATCAACTTTACTACTAGATTCAAATGCCTGTGAAATCAAACAGCATTTGCTTTTACTCCTTCTACATTTCTCATAAAACTGTTAAAGCTGCTTTTTGTTTTAGTGACTCAGCCAACTATGAAATTAAAAGTAGTGGCTAGACTTTTCTTCACACATACAATTTTGTCTCTCTATGTGCTTAGCTAGTTCTTACAATACAGTTATTATAGAAACCTAAGCTTTTCAAAGCAGGTGTTCTCAATAAATAATGTATTCTTCCAAGCAGCAGATTATAAAACTAAGTTTCAAGGAAAATAAATGCTATGTTCAGAAATTAAATATTTATCAATACACAAACTTTCTCATGTAGGGAAAGGCTTTTTCCTGTTTAGCCATTGTTTTTTACAGCTATGCAAATATGTTTTCACAACAACTGGCAAGGAGAAAGAAGGCTGGCTTGAATTCCAAACTTCTGTTTGCGTAACTGCCGTGTCCTACCATGTAGCTACCAGGACTGAGAATCCGTATGCCTCTGCATAATTCCAAGTATTGCAACTGTCAACACATCAAGTAGCAGAGCTTGGGCTTCAGCCATCACTTCACTTAGGAAGGAAGAGAACCAGTTAATAGCAGTGATGCACCAGTTCCAGCAGAAAAAATGAAGCATGTCCAAAAGAAACTTGGCGAGTTCCAAGTGAGTCAAAGGAGGGACACCACATTAGCAGCTTAACAGGGAACACAGGAACAGGCTCAAAGGACCCACTGTGAACAGCACACTCCTGTGCTCGGATGAAGCAACGACCACCTAAGGAGGTGCCTCTGTGGTCTTAATCAGCCACCTCCTTAAACAGTCAAGAAATCTCATTTCAGTCCATTAGGCAAGAGAAGTTTTCCATTCTTTTAAACAGCAGTTCCTGAAGAGTCTAGAGGAGCACAATCCATCCCTCAAGAAGAGTCAGCTGTGGATTTGGATAGACAGGAGACTAGGTGCAGGATAAGCTATATTAGAGAGTGAAACCTGCAAACACTAAAAGTTCCTATCTTTTAGTATCCTATACGCTAAAGTATCCTACAAGCTCTTCGTTCAAATAAAGTGAAAGAAATAACTTTTGAGAAGACTGGGAAGGTTGAAAAAGGTCCAAAAGATCCTTGCAATAAGTTTTATAGAACCTCCTTCAGACTATTCTGCTCCAGATTAAAACAGTAAAAATTAATCAATGCCCAGGTGTTAGAAAGTTGTATCCAATTAAAATAAAGACAACTAAACACTCAGACCAAGCTAGGAAGAATATGTAGAAAAGGAAGAAAAGTAAATCTAGAAAAGCAAATCCTTCGTGGGTCAAGGATTAGTATTCACAATGCTCAAATACATTTATACTGCCTTTTCAAATTTCCTGTTTGGATTACTTAAGCAGCACAACACACGTTGGACAACATCCGTGGGTTGTGTCACGTTGCCACTTTCTGAGGGGAGCAGATGATACCAACTGAGCCATGTATGATGCAACCTAAACTTCATTTGGCAGAACAACTCACCAGCCAACTCATGAAATGGTCTCAGTGACTGGTCCATTTTGATATTCTTTAGAATTGGGTGTCCTGATTGTAATTTCCATATACAGCTAAAAAGGAACCCTTTTGATTCTGCTGAGAAACCAGTGCAATACCTTCCAAGATGTACATGGTTGATTCAGACAGAATTTCAATATTACAACAGGAATAAAGTTAGGAAGGGTTGAAATTTAACCCATGGAATGGTAAACATGAAAAGTCAGATTTTTCATTATGAATGCCCTCATAGTCTGTCTTTGAAATCTTCTGAAGTCACACAAAGAACACACAAGAGGACAACAATTAAGCCTTAGACAAGATGGGGAGCCTCTGGTGAGTAAGTATGCAAATGAGTCTACTGTCAAATGGAGGAAATGGGGTACAATGGCACACACTGTGGAATACCAAGAGCTTCAGAACATGGATTCACAGGAAAAACAGCTCTTTCAAAAGCACCAAGTGATGAAGAATTCCACGTAATGATGCCCGCAAAAGGGTCAAGGCTGTGCTGAACTGCCCACATACAAAACTCCTGACAGACGAAGTCATGGATGGTCTGGACACGTGTGGAGGGGCCCCTGTCCGTGGTACTTAAGCAACCTCCACCCTGCCCATCACACTCCCACCACTGCTCCCACACAGCACTTGCACAGTCAGGTACATCGAGCCTGAGAGGCAAATAAATAACCTGCCAAATGCTCAACTACTGTGAAATTGTCAGCCAGAACTGTCTGACTCAATTGCAATTTCAGAAAATATTGTCTGCTTAACTCTGGGTGGCAGGAAAAAAAGCCAAAAGAAAGGAAAAAAGAAAAAAAATTGACAAGAGTCTTTGAATACTTCATTCTCTGGAACGTGGCTGAAAACAACTCTTCATTCTAGAAAATTTACCTGCAGAAACCATCAGGAATTTGTCACAGACTGCTAGGAAAGTCTCTCTGGAAAGAAAGGAGCACTGTTTTCCCATTTGCTGTGCCAGATGCACTTTTTTTTCAGTATGTTCTGTGAGGAACAATGCTTAGGCAGCTCAACATTTACTACAAAAATACATACCTCAAGAGGTACATAATGCTTCAGAGAAAATGTTGAACAGGCTTGGACAGTTTGCTTTTCAGTCCCACATTTTTGAAATCCTATTGTAAAGTGAGGTCATTTGAACTTTCACATAATAGTTTATGTTGGACACGTCCATAAATTAACTCTTGTTAGGGAAGGATTGCCCTGCTGTGTATGCTTTAAGTGGCAACCATCCTATCCACTGGAACTTCAGAAAAAACATGCAAAAACCTTCTCCCTGTCCCTTTGAAAAGCAGAATGATCAAGCCAGCAAATATAGAATGATAATGCAGTCTAGAATGGAGTTTCTTATGTGCAAGTATGGAAATAAGGCCTAAAACCCCAAAGCAAACTTTCTACCCACAGCAGGAAGCCATCTAAGTTTAGTTTGGTATCAGCTAAAAGAGATTCCATCTTAACAGGAATCTGTTGCTCCAGAAGGAATACTGTCTCCAACTGAAATCAGCCATAACAGCTGTGAAATTTTGAATCTCTAATTTAAAAAAAAAATGGGTTTTATAACTCATTTAAGAATCAGTCAAGAATGGAGGAAGGGAAGACAAATACACCTTAAGTGCAGCAGCATTCTTCTGCAGGGACCTAGTCTCACACCATAGCTGTCACAACCCACAGGAATGCCACAGCAGTGCCTTTGCAAGGGCACTGCAACTCCGAGAAGATTCCTGGTATCAGGGGGAATCCTTCAGATCTACAGGGACTTGGCTCCAATGTGAACCTGTTACTGCCCCTGAGTTTGGCAGACAGCACACTGAAGATGAAAAAGCTACAAAAAAATTCTTGAGCTTAGGCTCTGGAGTGGTGGCCTGGCTGACAGTATGAAAAAATAGGTAATGCAGCCCAAAACAAGCCTTTGGCTGCAGTTTGCCTATTTCTGGTACCTAAGTTGTGTAAAGTTTTACTTGCAGACATACTGGAACAGACTGCATCTGGGCAGTCTGGCATTAGAAATGAATGGTAGAAAATCCATGGTTTGCTGCAAGTCTTTTCAAAATTCCAGCATTCTGAAAGAAGAATGAGGGATTTTTAAATTTTTTTTTTTTTTTAAACGAGGGTACTTTGCAACTCAAATTATCGGTGACTCAGAGTATTATATATGCAGATGTGAGAAAAGAAACAGTACATTTAAAAAAAAAAACACAAAAAGAAACCCCAAAACATAACAAAAAATTACTGTAAAATGTATAGCAAACACTGCACATAGCACATTTAGAAAGAAGTGCAAATCTCATTTAGCGAAAACAAATGTTTTACACCTTTAGGGAAGCACTTCAAATCAAAGTTTATCTCACTGCAATGTTTCTTTATTTTATGGACTAAGGAGGAGGCCCCATATGCACAATGTAACTGTGTAAGGATGCTACTAAGTAGGAATCTGGAAAATAATGACCAACTGATACAAGTAACTTTTGCAGTGCTTTTGAAAACCCTCAGTAACTTTTGCCTTATCAGAAGATTGTAAAAAAAAAACAAACTGTCAAACATAACAAAAGCCACTACAACTTTCCACATTCACTGAAACAAATAGTACTATCTGCATTCAAAGTTTTTAGTCATAACACAAAATACAAAATCGTGACAAAAGTATCAGAAAACCCTCATCTGGTTAAGTATGTGGACTAAGGTTTTCATAACAAAGGAAATAGGGCACACAGTTCTTAAAAATTACTTAATACAACACATTACTAGCCCTTTTATTTAAGTTTGTATCTTAGTCATAAATTTCAGTTCTCCCCGCCCAAGCACCAAAAAGCCCTGAGATTTTCCTGTACTGAGATATCAAAATCTTAGTCCCTCTTCAGAGCAGCACTCATCCAAAATAAAGACATCATCTCTTACAACTTAGCTGTGAGTCAGGCTGCTCTCAGGGAAGAGAGTAGCACTTCATCTACTGAAGAGAGGCAGGGGAAACTAGTAATGAAAGAGCAGACTGCTACACAGAGAGAACAGAAACAGACTGAATGAGGGCTACTGCAAGGAAGTCTGAATATATATTTAAAAAACTATTCTGAAGTTCAGGTGAATTTGCATTACAAATGGAACTGCTGACTGCAGAACAGGACAAGGCAGCTGCCTTTTATGAAAAGTAACAGAACAGGCTGGACTTGATGGTCTCGGAGGTCTTTTCCAACCTAAATGATTCTATGATTAACACCACAGAATCTTCAAGGAGAGTATAAACAGAATTTTCTGTAAGCAAGAAACAAGTGCTTTGAACAATGGCCTTATACAGGAGGACCTTAAGGCAAATAGAATGAACACAGTAAAACCCAGAAGACAGCAAAGCATAAAGGGAGAAATCCTATGAATTTTTTCGAGCTAGAACTGCTGGGTACAAGCAGGAACAATATAAATGTATTCTAAGGGCGCACTGTACATACTGACTGTAAATGGAGGTTAAGGCTGGAAAGCATTTCTGGGAAATAACTAATTTTACAAAGGGGCAGAAGTTTGCAAATTGGATGAAAACTGTACTGCAGATGTCTGCAGTTCCCATTTCTCCTAACATATATAATGGAATGATACTATGTTTGTGTGAAAGTGCGAAAAAACCCAGGTCATAATTTACCTTCAAAATTGTTTAGCCATATCCAGGAAATATGTCTAGACATAGCTACAGTTAAATTATACAAAG
Source organism: Dicrurus megarhynchus (assembly GCA_013399195.1). Classification (NCBI taxonomy): domain Eukaryota; kingdom Metazoa; phylum Chordata; class Aves; order Passeriformes; family Dicruridae; genus Dicrurus; species Dicrurus megarhynchus. Next base: position 1,718,291 of record VXAD01006250.1, read on the forward strand.
AAAGTATTTGAAAAAAAAAAATTATGCAAGGAATATTAAGGATTTAAGTGTCTGAAAACTGGCCACACTGAGTTAATTGTCTATCAAACCATCTCAAATAACTTAGCGGCAATAACCTAGTGACCACATTTCATGCCATGCACTTTGCATCCCAGAGAATGCAGAAAATTAATATGAGAAATGAACAAATGTGAAAAAAATGTGAATATCATGATATTTAAAAATTAGTCCATAGTAGTAGTAGCAGTCAGCTGCTAGCTCTCAAGAATTTTTTATAGGTGAGGAAGAAAGTACATCTAAACCAAAAAAAAGAGCAACATTCCCCTCACTGAAAAGGGCTATTACTACACCTTGAAGAGAACTAGATTCCTGATCTTCTACCAGAAGACGGGCCCACGAAACTGCATGGCTCTAACTTTTTATCTGTTACACAAGATTGCAGTTCCTGAGTGACTTTATTTGTCAGGAAAAGACAGGAACAAATTATACCTGAGTGCTACCAAATTAAAAAAACCCTACTCGTTCTTTACCAGCGAGAGGACAAGTGTTGCCTTAAGACACAAAAAGCACTGGGGTTAAGGGAAAGCATTTCTCCTGGTTTCACAGGGGTGGCTTGTTTCTGAGAATTGCAGAGGGTTGCCTCTCCCAAAAATCAAGGAATTTAAAGACCCTAAACCTATGTAAATAATCCCCAAATCCTGCAGAAGTACAGTATGCAAACAAGTAAGACATTTCTGTGTCTGGATAAGGACTCTGGATGCTCAGTAAAAGGGAGTGGGACAAAACCTGATAAACTTCAAGATTACTCAAGTGTGTTGTAGCACGCCAGGTTTCAACAAGCAAATGTAGTGTAACATTTCACAGGATCCAGAGTATAATGCTCAGCTCAAGGAATATTTACTCCTTGGAAACAAATGCAAAAGATTGTTGTGAAAACTATTCGTGCAAATTTAAAATGCAATGCAGAGTCTCATCTAAAAAGATCCCAAATTCATAAACATGTCTCACTGGAGATATATTTTCATAGGAATGAACTTTAAAAGGGAAGAAATATGAGCATATCTGTCAGAGGTTCAGCTGGGTAGTTTTATGTGAGCCAGAATACACTTCCATAAATTTGCAAAGCTGGAATCAGGTCTGTTGCTCAATGGAAGCATTTAATTTTACATCTAAACAGAATTTCTTTAATGTGCTCTAACAAATGCAGTAGAGTTTTTACCTTTTGCTTGTGTTTTCTTACAAATCAATAAGAAAGCATGTCCAAAAAAAAAATGCAAGGCTTTTTTCCGTTGCTTTATGTGGAGGTCAGACTCTAGACTCTGCTTCTTTCAATCTAGATGAATTTTATTCCTTGACTTCTTTCTGGGAGTCCAAGGTTCCTCAAGACACCATTTACCCAAAGAATGTACAGTTTAGAAAGGCATTCAGCGGTGCTGTACACTGTTGGGCTAATGACTCCCTCACTGCAACAGCACTTCTGCTACAAAGAGCATCTGGAATAGCCTTAGTGCTACATCCTACAGACCAAGAACATGAGCTCTTCAGCATGAACTGTAAAAGAATCAAAATAAAATTACATCCAAAGTATGCTCCCGAAAATTGAGGGCGCAGGGGAAAAAAAACAAAGCACGAGAATGAGATAATTAAAAACTTGTTTACCAGCAGGCCTGCTATGTCCTAAGTCTAGAGCTACTGTGGGGTGTCATCTTACTGCTTAACAAAGTGCAGTCAACAACAAGCAGATGGAATTGGATTGCAAATCTATGTGACTTACTGTATATCTACAAGTCCTGTGGCTACATATGCTCCTCTGCTTAATTTATTTCTGCTATGCAAGTAAATCTCTAACTCCTCATGACAGCATAAAGAAAAAGAAGAAAGTCCAATAATTCACAATAGAAGTTGCTACCCCAGCAGTGCCAGATTTACCGAAAGCTGACTTATGAAAATCTCTTTTAACCATGGTGACCATCATAACCACAACAGAGACCTGTTCAAGCAGAGGGAAGTCTACTTCAAAATTTTACTACATCATTTCTCCTGATATGGAATTCCAACTCTTTTTGAAACAATAAAAATACAAAACATGATTTGATTTTTACCTTAGTAATTATACTCAGCAACACCATCTTAGTAAGAAGTAACAAATTAATCTCAGCTAAGAGACACAAATTAGGGTTTTCTGCATTTGCTAGTAGAAATAATCCCAAAAAATCCTTCATACCCACAGTTGAATTTGATCTCTGACAGATACAGAGGGGGGAAAAATAATAATTAAAAAAGAAGTATTAGGGGCTAGGCCTCATGATTCACTCAAAAACTGTGACTAAGAACAGCATTCATAAAAAGCTTCAATAAAAACTGTATTTGTTAACATTCCTTTAACATGAGAAATAAAACACTCCAGAATTTATTCTGAAATAAAATAGAACTGTTAGATAAACCTACTTCAGGAATTGGATGAAGGCAGCTAGAGAGCACAGGCCCTCAAGCCAGACACATATGCTACGTTATTATTCTCACTCCACCCTCTCCTGTGTGTTCACACAGATAATGGAAAAATCCTGGGAAAGGTTTTTCCGACTCAAACACATGATCTCAGTTATCTTATGACAGATTAAGACAGAGAACAGCCCTCAGAAAGAAATAAATTTATACTTCATATCTATAGAAACATTTCCATGCACTACTTGAGATAAGGAACAGGATAACACCACATTCAATCCCTTCCCACCCAATAAAACTTAGCAAAGAACTGAATTTATACCCTGTGTAGCAGTGTTCTCATCAAAGCTACACGCAGACACGTGATCCCTGACCAAAACAACATTTCAGTAATCACGGGAGCAAAACCTCACTCTGGAAAGAACTGCCATGATGGCAGCTCTGAAGCAACTTGCTCAAGAACCCTGGATTTGTTCTAGATCTCTACCACCTGCCAGGTAGCATTTTCTTCTGAACACTGAGGATTGCTTTAATTTACTACATAACAGAATTCCTTTCCGGAGCTACTTTCCTAGTGTCACCGTGAATAATCTCAGCTTTCCACTAGAATGTTAGGCTTCAAGAATGAGAAAAAAAAAAGCTGATTGTAATTATAAAATCCCCCCATATGCCTACATAAAATACCCTTGTTCCTTTATTTCTAATGGAATTTATGGAAATTTTTGGTTGGGTTTTTTGGTGCTGACTTGACAAAGCATAGTACATCTAGTGCATTTAATGGATTTGTTTTGGGGTTCTTTAAATCCTAATTAATAGCAACACCGGATAACTTTGCCACAAGGCAGTATCTGCTACAAATAGCCAAGTGTGACTGCATTTGTACGGATGCAAATAAAAGCATTATAACATGGAAGCCACACATACGGGGAATAAAAAGTGGTGGGCCAATTGGCTCCTAATTTCTTCTAAATTGGGGCCACTTCCTCCCTCCACCCCACTGCCAAACTGTTGGTTTGGCAAAGGGTGATGAACACAGTCACAGGATGTTTCCAGCTGCTGGTGCCCACAAGTTGTTTAAGTGAAACAGAAAATAAGGTGTGCTGTACCAGCTGACCAGCACCAGTTGAGATGACAGCATAAAACTTTCTTAGGTATCCAAGAAAATTCCCATTCCTTTCATATATTTTCTTATGCTTAAACCAAATTAAATGTTGACTGCTGGCTTTACTCTTTGGAAGATTTTGATACTATGCTAGTATCAGCACCCAGAAGGATCAGAATCAACCTTGGACTTGACCTTGCTGCATGTATTTGGCACTTCTTAATGTTTGAAAATATCTGGTGCTCCCTCCAAGGATTACTCTCCAAAATTGAGTCTATGAAGACAATCAGGTAAATCAAATATGATTGTTTATAATTCACTGACTTTATCCTCCCAATCCTATTTCACAGTGTAGAAAAAAGTAGCTTAAAGGCAAGAAGTTTCCCAATGGTGAGCAACCTCTCCAGAAAGAAGAAAGGAGTGTGTGAGCAGCATCTTGCTGTCAGCTTTGACACAAGTCTGTTTAACATCCTTCAAGCAAAAGATGGTGCTGTGACTCCCACAATGTTTTCACATTTGGAATCCAAAACCAGAGGAGATAATTTTGGATTACTCAGGCCTTCGGAACTTATAGAATGGGAAAGAGCATGACTCTAGAATGTAGTAGGGTAGAAGAAGAAGAAAAATGGGATAGAGATATAGCCTTTTATTTAACAATTTCCATGCACTATGCAGGGCCCTTTCCTACAGAAAAATATAATTTCCCTTCCAAATACAGGTCTGCTGCACTTTTCCAAGACCTCCTTTCTAACACGCTGCCTTCTTGAGATCAAAGAAGTGTCCCTTGTTCCAGACAGTTTCTTCCATGGTACCTACCTCCTTGCTCTGCTAAATAACTGTGAAGTCAGGTGTCTAGAATCCACTTCCCCAAAAGCCAATGAATGATACAGCCAGCCAACAAAGACAACAAAGATATACATTTTCCCTAGCTCAAATCTTGAAGCCCTATGTGACCAGGAACCCCTTCAAACACCCAAGTAAAAAACTGCATTAAACAGTTTGCCTACCAGGGTCCATCCTTCTGTCCAAGTGCAGAGAGATCAAACTCAAGAGACAAAATAGATGTTGCTACATGCTCCAGTTTGCAAGTGAACAGTATCACATTTTGTAAACCACAGTTCAAATAAATTCCGATCAACTGAGGGGGTTCGCCTGACTGAGCACCATGAAGTTGTTCTAGATGAGCATCACACTGACACCCACTACAAACTGTAATGCTGGAGGCACTCGTATGTTTTAAAATGTCAACTAGACACCGCACTTGCATTAAAAAAGAGGGGGAAAGAAGGGAAGGGGTTAAATATTGAAGTTGGGAAACTAAGTATGTGAGTGTCTTCTGTCATGCTATCACCTCCCCCTCCATCCACCCACCTTATTCCTCACTCCCATGTTCAGTCTTTGAGAGAATGCTTAAATGAAGAGAAGAGCACCAAGATCTTTCTTGTTACAGTTTTTATGCTGCCAAATCCTTGCTTACTTCTCTTACTTCTGAAACATTAATGATTATCTGCAAGAAGTATCTAGTGAGCCTACACTGGTAAACTGTAATTAGAAATCCCTACAAACTTTGAAAAACCATTGACCAACAAGTATCCCAGTGCACTCTCCAAACACAGAGCCTTTATTCCAACAGGAACTTCCAGTAAAAAATGATGTGTGAACAGCAGACACTGATGTTCACACAAGCTTACTGCATACAACCCAGCAGGCGATTTTTCTGGTTTTTTTGGATTATGCCCCGGAGGTGCTGGCACAATGGAATTTCAATACCATAATTGCTTATTTCTCTGTGTGCCAGCCTCTGAAATAACAGGTAAAAAGAAAAAAAAAAATACACATAAAACAAACATTCTCTTTTTTAAAATTACAGGAATCACAAAATGAAATGTTTTTAATTCTCTAGTTCAAACGATGTAATTTATAACCATGACACAAATAGAGAAGAAGCACAAAAGAAGGGAAAATACAGAAATAACATAACGTTCCCAAGGTTCAGTTTACAAGGACCTCACACAAAGTTTTTTTTTTTTTTTGCAACTCTTACTAGAAACAGTATTATTTGCTAAAAATGCAGTAGCTGCCAAAAGCTATGATCCATCTAAAGCAAACATGTTTAAGATGGAAATAGAGTGTTAATGCTGAAGAAAGACAGAATTGAGTATACAAGTTTTCTTTTTAAAGTGTGGAAGCAACTGCAGTACAGAGTTAAGTATGCTTTTCATCTTTCTGAGCAAAAATTGATTGCATTTGCAGATAAGCACCTAAATTAGAGAGAAGTGCATTAAGACAATAACAGAAGTAATCAAATTTCAAACTTTCTAATTAAACCTCTTTTTCCTGCAGAAGGTTATTGGGAATTCAACACTGGCCTTGGTTCACATGATAGAACAATGGGAAAATTTTCCGAATGGTTGAACGCTAACCCTGACAAGTGTGGAGAGCCAACTACAATACATTATATGGTAGCATAACCTGCCACCCACGTTGCTGAGAGAACAGCTTTCAAACACATGCACCGAGCTGTAAAACCACAAAATCCCTTATTACACATTGTCCCTTACTTAAGGTGAAATACACTATTCCCCCCTCCTCCTTTTACAAATCTTGGTGGGTTTTTTTAAACCTTCATCTCTGAAGTTTATTTAGCAACTAACTAGACTGTTTTTCAGACTTTATTTTCCAAATGCAATTTTTCCTGTTTTGTTTTCTAACCAAAATAAAATCATGTTTTTATAGTACACAGTGAAGCCTGTTGTGTCTTTCACTGTTGCTTTTTTTTTAAATACTACTTCCACCTGTGTGACATTATCCAAACTTTTAAAAGGAAATGTCTGATATATGACTAATTCACTTGTGAAGACTTATTTCTGGAGTGAAATATTTTCCTTTTTTTAATGGGAAGATACATGACTCATCACTGGGTAAGGTAAAAAAATGGTTCCATCGTGCTTTTGATTGGAAGACCAGATATTCTGATATTTACTGTGATTCTTTTCCACTGTTATGCAATCTGAATCTATTCAAAAAGATAAACTGCCACAGCCTGTGTGGTTATAGACACTGGCATTCATGGAAGTCAACCATTGCTGCAGAATGACAAACACACTCCACCCTCATTACAACATGCTGTGGTTACCAGCCAAACACCTTCGCCTTTTCTGAAAAGGCTACATTATAATAAAAGCAGACCAACAAAACAAATCATACAGGGGGACCCGAGGGATGGTAAAAGTAGTAACAACTGGTAGAAAACATAACTCTGAATATGGAAAGTGAACTACTTAATGATTTGAGGAATGCATAGAGCTTCATGCTGCAAAAAGAGCCTACTGAAAACTGCTGGTACGTACAACTTTCTTGGTTAATGATTCCCCCCTCCTGCCCCCTCCCACTGCACATGTCTGCTGCCTGAATCATTGCATTCCAAGATAGTTAGAGGATATACACAGTTACTTCAGGGGTTTTCAGTTGCAGCTTTGCTGGCAATGGGAATTTTATTTGCAAGTGTTTCTATTCTACTGACAAGGTCAATTAGTCCAACGAACTATTGGTTGTTCTGTCTGATAGCTCTGTGTATTTATTCAAGCAAGCACTTTTATAACCCACAATTGAATGCAGACAGTTACCCTTGTAAACACGACTGTCCACAGGGATTTTCACTACATTTTGAGCATGTAAAAGAAAAACATGCTTTTCTTCCCTCAGCCTGATAGCACGTAAGTTTGATTACAACTTGGAAATTTCAGGGAGTGAAGGGCATGGGGGCTACTGTTTTAGACAGATATGATCTACTGTACATCAATATACATATCTGGACCAATTCCTAGGAGCTAAAGAACACAGACATTTGATCTCTCTAAGAGCTCCAAAAATTTGGTAATGCTATCAAAGGGAGACAGATCAGCATCTCTGTTCTATCCAGGCATTAGAAAGAAAGAGCCATAGTTTAAAAGAAACAAAGCTATATGTAGCTCTAAGGGCTAAAGGCTACATAAAATCCTTTCACAAAAGCCAAAAGCACAATACGTGTATGTGCATGTGTGTGTCTGTGTAAATCAGGTGCAGAAGTTGGTAGAGTTAAAAATAAAATTAGGACAAAAACCCAAGACTATTCCACAGCTCTAGCTAGAATTTTTGTACACGAGCAGCATGGCCATGCCACTGGCAACATCTGCAGAGGAGAAAAGTGACAGACCCTACTCTCACAGAACTTTTATTAACACATACATGTGCTTCCTTCACCATACATGTACTCCCTTAGTAACAGTATCTTCTTGTGAAGAAGAGATTCTTCATTTTTACTAATTAGAAATGCTAAAGGGGTTAGTCTATTGGTACACTGATCTTCATTATTGAAGTCTTCCCTGAATAAATCTTTCAGAGATATAGAGAAGGTAAGAAATCATCAAGGAAAACCAGCAGTTTTTCACAGCTCTCTTCTACTGCTTTGGGTATTCTAGAGATACTACAAAGATTGAAAAGCCTACTGAAACAATCTGGGAAGTCTGTAGTACAGCAGACAATCACAGAGATAATCAATAAGGAAACATGGATTCCATAAAGTAATAAACTTGGTGAACAACACAGAAGTACACACAGTATCTTAAATCTCTAACATCTACCTAATCAATATTAAAGCACCACTAAAATCACACCTTTCTGAAAAGTGTCACCAAGAAAAGCTGACTCAGTATAACAAACTGATGAACAAATGGGAACAATAGGTTTCAAGGACTGTTCTTAATGGGAAGGAACTTTATACTTAGGTGCATATGGTGCTTTTTCTGGGGAGTTTTTAAGTAAATGATACCAGTTCAAGCCAGGCAATCCTACACAGAACTAATTCACTTGAAAAAAAAAATGTCAAGCAGCTATAATCTGGTACCAGAATGAACAACACAATTGCAAGTTTTAGTCAGGTACAAACTGGACACAACTCAACGTGGGCTTTGACTTGGGATACTGCTTCAACAGCAGAGATAACCTGCATAGACTACAAACAAACCACTTCACTTTCCTACAAGATGATTACTACTCTACAACAGTAGTATATGATTACTATTACAACTACTACATGATTACTATTCTACAACAGTAGTATTATCCTACAAACTTCAAAAAAGTGCCAGAGAATATGCTCACCTAATATGCTCTATACCATTCTATATCTGCTGTAAGGCCACAAGTCTATCCCTGCTTTTTTTAAAAAATACTAATATAAACAGTTCAAACATCTGACTCTTCCGCCCTTACACACAGAGCACTGTGTGCAACCTGCTCATGGTCCAGCAGAGAAAGGACTGGAATTTGTTTACAGTATTGTAATTAGAATACAGTAATGAAAGCTTGCATTGAAGCAAATAAAAGATTCCCCCATCATGTTTGAGGACAGTTTACCTGCATTGATACCATACAGTTTTAAAAATCTGAATTTTTAAGCCACCGGTACCAGAAAGATTTTTACGTAAGTAAAATATTTAACAAACAAAGATTTTGGGGAAATCTCTTCAAATCCTCCTACTAGAACTTCATGCACAGAAAAGAGATGAAACAATGTAATCAAACACTTGCCATAGGAAGAGAAGATGGCAGTATGACCTAATTGTGGCCTTCCAGTACCTAAGGGAGCCTATAAGAGAGAGAGACATTTTACAGGGACATGTAGCAAGGACAAGGGAGAACAGCTTTAAACTAAAGTTTAGATTAGATATTACGAAGAAGTTCTTTACTGTGAGGGTGGTGATTTTCCAATTTCTTTTCCACAGTGGAACTTAAATGAACAATCACAAAAAAGGTTGTAACTGCAGGAGAGGCTTTCACACATATGTAACACTCAGTGCTTCAATCAGTTCCTGGGCTCTCTGTACTTGAGTTCCCTCAAGGAAAGCTCTGTACTTCATCAACTTGCTGCCTTCCACAGAAGCTGTTGCCATATTGTTTCACATGGCTTTTCCTCTGCTTCAGAAAGTAAAGTCAGACTGACAGTATTAAAAATACAGGGCCTCTCTGTAAGGTACCCTTGCCTAATTGAGCCCTTCTGTGGCAAGAAATGGTTCCTTCATAGATTTGTTTCTGAATGCTCAGATACAAAAGAAAAAATATCTTTTACATGCAACCACAGCATAAAAATCATGTTTAGTTTTCCTCTGCAGAAGAGATGCTTATTTCCCTTAAAATACCATTTCATAGCAAGGTAAGATAAAAAATTCTTAACAATTTTATAGTGTGTGGGCCGAAATAATCTTCCACTGCTCTACTAGCTCTAATGTGGACCTCCCTATTTGTGTACACACACCTCATATGCATAAAAGGCTATTTCAATAACTGCATTTCTCATGACTGCACAGTAAGCTCTGCTCTAATGTATTACCATTCCACAGTTAAAAAGGGCAGGAAAATTGTAATCCTGTTCATAATTTCCACAGTTTGAAGCATTGAAATAACTAATACATTAGTTATTTCCATAAGCATATGAATGATGAAAAGGTCATATCACCTACAGTGATGATGATATTGGCAGGGAACAGTGATGTTATGTCATTTAATTTGCCTTCTTTGTGTAAAGACGAGTTCATGTGAATATCCCAGTTGGGAATTCACAAAATATCTGCTGCTGGAACATGGAAATATGTACAGAGTACCAACTGCATCAAATGGAAACAACCCTGCTTCCAAAATTTGATTCCTACCCTTGACATCAATCACAAGGCCTGATAACTAACAAATACCAGTGGAGCATTCTACTCCCCTGCTTTGCAGATTTCCAACACCAGTGCATTTGAGATGTAAGGAATAGGTCCTGTGTGCATCCTGATGAAACAAATCCATACTCAGCCAGCATTAAGAGGAAGATAACAATCAAAATGAACAATCTGTGTGATGATTGTATCTATGCAGCATCCTAGAGACAGACAGGAAAGACTACAGATTGAAATTCTACAAAACTAAAGTTTACTCAGTCGTTTCTTAGCATCAAGAGTAGTTTGCAGAAAGCAGGTTATTTTTAATTGACATTCTAAACCCAAAGAATAATTAGGGGTCAGAAATGCCTCTTTTCTTGAATGGAAGAAAGAACACAGAGGAATGGTTTCCAACCAAAGTACCTGAAGCCTAGTCAGGAATCTAAAGGAGTAACAACTCAGTACTCGACCTTCAGTGGAAAGCAGTTTAAAACGCACCTTAGGGATGTTTGAGACTCACAAGAATACATTTTCTTGATTGAATACCTTGCAACAGCCTTATGACAAGCCAGCATGTCCTCGCTCCTCAGGATCTAAGTTTACGTACAAGAAACAGGTGAAGCTTGCTCACTGCTGGATTTCAGAAAACGTCTGGCTAAGTCCAACCTCTTCACTACAGTCGCTGGACACTGCAGGAGTAAAGGCATTACAGTAGGGTCACTCTTCCTTAACTATCTCTTGGAAAAGCTCCCCAGCTTGGGCATTCCTCCAGTTGGTAATTCCTCTCTCTAGTGCAGAATCTCTTCAGTGAAGAAGGAGCCCTGTCCGTGGTGCTCAGTCACAACCCCACACTACCAGGGAGGCTGCTGTGCTTGCACCTGGTTACAAAACACAAGGCAAGGCCAAAAGGGACAGAAAAGAAACTGAAAACAAACTAAAAACAAACCAGACAGCAATCCAAAGGAAAAGCAAACAAACAAAAAACCCCAACAAAAACCTAAAACAAAGGCCTCTCACTGTTGCCATCAAAGGTGTATTAAGATTACAGGGCTTTCACCTGAGTCTACATTATAGGCTGACAGCAGAAACCACTATAACTACGAGGTGTGTATATATACATATACCGATAGAGACTATACCCTGAAATACTATGTGCACTTAGCATCAAAACACTTAATCTTCTTACAGCAAGATGAACTGCTGAAAATATAAATGTCTCAGAGAAGTACAAATGCAATAAGCAGGTGAGCATCACTTGAAGAGACCAGAGATTTCTCACAGACAGTACTTCACTCATATCCTTTGCAATGGGTTATTTTCATATCATGAAAAAGTAATGATTTAATAACTTAAATCGTATCTTGAGGAGTCTGGATGCTGTTCCAAAAATGCCTCTACAGACCATCTTGTCCATCCAGACTGTTTGTACCATCATGTGGGAAAACTCTATGACTGGAAATGAGAAAACATTTGCTCTCCAAGCCTGACAGCTGTGATACAAAGGCACTTAAGTCATAGGAGAAGGCTGACTGCACACACCTTAACTGCAGTGAGCAAGGGAATAGTCCTGCCAGATTGTGATGGCTGTTCCCATCACAATCCCTTACAATGGGGTACAAACAAGGGGGAAGAATTATTCAGAAAATAATTTCATCTTAGGTTCCAAAAAAGATACGCCTACATACTAGAATACAAACTAACACTGATCTTATATTTGTGACAAAATTTAGTCTAACAGCATATTGCATTGTGTTGAAAATTAGACCATTAGGAAAGAAAACACATTCATTAGACACTATGAGTTGGGCAAGCATCCATGGAAAAATATAAAATGCTTTAGCCTGATTTTCCACCCAGTTAATCAGTACTGAAGCCAATGGAATCATTGTATAATTAAGCAGATTTCCGTAAAGAGCTCATAACAGTTCACACTGCTTTAATAACCTCCCCATGTGTCAGAGAAACTGAAGAAAGGAGAAAGTTTCAGGACTGAAGGAAAATTTAAGAAACAGTATCAAGGAGTTTAGGAAATATGAAAATTGATAGCAACATGTAACATCATGGCGATGACAGTCACAAGCATTTTACAGCATCAAAGTATTGTATCTCATTAATAAGAAGTGTGACCGTATTTTCTCCTAAATTTGGAAGTAAAAAAAGCACATGAGCATGTGCTATGCATAAGAATTACTGTCATGCATCATATTACAGTCACATTCACATACCATAAAAAAACTAGTAACTTGTTTCATTTAGAAGTACCATTTTTAACTACATAAATTTATGCATAGAATCCCATGTTTAACAAGAAAAGAGCTAAAGAAATACTGCCTGAGACACTGGAGAAAACTAATACACTTGTTACACATTTTATTGCTTTATAGATCTTTAATATGTTAATAACACACATACCCTCAAGAGTGGGAGTCTACCACTGTATGAGAAACTTAGGCAGCTATATGTATAGTGCTGTACTAAGCATGATTACAAAAAGGATAATAATCACTTAGTTATTGAAAGGGCAGATAAAAGTGCAAAAATCAAACTGATCATTAAGGACAACAATGACATCTAGTGGACACTCGGGAAACTGACCCGCAGCCTAGCAGGGAAAAGATCCAGCCGTCGTTCTTCCTATGCTGTGCAATTCCCAAATTGCTACGATACAATTAGGAAAATTGAAAGGCACAATTTGCAGATGATGAAAGTCAAAATAATGTGGTGACTAATTTCTTCCAAAAGAATATTTAATTAATTAAATTAAAGAAAAACAGAACATGTCAAGACGCTTCCTTTTAAAATTTAGGATAAAAGTGTAAGTCAAAACATCTATGTTGAGAGAACATCACAAATCATTAAAAGGATGTAGATAGATACATAATGCTAACAGACATCTCTACTACACTTCTTTTACTCCCACACCATCTACAACCTTCTACTTACAACTTGCTATTGGGACTTGGAATTGTTGGGACCAAAACTCAAAGTGAAAACCATAAAAATCCCAGAAGTAAAAATTCAAGCCACCACTTAGCACCACCCTCTTCTCATCATCCCAGTCCTTCTGTTATTGTAATACTTGCCATAGAAGGCTAGTAAGTTAAACATTCCCAAAATACCAGCCAGTAGCTGCTGAGCTCCAGAGAAGAGGAATTTGAAACATGAGGCTACCCTGACTCAGAATGAGCAAAATACCTGCTTATGAGTAACTTGATCAGTTTCCAAGGTGGACTTCTACCAAGATCATAGATAATTTCAAATCTGCTTTTACTGTTTACCAAAAGGTAAGCAAAACTAAGCACCTAAAGCAACTCAAAGCTTATCACAGTGCTGGCTAGAAGCATCACCATAAAAAAATACTAGATTTTATTATTTTACAAATAAAAACACTAACAAAACACTCCAACTCAGTCTCATTCAAAGTCTTAAGCATATCTGCAGAACCAAAAATTGGATTTTGCTTCATATTGTTAAGAAACTGCATCCCATCCAAAATTTTTACATCTCAGTGACTGTCCAGTATTAAAAAGAAAAAGATTTGAAACTATACTCAAAAGTAAAACTTAATTTATGAACGTATTCAATTATAATGATGGTTGGTAGAAGAGCCTGATTAAAAAAAAAATACCACAGAAACCAGTCTACTAAATTTACAAGACAAAAACTAAAAGCAAACGTCAAATAAACTCAGCCATCTTCCCCCTTCAAGCACAATGCCACATTTTACCTCCAAAAACCACTTTATTACATCAGATGTCCTAACAAGAGAGAACAGCCTTAAAACAGAAAGCAAAGCATCATTGACCTACCCGGATTTCCTGGAGATTATGAAAATTATTTCCTACTCTGACAGAGATTTTGCTTGGAGTGTAACTTTCATCAGATTTGTAGTCTGCATAAATACATAAGGTCTTCACTGTTGTTTTTCTTCTGCAAGAAGCAAAACAAGCTATGTAAGCATCATAAAGAAAAATATTCAGGATGAGTTCGTTGCTAGCTTGCAATAAGGATTTAAAGGAAAATGAATATGTGTGCCTAGCGAGTCATAAGAAAACTGCTGTTAAAGAAGTAGGTGATTTTCCACATTACATTATGCACACAGTTGATTTTCACCCTTCTCCTTTGCCTGCCTTCAGAAATGTCAGTACAGCAAGAAACAGATGCCAAATAAACACTTGTATGTAACGAAGCTTAAGTTTAGCTTTTCAAATATGGGCTCTCTTATTAGACTGAGGACTTCTCAAGAAAGTAAACAAAAAAAAGGTGACAAACATCTCATCTCAAGTTTGGTTAAAGAAAAAGTACTGAAAGCATCCTACACAGGACAGAATAAAAAAAAGTTTTCTCCAACTCAGCTGTCAGGTTATACAGGACTACTTTAACAGCAGTCATCTACCCTCCAAATGACACTCAAAGACACAAAATCAGGACATAAGTCACCTTACATGAGTAAATGTGATGCTGTCACAACTGACATACCATTAAACATTCCTTTTTGTTGCTTATTTAGGCATTTAATGATTATAACATTTGAAAATCTCATTTTTATAAATGCTGACTTCTTACCAGTTGGGTAACAGAACTAACCCAGGAGTTCATGCACTTCCAGAATTCCTATCCTGGTGAACAGTAATCAATATAAAGTTACACAAAGCACCCTAACCCATCGAGAGTATATTTTAATACCTAAATTGGATGTTCACCAAATGAGGCTGTGATCCATCTGACTGCCAGTAAGTTTCTAGATTATCATCTCGTAACTGATCCACTCCAAACCCTAAGAAAAAGAAAATGTGATAAATATCCCATTTCTGTGATGCAAATGTAGCTTTTCTTCAACTGTCACAAATTAATTTCTCCCAAGTTATAACATATTAGGAAATATCTCTAGATATCCAAGTTGCACCTATGCTTTTCTGACACAAAACTGAAATAGGGGAGTCTGCAAAAGCTCAATACTGTTGAGGTCTGTGAGGTGTGAAACCACATCAACCTGTCCTGGAATTTCAAGTAGTTAAGTAGTAATTCATATGGATTGCCAGAACAATTAACATTTAGACTTTTCCACCTATTCTGTAACTTAATTACTGAACTAAAGAAAAATCATTAGCAGAGACCATTCATTTATTATAAAATCTTAGCCAAATGTGACATTTTCTTTTCAAGTAGTCTCCTGAATTTTTTTTTCAAGTTACTACTTTTTTTTCAAGTTATTACTAGAACAAGCAGTAAGTGGCAAAACCAGTATTCCTAAAAGTTAATGCCATCACATTTAAAGAAACAACTCCAAATCTGTATTTGCCACTGCCCCATTATCCATCCTTTTACTAATCACATCCTTTTATTGATTGTCCACACTAGTTGCAGTTCTAATACAGCAGATGAAGTTTAATCTGCAATAAAACATTTCCTTCAGCCTGTTTAAGCAACAAAACCACATGGTATTTTTTTACAATATACCAGGATATCAGATCAAAGTCATTTAGCTTGGGCATGATATTGTGACATAAAGGGATCATTGACCCTAGGCTGCAGCAAGACAGCAGATCAATTCCCAACAGATATTTCTGAAATAGCAACTCAACCACCCCAAAGGGAAAGAAAACAGATTTTCAGATATTTTGAGAAGGTATCACTAACCACACCTCAGGCCCATGGGTTCATTTTACTTGCAGGGTTTTAGGGCCACCCTGTAATGGCTAAGCCCACACAAAGTTCAAGCAGAACATTCAGGTCACCCAGCTGCATGGTCATCCCCAGTTAAAAATGGAAGACAGCCAGACAAAATGCCAAAGCACAGAAACAAATTACAGAGTGCTGGCTGTGATTCTGCTCCCATGGTTTACTTTGTTCACTGTGCAAGGAAAAAAGAAAAAAAATAATATAGAATAGGTAAGAGTTCTGTTTAGTTCACATGAGATAGCGCCTTATAGTAGGATTTCTGATACAGTTATAACTTTCATATAGTATCACATATAGAGAAGGCCAAAATTATTTGTAGTGACTACAGCCCACCCTATAGCAGTTCTACTGCTATGGATGTCTTCCTCCTAAAACATAAATGTACATTCAACTTTTTACATCATTGTTGTGATTTTACCTGGCTTACAGGATGAAAGAGACCAAACTGCTTGTGAGCCTATTTCTCTAACAGTACCAGTCCTCTCTAACTGCTTTGGATCAGCACCAGGTGGGGTCTTGTTTGGGGTAGTCATCTCTAGTGAGAGAAAACAAGTGAGTTAGTTGACATATTTTTAGCTTGATGGGAAAATTAAAGGATTTTGTTTGTTCACATAATTTAATTCTTTGGCCTCACACTTTTATAATAGCCTACAGAATATGAGGTTTATACATATACATACATAAGCATACATTTTTGCATGTCTGTAGAACCTTTTATTTATATATATATAAAGTAATATGTATAAATATGTTCCACGTATATGTAAATTTAGTGTCCTTAAGAATTCAATACATACTTGGAACATTTGTAAGACATACTTTACTTGTATCATTCTAATTTATGCACACAGAGTTAGTCAGGGTTTCAGAATTTTGGTTTTATAGTTCTGTTTGTTTTTTAAGAAATTAAAAATGTTGATTTAAAGGTTAGCAATACAATTTCATTCTCTCCCACGGTTACACTTAAAAGTACTCTTAATCTGCAAATTCAGAAACTAGAGCAAGAGATACTTCTCCCTAAAATAGGAAATGGAAATTTACACAAATTCTATAATTTGTAGCAATTGGTTAGAACCACATTTATTCATGGACCATATCCTTGACTTTACAACTTCAGCTGGAATCATTAACTTGTGACTTGTATTGTTCAAGTAACCACACTCGGTCTCAACACCCAGATTATCACCACATATACAACAACTTCATTAAGTTGGGTTTTGTATAGTACAGAGCACATTACTATTTCCTAGGAAGTAGCTTAAAATACTAAAAAAAAAAAACCATTCCAAAGAAACATAAGTTCCATGAAAAGAACTACGTTAAAGCTTAAAATTAAACCTAGAGCACTAAAGAGTCAGGGAATTAGAGCTGACCTCTCATCCTTTGCTCACATGCATGACACCATGTCATGCTCTGCTAATCTCGGAGAAGGTCTTCCAGTGCCTCTCCCAGAGAGCAAATCAGGGTCTGAGTTAGGCTGGTACCCACAGAATCCAGGCCTTACCCACTACAGAACTGACACAATGCAGAGACAACATTTTCTATGTACCAATGACTCTGCAGCTAAAAATTCTTTGTGGGACACAGGAAATCTGCATTCTGTAGTGCACCAAACACTTTATACTGCCCCTTGGGTATTTTTTTTTTAATTTTGCAAACATAAGACTCGACACAGATATTTTACCTGCTTTCTCATATACGAGACTGCAGTCCTAACTACCATAAACAAAACCTGAAGAAATAATTGCACGTGTAGAAAAATCTAAATACTGACAACAGTGAGTGTCACAAAAGAAAAGACTGCAGACAAAACCCTTGTTCAAACACCATCCTCTCAGAAGAGAAGTTGGACACTACACAGCTAATCGTACAGATATCACATATATATTCACAGATATATTAATCCTAATGCCATCTAAATAAAAAAACCTTGGAAAAAATTGCAAAATGTCTACTTCACAGCTACTTGAAAAAACAAACATTTTTCAGAGAATGGTTTGGACTGGTGGAAGGGACCTTCAAAAATCATCTAGTCCAACCCCCATGCTGCACCAAAATTCAAAGTATGTTTATTTAGCATTGGGGACACTAATTTCCTGGACTTGTGAATTTTAAAGCTCAAATGACTAGTCCAAACTCTGTGCAGGTTTTTTTTTACTTTTCTGATAATCAACTAAGAGGGTCTGAGTAGCATTTATTTTAATTCTCAGATTTATATAGATACCAAAAATACTGTTCCTCTGACCTCTAAAAATATACATAGAAAATGCAACCTCACAGAGTAAAGCTAAATAGTTCACTTGTAATTCAATTGACCACATCTCAAAAACATCATAGAAAACATCTTTTGAATATTATCACCAGTAAGTGACACTCTTTTGACTTCAAGAGAAAATGAATGAAAAACTCCAAATCCCATCCTTAAGATGCAAGGAGTATGCCAACATCCCATCAAAACCCACCAAAGGTAAATCACAGAAATTACACTTTTCACTCAGATTACATCACAAAGTTGATTACACATGCTTTTAGAAAAAATTACTGGAATTTTTAAAGTATGCAGAATCCCTTAAGACGATGTTGAGATTTCTTACATGCTTCAGCACACACAGCAAAGTTCTAAATAACTTAATAATGCAAGACTTGTATTGCACTGGTTCTCAAAAGTTTGAGGCATTACATTTTGGAGGTCTGAAACATACGGCAAGAAACACCGTTCAAGTTTCCTCCTGCTTAAAACTGACCTTGTTTCTTTCTATCTAACAGGCAAAGCTACTCAAACCCCAACATTTCAACTCCAAACCACTGCTGGCAAATAAATCAGCCACATATTGTGTACTAGTGATGAGAAAGACTGAAAATTTTCAATGGTTGAACTAAATGAATCAGATTTTCATGACAGAACTCCTTCTCAAGAACAATACATTCTGGGTAGCTTTGCTGAAGCTCCCAAATACTCTCAGAACTGTAAAACCTGAAAGCTGATAGAAGTACTAAGGAAAAATAGTGCAGCAACAGGCCAGATCACTCAAGTAACACTTCTGGACATTTTACTAGCAGAAGTAAAAGTACCTCATTTTAAACGAGACACAAATACTTAGCTCTGAAAGGAATTTCAGCCACCTAATAAAATTTTTCTTTGCTTTTTCAGGCTGTGTAAAAACAACTAATTTTTCTAGAAGCCCTTCTCTTTGACATGTGCTGAAAAATGGACAGACACACTGTATCTTTAGAAGCATTGGCTGGAAACATCTCTGATTTTCCAATTCAGTTACTCCAAAAGATCATTAACAGGCTGCTGTTTCCTTATTAACAGTGTGAATATATGAATGTCTTAATGACATGATCAAGGCCACACTTTTATTTTGCCATTTTCCACTCTGTGTTTTGCACATCCTTTGATCAAGCAAAGTGGCTTTTTCCCCCCCTCCTTGAACTCTTTATCCCTCATCTTCCTCAGAGAAGTTCACTCTTTTCCAGAAAACATCCCATCCCTGTGAAGTAACAGCCAATTGAAGATGTTTTACCAAGTACAGTTTATGAACAGAGTGAAATGGATTTAAATGGCTAGACAGCCTGCCTTTCCCAACCAAACCAGCCAGGTTGCTCTCAATGTACCAGCAGAAGACGCCTTTAAAAGGTGCACACCTGGAAGCAAACCCTTCTGTAAGCACACAACACACCCAAGAGGAGACACTGAAGGATACATCATGGGCCTTTCCTACTAAAGCTCCATAAAAATCCAGGCTCAAGGAAACTTGCAGATTCCAAAGCAGTTTTCCCCTATTAAAACTTCTAATTCCATCACGTTGTGTGCACAGAACTGTTTAAACAAACACCTGTAAAGGCCTTTGAGAGACCAGACTGTGCCCAAGAGATGTCTGTCCAGACATTTACTTCTCCAGCACGAGATCTGTGGACAGCCAGCTTCAGGTTTCATCAACCTAAAAGCTAAATGTTTTCCTTTAGCATCCAACTCTACAGAGAACTCAAAGACTTGTTAATCACTGGCCTTTATGTAGTTATTGGTGTGAGGGCACTCACCAAATTCGCTCTTAGTTTATTCCTTTCTAGAGTGTCTATGCCTTTCAAGCTCCCCTCACAAAGTTTTAAAAACCAAATACTCTTGCAGAGTCTAGGTATCCAGTACTATTGCTTAAAAAAATAACCAGACCATTTTAGCCGAGGCCCTTTTTCAGTAGAGCAATCACTTCCCTTGTCTTTATTTTTACTCACACTTGTTAACGTGACAAAGCAACACCTGGCTAGGTGAAAGAAAATAATTCTCAATTAATATTTGTTTCACTATGCACTACAGTGCTCAAATGCAGTACAAATGCCCAGTATTTTCTGGGATACTGTTTTCTGTTCACTAACACTCCTTCCACTAATCAGGCCTTTGATTTTTTAATTCCTGTGTTCTCTTCCTCCCTCAGTTCTTGTTAACTCAGCTTAGTTACACTGATTTACAACCTGCTACCAATCTTCCCAAGATGCTTTTTAATTTGAACCCTTAGCTGTACAGTGATTGCAATCCTTCCAGTTTTGTGTTTGACATTACAGGAAATAGTGAAAATACACTCAAAACTGAACTCTCCAGGAGCATGTTTCATGATACCGCTGTCTAAAAGTGAGTTATTTAAAAGTCAGCTTCAAAAACCCTTAAAAAAAAGATCTTTTAAAAGAATTTAATTTTAGAGCACACTTCAGTAGCTTGAACAATGGCAGAAATCCTGTAAAACTCAAAAAAGACTCCTCATACTCCTTCCTTATTAAGTGCATTGGCTACTGTAAAAAAAAGTTTGATCTAGACTACTCTTAACAAACCACACTAGAATATTTCCTGTGCGCACACTGATTTCAATTGTTCTCTACTTACTGACAGATTCCCTTCCCAAACCACCTCCTCAGAATCCTTCAGGGGATCAGAGCTCATCTGGCTTTTCTCTTTTTTTTTTAAGAAGTATTACTCTGATTGCATTCCAATCATGTAATTTTGTTCCATTTTAGCAAATATCTGACTACAGCCTTTCCAGGAAAACTGAACAAAGGCTGCACTGACTACCTCAGCATTTTTGCAACATCCATAAGACTGTTTTTCCTGTTCTTAACAGAAGGGAATTTCATACCTCAGATTCCCTGATTTTCTTAACTGCACTACTCATTTTACCTCACAAGTTCTTGTCCCTGCTCTCATTTTCTTTGGCTAGACCCTTGCTGGTCTAAGGCCTTTAGAGATCTCAAGATATATCCGAAAAACAGACTCTCACTATGCTTCCTATTTTTCACTCAGACGGAAGATTAAACATTAAACAGTCAAATTACTAACGTTTAACTAATATTTAATAATGATAGTAACTGTTCAGCAGCACCCTATTTCAATTAGCTCACCTGTACATTTGATCCCTCAGATTATTCTCTCAATACAACTTTAATAAGCTTATTATTTTTACCCTGCCTCCAGTCCATTGCTTTAAGCCTATTAGTGAAAATTACTAGTCTTTTGTTGTCACAAATATATTTCACTAAAAACAAAGATAATTAAGAGAATTATATAAGCAATTTTCTACATGTATTCCTAATCAATCTGAAAAAATACTTCTTTTAAAATATATTTTTGTGAAAGCCCAGACTTCCAAAGGTACCTGGTAAGGCTACAAGCTGTTGCTTAAGGAGGCGAGCATATCTTTACAAGGAGTGTAAAGTGTAAACATTAGGTGGAAGCTGCCGTGAAAACCCAGAGCAAGCAGAGGATGAAGCCACTTTGAAAAACCAACTGGTAGCCGTCCCCCCAAGACTTGTTTTTGGGGCTTTCAATTAATACTAATTATATTAATTATATAAATTATAAATAAATATAATGAAAATTAATCAGGTTTACAACACTGTATTGCGACCGTGTCCCTCAGGCCTACAAACCGCTTTAGTATCGGAAACAAAGCAGCAGCAAGCACCTACTCACGGCACACACCGGCCCCACCGGATCCCCAGCCCGGGCTCCGCTCTCCGGCCGCGGGGGCGATGCGAGACCCCAGCACGCTCCGCGGGAGGGACCCGGCTGTGGCGGCAGCCCCCGGACCCAGCGCGAACACGCCGCCTCAGCCAGCCGAGCTCCTGCCCGAGCTGGACCTTCTTCTTCCTCTTCCTCTTCCACCTCCTCTTTCCCTCATGCCCCCGGTAGAGCCGCAGCACCCACCTTTCCCACCTGATCCCGCCGGGAACCACCGCCGCCGCCGCCGCAGCAGCGCAGGGCGGAGTGGCCGCAGTGCGAGCGCGCCGCCCCGCCCGCTCCTCCTCCGGCGCCGGGGCCGCCCCTCAGACGACGCGCGGGGCGGCGCAGGGCGGGACTGGCGGGGGCGCCGGGGGCCCGCCCCTCCCGCGCGGGGGGGGGGCCG